>VXBW01005995.1:721138-731418 GCA_013400375.1 Thinocorus orbignyianus
CGCTTAAGTAGGACGCCTATTAAGAAACATTAAGGCACAAACCTGGAAGGCTTTACTAAGTAAGTGAGCCCCTTGGAACTTGAAAGGTCACAAACATCTCTTTAGTCTGAAGACATTTCAAATGCCTAAAAAATACTGGCAAAGTTAGAAACATGAAATAAGGGCTAAAAATAAGTAGTTGTAAACTATTAGAACAAGAGATTTGCCAAGTTTTCAAACTTTTTTTATTACCTGCTTAGAAAAGAACTCTGAGTTTAAAAAAAAAAAAGTATATTCTTTCCTGTAACCCAAACTATTGTGACATCATACATATGCAAATCACTTCACTGCATTTGTTTTTGAGTATCTTACTGCAAAACAAGAAGCTTTTAGAATATATTTTTAAAGAGTTTGGGGTAATTAAATGGAGAAAGTTTGCCATCTCATACCAAAATAAAGAAAAGAACTTCAGCAAATATGGGAATTAACTACCTTACCTATTTTATGTCTGAAGGAAAGCCTCTCAGCAGACTCAAAGCACTGGTAAAAGTATTTTTTGAGAGCCAGACCTACAGGCAACAGTTTGAATCAAGTATCTTGTAAGATCTTTCTCTCAGGATGATAAACCTCTGCTGTATGTCACAATTTTTACTCAGCTATTTGTATCCTTTGCAGCTGGAAAGCTAAAATTGGCCCTCTTGTGTGAGATGGCTTAGGTCACAGAAACAGAAAGTCTGCCGCTAGTTTTAGTCCCTCACATGCTGAGGTACAAACTTGGCTCATCCTTTTAAGAAGTCCTTCTCCATCATGCAACTACCGCATCAGCTATGCAGGCTGATCCCTGAAGGCATGATTAATCACGTGGTGAAACACAAGAGAACTGTGGCATGTTATACCGCGTTCTGTGTCACTGAAAATACTTCCCTTTTCCTATGCTACAACTACCGATTCAATTTTGCTTCTCATTTCTGTTTAAGTTATTATTCCACTTCAGTGCAGAAAGGGTCTCCCAGTACTTTGAAATATAGATTCTATCTTACTTCCACTATTTGTTGTAAGATATATTTAGGATTTCAGGAATACAGTATGACAGTCAATTTAAAATCTGGAAAACGTACAAGGTAAGTCCTACCATGAAGAGCAGGAGTTGCCAGAATATTCTTTTCCATAGAATTAGTCTCTGTGATTTTAGTATCATTACAACACATACGAACAACAGAAGTTTACCTTGTCTTACTGCAGGAAGAATTCAAGACAGCTTAACAGATTAAGTAACTGGATGGATAACTACATATTCACATCTACAAAACAAATACTGAGTGAGAAATTGCATTTCTAGTAAGAATCTAGAGAGTATCAAAACAGGTTATTATAACAAGTCACCCAATAATCTCCTCCTATCTAAGGTTTAAAGTTGGAAAGAACAGCATTTTCTTGTTGTCTTTGAGTCACAGAAGCTCTGAAATCCCCCGTGAGTCTTGTGCTGCAGGACGAGTACTTCTCTCCTGTGGCCATCTGCAGCACCTCTTTAACAGCAGCACCATCCCTGCGGTACTCTGCAAACTTATCTTTCTCTCCCACATGTGGAAGGTAAGAGAGGAAAAAAACACTGCATTTGCATATGTAATTATGGTGTAGCTCAGAAGTGAGCAAAAAATTACTGGAAGTTGAGAACAGATATGCCCAATGACCACACCTTAGTTTTTCAAATGAAAACGCTTTGCGAGGAAGGGGAAGGTACAGCAGCAGGGAAGGAAGCCAGTCATTACAGTTCCAAATCTGCTTCAAAGTCCTTATTCACCACCTCATGCTCTTTGCGGAGCCAACTGTACCTAGGTCCTTCCTGTGAACAATAATGTAAGAATGAATCCAGTAACATGGGATCAGTTCTATATTGCTTGAATTTTCCAAATAGCTGTACCAGGAATACTAGGAAAAAAAGGAAAGGCTACAGAAAGACATGAACAAAACAGGACAGAAGAATAAACAGGTTACAGATTCTGAACAGTACCTCCTTTTCCAATCTAGAGCTTCACACAACTTACAGTAGATAGCATACAGGAACTTAACAGAAAGAATAAAATGGACTAGAAGATGGAAAGAAAGAAGATCTGATGCACACCTGAATGGGCACAAGACAGAAATTCCTCAAAACATTAAGGAAAACTGTTTAAGGGACAACTCATCTTCCTTATGTTCTTGGGCATTAAGAAAAATTATTTTAGATTGGGGGAAGGAGGAGGTGTTAGGAAACAAACAAAAAAAACCACAACACAAACACAAGCAACCTGCTTCTTTAGGTCAAATCCACCAGATTAGCAAAAAGCAACCTAATCCCAGTAATTAAGACCTGATTTTTCTGTTCAGTTTGCACTTTTTCAGATGGAGCAGATTTCCCCAGGTCTTTTTTAATCATGCCATATTTGTGATGTTTTGCAATTTCATTTTGTTTTCTCCCATACGTGCTCTGTGGACAGATGTCTCTACAAAATGGAACAGAAGACTGCCCTAAGTGTCTGTCAGTTGTCTAACAGAATTTGAAGAGATGCTTGCTGAAATAATGAAAACATTTCACATCACAATAACTGAAGGTGCTCCCTAGCTTCACTGGCCCAAGTAGCATTTGATCCTAACGAGGACAGGCACACTAGTTCATAGGTAAAAATATTCTTTCTATCACATCAGACTCTTTTAACCCCTTTGTTTCAAGCATTATCTATGAAAGCCACTCTCAGTATCATGGTGAAAGGCCAGGTTAATAATCCATTTATCTCCTATGCTCTTTCCAGCTCCTCCAATGTTCCTGATCTAATGCTTCACTTGTGAAAAGATAAAAGAAAACCAAACAGAAGAGCTTGTAGAAAGACAGAGGATATCTGCATCAAATCTAAAAACATACTTACAAGTCATACATAAAAGATAGTTAAGGAAGTGTTGTTTCTTTTCCTTCTGATACACTCCAATATCATACGGGGATCTTCACATTTAAAGAAGTAATTTTACATGTCCTTTCACTCAAGAAGGACTGCTACTCATACTTACAGATCCTAACTGGATAGGATGGAATGTCATCTCAGCACAAGACAGAATTTCTTTTCTACTCTCTCTCTCTCCTCAGCCATAATTGAGCCCCCTAACACATCTGGAAGAATACATTTATCATTAGACATGTTCATTTGTTTTACATAGTTCCCCCAAAATAGACACATTGGAACAAATGGAACACATTGAAGGCAGAGAAAAGAGGGAGATGCTACCAAACAGAACGCAAACTTCTGTAAGGGAAGCAACAAAGGATGCCAGTTTTCAGGTTTAAACCTTTGGGTGACAGCAGTTGCTAACCAAACTGCTTCACAACAACAGGGGTAAAGTCCTCACATCAAGGAGACTGTGACAGCTGGGAACGACAGCTGAAAAGGAGAGAACTGAAACAGGCTGCTTTGAAACACTACTGACTTCTCAAAGCATATTTTTAGTTAACTTATGTTGCTCTGAAAAAGCATGTAAAACTAAAAGATACAGTTACATTACAATAATGGCATCAGAGACAAGCACACGGCAAGGCAAAGTGAGAAAGCCTCCTTTCTTCCCTGTTTAAGGTTCTTTTAGGGATAAATGTACAAGTGTAGAGAACCCTGGTTA
Organism: Thinocorus orbignyianus; assembly: GCA_013400375.1. Lineage (NCBI taxonomy): Eukaryota > Metazoa > Chordata > Aves > Ciconiiformes > Thinocoridae > Thinocorus > Thinocorus orbignyianus. The sequence goes on from VXBW01005995.1 coordinate 724,760, forward strand.
ATATGTTTAGCCCTAACCAACTGAAACATCTGAATCATTGCCTGGCTGCTCCACCTGTAAAGATACAAACTTAACAAGTTTCTTCTTTCTGCTCTACCACCACCTATCCTCCTCACATGTGAACGTAAGCTGTCAGGCACTCACACGGGAATCAGATACACAGGCCCAGACATCATAGAAAGAAAAGACTCAGGACATATATTTTTACTGCCTGAAAGGTCCTTACATACCTTAGTGATGGGGGTAGTATTTCTCAGGACTACTGAAATAGATTCATAAAGCTATGCTGCATTTAACTGTAGTCAGTACTTCATCCACCCAACTCTCACTCTTGACTGGGCTTCTCATTTCCATCAGCTGCCACACAGGAATTCCACGCAAGAAAGGGACAAATAGATCATTTAATAGACAAACTGATGCTCAGCACAAAAGGAAAACCAAAAATAACTCTAATCTTTCTTTAAAGGAGGAGGGCAAGCAAAGATTAAAAAGCTACAACTGTGAACAGTTTTTAAAAACAACTTCTGTTACTCTTTCGAATAACTTAAAAATAAAACCTTAGAAACCTGACAGCCAGCAAAGCAAAGCAAACCAAGACTGTGAGTAATACCCCTGCACTTGATAATGAGCTCAAGAAATTGACTCAATCAGGATATTGGAGGCAATGGCTTATTGAGAGATTTAAAACACACGCTAACATAAAGCAATACTGAGAGCTACGCACACAAAACTCCCTACAAAATTCTCCAACAACTCCAGTGCATCAAGGCATCACCCCAGTCAACTGAGGTCAAAGTTATTTCCCACTGTGATCTTCTTATGTGCCCAACCAAGGACCAGTTTCATCACTCCCTGGAAGGCCACCAAGGTGCATCAGAAATAAGGCATCACACTTTCACTGGGAAGCAAACTTCTCCCTTCCCTATCCCATCCTTCCTCCTTCCCATACACGCTCTTCACCTCACCCATGCACCCTGCCCATGTATGCATGTGCCCCTCTGCTCTCCATGGTGTGCTTGGGTTTCTGATTTTTTGTTTAGTTATTACTTCAAACAGCATTTCCTTCAACAAGAAAGAGTCCCTATCGTAACTGCTCTATTGCACTGTCTCATGAGTAGAACTAACCACACATCTTCACTAATGAAGATACCAGACTGCTCTCCACACCCACCACACCTCTCCCCACTAGTGCCCCCCAGGCAGGAGCAGCACTCACCTGCAGCTGTAGCCACTTCCCTCCCAGCTCCTCCTCAGCAGCAGCAATGCCCTCATAACAAAAAGTGATGGTGGCAAAATTTAGACTCGGCATGTGTTTGTCTCAGTCAAGTTGACTTTACAGGCCCAACATTTATTTACATGCTTCCGCGGAATTTTTGTTTTGAGGAGGACTTACACTTTTTAATTTACCTAGCAATTATTTTCAAATATTAAAAATACCAGCCACATGCTGAGACTCTTCTTTAGTCATTACTGTTGCAACAAAACCAATATCTGATTAAGCCATCTCTGCCCGATGCTAACCTCTAAGGAAACAATCTTCTAAACACCCTACAATCAGAGTAGGGATGTTGATGTTAACAAGTGTAGATTTTAAGCCAGTTCCCTCCAGTTGTGGTCTACATTTGTCTACCTACAGATCACTGAGTTTAAGACTTGGGAATACAAGAACCACCAGAAGACAAAAATCCTACTTCTCTGGCATATCATTACAACAACACTGACTACATAGACAGGAAACATCACCAGTGAAGATACTATCTTAATATAGTCTAAAATGACTAAAGAGAAAATTGAGTTTTGCAAATTGCCACTTGTTTGCTGAAAGTACAAGTATTTCAAGACAACAAATATAAAACAGTTTCAATACTTAAAGGACTAGTAACTGCTACATGATAAATCTAATCTTTCTCTTTAAGGCTCTAGGATCAAGCCAAATGCAAGAGTAGTCCCAAGAATTAAAAATGGATTGAGACTCAGTCTTGCTATGGACTTCCTGTATGACCACGGGTAAGTCACTTGAGAATTTACTTCTCAAAAATAACAGGCCTATTACAACCGCCAGAATGAAGCATCAAAGTTTCTGAAACCACAGATGTAAGCCAGGTCCTGCTTACTTACCCATACCAGAAAAGAAGATCCTACCTGGTGAGCCCTTTTGAGAAACATAGAGAAGTATGACCAGAACTTCAGGAATATTGATATTAAGCACCTGAAAGGTCATCTGGAACTGTACTTTGAAAAATGGTACGAAAGCCTACACAAACCCAGAATTATTTCTGTTTTTCAAGCTCTTGTTTTGTGTATTTTTGTGAAACCTATCACGAGTAGAATCTTTAAGATCTCCAGAAATGCAGTGTGTGCCGTTAAATATTGGATTTACAGTCAACGAAGCACACCATACTCTAATCAGCTTGCAATATCAATTAGTTAGAATTTTTGAAATTACTACAAACAGCTAATGAGCTGAAAGCAATGAGCTTATATTTTCGGTAAATAATAATGACTGGATTTAGAAGCAAGGATTCTTAAGAGCCATTTGACTAGATATTGTAGTTCCAGCAGTTTCCCTGCAATAAAGAGCAATTGCTCAAAAATCAGTTTAAAAAAAAAAACAACCAAACAACAAGCAAAAAACCCACCACCCAGGCTTCACAGAAGCTGGTTTTATTTCTTTAACATAGTAATACAAGTCCCATGCACGTTAAAAAATGTCTGCCATCCCTCGCTGGTATTTTAAACCCGAGTAAAACAGATGTTTCCACATGAAAAAAGGCATTGCACTGATATTTTTACTTTAGTTTACTCCAGCCTCTCCCCCCATTGTAAAACTTCTATAAGAAGTGGCAGGTTAGTATCATCACCTCAGTCCCAGTGCGGAAGAGGGACAGCTGTGGAGACCCTTCCCCAGCACTGCCAACCGAGGAGCTCACTTGCAGGGAGCGAGGGCCTAACACAAATCCGCAACGCTGCTATTAATGGGACCTGTAATAAATCCCAAAGTCGACAGAAAGATTCAATGGTGAGAGATATCTGATATAACAGAAAACGTTCAACAGAAAATTTGGGCTGAGTTCACAAAAGTCAGATCCACAGACTTCTAAGTAAAAATTTTAAACAGAGTACCTTCTACAAGGAAGCCGACGTCAGAGGAAGAGTTTCATCTACTTGCTACTTTTCATCAACTGTTTCAGCAGCCAGTTTACTAGATTCCCGTAGGCAAGAAAAACATTTCAGGCTCATCACCTTAGAAAACTCTACCTCAGGTAGCTAATTACTTTAAAACACACTACTTTACAACTGTTAAAATAACAATCACTGACTACCGAGAGAAAAATGAGACTGAGGCAGATAATGACATTTTTAAATATAGTCCCATAGTATTTCAGTAGGTAACATGAAAACAGAAGTATTACTTCTTTATATAATAGAAGATCTCCCTGGACTCAAACAGTTAATTCAGTTGTCCGTGTAGACCTGTTCACTGTGCCTGGAATCTAAACTCGGGAAACATTCCTCAATTCCCAAACCGCAAATTAAAATTAATGCTGGAGTGAAAACATGATACCTAGTGAAAAAGCAAGGGAGGGGAGCAAGAGAAGAAAGGCACGACAAGGAATGTTGTATCCCCAGCGTCACTAACACCTGACATCCTGCCAGTAGTTCACACCTTGGAGCTAACAGAAATACACCATGCTTCTGCCTTATTCAAAGGCACTTCTGATCTCCTAGCAGCCTTTGGCTTTATAACAAAACTTTATATGAAATTATTATCTAATACAAAGAGAGAAAATCCAACTGTAAAGCAACTGAAACAGCACCTCAACAAGTCATTCTATATAACCTTTTACTCACTGTTACCAGGGGCTAAAAACAAGAAAAAGCCTGCCTCATATATACCTGATAGCATGCAGAATTTACCCAGTTTCATACATTCTTCTTTTTACCCTTACATATGCATACAAAAAACAGAAGGCATACTTACATTATTTTCAGAACATCATTGTAAAAGGCTGATATCTTTTAAACCCTCTAGTAAGGGAAGTTTTGCTTGTTTTACTAGTCTCACAACATTGCTGAAGAACAAGGTACATTACTTCTAGCTTTGCTAATTTATAAGTATTAAGACAATCCTGTCATATATGTGAGAGATGCTAAGAAAGCAACTAATCAGATCCCACAGGCCAACTCAGAATAAGAAAACGTTTGCTGATACTGAATCTATTTAAAGTCCACATAGGATTTGCATAGCGTGGTAACACCGATGACTGATAAAATCACATCCCTCTTTTCTCCTCCCTACTTCTCTATGAACAAAGTGGGGAAAAGGGAAAAGACAGATAGAAAGAGGGACTGCACCAAGTGCTTTGTTCCTGCTTTATTAGAACACTTTGCTAACTCTTGTTGTAGCAGATGTTATTGTGTACTGGACAGAAGGACAATGAGACTGGATGGTTTTCTTCAGGTATGAAGTCCCAGATTTTCTTGCAAGCAGAGGCTTTAATGGCAGCACCAATCAGGTCTTTTGCTGATCTCCTGTAGGGACCAATAAACAAAGTAGAAAAGGAACCAGCTCTAGAGTTAAGATAAGACTGTCTTTCCAGCTACAGTTAATGCATCAATACAGCAGCCATAGGTTCTGGCTCCCAAACAGGGAAGGGGGGAGGCGGGGGGGAGAAACCAGAGTTTACAGTACAAGAATAGCTGTGTTAAGTTTATCAACAAATAAACAGAAGGAAAGTTTACAGTATAGTAACTAACTGCCATAACCCAGTATTACTAAGTGGCATACTGGGTGCCAAGTGCAATAGAACTATAGAATTATCTTGGCTGGAAGAGATCTTTAAAATCACCAAGTCAAATCTTTCCCTAATAAACTCACATTTAGTGGGAAAGAGGAAGAAAAAAAGGCAACTGGAAGAGCGTAAAATTGGTTTAGTATATACTATGAACAAGCCAACTGCTGAAGCATCTCCTGTATGACGATGCCTCATTAACAGATGATACTCGTCTGTAAGAGCAAAGTGTATTTAGAAGAAAAAAAGTCTCATACTATTTATTGTAAAGGTTAAAGGGTTAACATTTTTCTGGCCATTTTCTTTAGTAAAGATCCGCAAGTCAAACATACACCCACTGCTCAGAAATCTCTATTATCCAGAATCTATTATCTAACCGATCCTGATGCTTCAAGGCACAATGACTCAAGTTGGTTTTAATTCCTAAAAAAAAGGAGCCAAAACCAGCCTAAACCAAGACATACTACAATCCTACCCTGCAGAACTAGTTAATAAAGACTCAAAAGCTTTTTGTAATAAAATGAGTGTAGTGATACGGTCCAAAAGTGATGAAGATGAAAGATACCTAGAATGATACCACGTCTTATACACCTTTTGTTTTCTGCGAGTGATACATGCTGCAGACAAAACATTTTGTGCTAAACAGCCTCAAATCTGGTTTTCTAATATTAAGCACAAAGGAAAAACACTGACAGCAAGCTTGGTAAATAAATCCCTCCCTTGAGAATGAAAGCAGCAGACAGGAGGGGGCTGACATGCATGCAGGAGAAAACTAAACACCATCTTTTTTTTCTACCTGCACAAGTTGCCATTTGCTGCAGCGATCGAGAATCTCTTTTCCCCGTGGATTTCAAAAGCTAGGCTTTCAGAAAATTTCTTTCCCGAGTCATCTGTTGATATGCTCTGAGAGTAGGATATTCACATCACTGGATCTTTAAGAGAAAAATCCATTTTCTTTCCTGTTCAGGTAAACATGTTTACAGCTCCTGCACAGACGCTGGGTGGTTCAGACTCACATGTCACACACATGTCGTCAGCAACAAGAAAAGCCCCTTTCTCTGATCATCAACATTTTTAATAAGGTAAAGAGAAAAGCACTTTCCAAACTTACCTTTAGCACAGCCAAATCACGAGCTAAATATAAATATTTACACTGGGACAAGGAATTAATAACGTGAGCAGGCAAACAAGAACACTTGCTAGAAAACGCACACAGCAAAAATAAGAAAGCCGTCCTAAGTTTAAAGCAATCAAATCAACTCGCTGGCTCCCGGGAAGACCATTATTTATCACCACGTTACACCCGCAACCGCCCGGATCAGAGAGGAGAAGCACTGATGGTGACTCTGATCTATTTCGGAGAGCGTTCACTGCGTACGAAAACATCTCGGATCGCAGGCGAAAACCTTCCTATCTGTGACCCTGCACAGGAAATGCCACATAAAACCTAAAATTGCCAAGGAAGGTTACAAAACCTCCTGCTTTACATCCTACTGCGGAGAGTCGCTACGAGGACCCAATCACTTCTCCATTTTCCAGAAAACAAGTAAAGAGTGGGTGTTAGGAGCGTTTATTCCCCTCGCCGTGTACCTTCCGAATGCATCTTAAAGTAACACACGTACCAAAGTGGGGGGGAGAGAGCGAAAGAAAAAAAAAACACCACCCAACACACAACCCAACCCCACAGCTGCCCTTAAGTCTGAAATGTAAATGTAATTCCTTATATAGACTGCAGCAGTTGGTCACACACGCACGGAGAGCGGAGCGGGGGCCCCCGGCCAAACCGTTACCACCCATTATTATACAAACAGGTACCTCCAAAGCCAGAGGGAAGGAAGGGAAGAAACTTCGCCGCCCGCCCCCGCC
>VXBW01005995.1:732388-751565 GCA_013400375.1 Thinocorus orbignyianus
CCGCCTCACCGTGAGCCGGCCGGGGAAGGGAGGGCAGCGCCGCGGAGCTGGCGGGGGAGGATTCATGCCGCGCCGGTCATCTCGCCTTGCAGGTCTGGCCGGGAACCGGACAGCTGGACGGGTGCGGTGCCGCTCCTGCCGTGTGTGAAATCTGTCGCTCCTGGGCTTTCCTTGATGACGCTTCCCGCTTTGAGGAAGAGGAGAAGAGGTAGAAAGTTCTGCGCCCTAAAACTAAAAAGGGGAGGGAGCCATTTTTTTCAACAGATAATTAATAAGTAACCTCATTTGAGCTTAATAAGCATATTAAGTGTATTAAAAATTAAAGCATTACAGTCAAAGGCTCACTTATTTACACTTCCTTTATCAATTCAGACAATAAAATTATTTAGTACGTTTCCGTTTGTTTCAAGGCTTCCTTATTTCCTTTTTTTTTTTCCTCATCCTGAGATGATTCTGTAGAATTTATAGTTCTGTGCTTTGGGGAAAACTTTTATCCAAACAAATTAATTTTCAGTTAACGGGATACTTTTAATAAGTAATTGGTACACTACTGCATTTGAGGCCTTTAGCTATTCTGCATTGTCTCCACCTGCTCTACGTTCACATGCTGTAACGTGTCACCTCATCTGATGGAAGCAGCACAGCAGACCTCCAGAAACTGAGAAAACTGAACACTGGCAGTTTGTGACCTTGTTCCCTCGAAGTCAGTACAATCACAAACACTTAGAAAAGAGGTATAGGGCTAAAAAGCATGCGGAGTTTGGTAAAGACTCTCAGGAAAGTACCTGAGTTGTGGATTTGTGTACCCATATGAAAACATTTGCCCTTCTTTACAGATACAAACCATTTGGCTAATAGCTCACAAACCTGGTAAATTTAGGTGTAGTGTTTTTACATATGTATCGTTAGCGAGTGTGAATTGGCTGCTAACTCAACAATTTAATGAGGACCTACCTAAAAAGGGTAACAAATCAAACAGTACAAAGTGTTTGATGGACTAATATAAGTAATTAAATAGAATTAGATTTGGTGTTAGCTGGGAGTGCTGAACACCAAATACAAGGGTAGCTAAGAGCCACAACATGAAGCCAACTATTAGATAAAAATGAAACTTTTCAGCAAAATTTTGAGTGAGTGAATTGCGAAGTTTTGTCAGTTTTCGCCTCTGAATAAGAATTCTTGTCGCTTCATTTTAAGTGATTTACGTTTCCTAACAGAATGAGGAGAGAAGCAGTCTCCTGGTGTTTGTTACTGCCATTTTTTTCAAATAGCCACAGTGTCTGTTTGAGCATTGGTCTCCTGAGATTTCCAAGCAGCCAGGAGAAAACGGTGACAGCTCTTGCTGCCCATTAGTTTCTGAAGAGCAGAACTGAAACTGGCAGGAGCATCGCTAGCTCTACACTGCTATCATTTCAATAAATGAGAAGAGAAAACCAAAGCAATCTTTGTGCATGCTGTCTTTGCTACCAAGGAGGTCTAGAAACTAAAAAAGCAGAGGGTGATATTTCACATCAAGTTATTGATTACATCAATTGCTTTTCATTGTGGAAAGCATCTCATTCACACTTTGCATATCTGGATGGGTTGGTTTTTTTGGTTTTTGTTTTTTAAACTGTGATATATTTGGTCCAAGCAACTGGGCGCTTCACATCTTTGTGTACAAAGTTCCCATTATTTACTGTGTTAAGAAGCATCACAGTTAAGGATGCAGCCACTGTTAAAGTTTTGACCTAATACATGCTTCTAGTCCTGGATGCAAACTCACTAGTTGAAATTCTTGCTATCTTTGTAGTGTTCTGCAATATATGAGCACATTGTGTATGTAATTTAAGCTGGTTTGTGCTGCAAGAATGAAAAATCTTGGTTTTCTTTATGGTGCATAGGTTTCAGTCTGACTTTTCAATCAAAGATGCAGGAATTCATGTGCTATGCAAAATCCTGGCAAAGCAGTGCATTTTCTGCATCTTCCTAAATGTGGCAGGCTTGAGAATATGGTTCTTTAAAGGAGGAATTCTAAGACAGTGCTCATCCATAACAATTAGTTTGTCTCTAGTGACGTAATTTTTGTGGGAATTTAGGCAGCCTAAATAGGCATAATGTCATTGCACTGTCAGATTGCAGAGCTGCTGTACTTCACCTCTTTTGAAATTTATTTCCTTTGTCTTAAGACAGGAATTAAAATACTTCAGCAGTCACAGTGGAGTACGGATGCTTGAAAACCAGCTAATGATTATTACAGACGGTTTTTGCAGTTTTGAAAATAGTCATGTATGTTGTATTATGGTTTATGATCATAAAACCATAAATTATGTTACAGTTTATGAGTATCTGTTACTAAATAAAAGCATTAAGTCCTCTTTTTGTGTGCTTACTCCTTATGTTTAAGAAATGAAGTTTCACGTATTGTCTTGAGTATTTTGGATTTAATGGTGTTCATTTAATTGTATGAATTTAGAATTACAGTGGAAAATGACTCAGTGAATTGTTTCTAGTTGTATTTCTGGTTTGTGGAGATTCTTTTTTTTTTCTGATTTCTGTTAATGAAACTTTATTTTCACTTCCATGTGTTTTCTTGGAATGTCAATTCCTAGAATTTATTTTTCAATTGATGATTTCTTTTCTTTTTTGTAAATATGTTTTTGCTCCTCTGTAGAAATTGTAACTGAAAGATTTACTAGAAGAACAACGACCCAGAAATACGCAGCTTGACTGCAGCTAGCTGAGGAACTGATCTTGAATAAAATGTGGATTTTAGAGATATCAACATACGGTTTTAGTGCCCTTCCAGACGGTCTTTCAATTTCTATTTTGGCTTCCAAGTGAATCTAATAAGCTTTGAAAGTGTACCCTGGGATGTTGTACAGTCTCAAAAAATGGTAAAGCCGCTTGAAATTTGCACATTCACTTAGAGCAGAGTTTGTAAATATTTATCAAGAGAAATTAGACTTTTTTCACTTTCCTGAGCTTATATTTTTTTTCTGTTTCTGTACTTTACTATGAATTTACTTGTTTGTTTAAAGCTTGAAGCTATGATTCCTCATAAATTGTCATGTCTTGCATGACTTGAGATGGCAAAGACGTTTAAGTATAAGGATGTAAACTTCCATATTGTATCAGTGTGTACATAGCTATATATACATAAAATAACTTGCATATGTGCAATTAACTTCTCAAAAATCTTCCTTGTTAAAAAAAAAAAGTGTTTGTGAAGATCACAAAGGCTTCAAAACCATTTTGTTTCTCTTGCTCTCCTTTTTGCCCTACTTGTTACATATTGTTTTTCCCTTGAAAGCAATTAACCTGTGCTGATACCTCTGTCAGGCTGCTGTGCTGTGTAAAATAAACGTATGGAAACATAAGCACGACCTGTAATTCCATTCTTACACTAGTTTTAACTTTAGATGCGTTCTCTGTTGCAGAGTCTTCACGCAAGTTAAAAATGGTTTTAGAAAAGGAAAAAATTTGAAAAGGTCATTTCACATTCTTCCTCTCAAAGGCGAATCTTGTGTGCTCAAAATGGAATTGGAATGCAAATTTGAGTACAGGCATTGGATTGTGAACACTTGTGATTTTTTTTTGTTTGTTTTCAAAGTACCTGGAACTTCAGCTGAGAATGGCTGCTTCAATACTTTATTTTCTACTACTAGATGCAGTAGCAAAATACTGTATCAAAATACTCTTTTTTGTTTTAAATTACATCTGAACTTGTGACTGAAAAAATTACAGTTGTAGTGCAGTTAGATTTCCCAGTTTTATTGGTAGCACATTTTCCATTCATCTTTGTTTATGATGACTCTGCACAAGTGTCCTTATCCATTATATTATCTAATTAAACACTAATGTATTGTGAATATTTTCCCATATGGTTCATGTTTGTTTCCTTCTGTAACTTACACTCTGCTTCTGATTTATTTCTACTCCCCAGCCCTCTTGCTGTTTGCTGTCTCACAGTTCTGTGCAATTGCTCATTTGGCTCTCGCTTGGAGCCATTCTCTTTGTTATGATATCTGTACAGCTGGCTCACTCAGCTCTTTAAATCCCAACTTAAAATTGATTTCTTAATTATTTCATTGCATATTCTTCTCATTTATACTTGGGGGTTTTAATTGCTGGAACACAGTCTAATGTCAGATGCTATTCATTTGTTATCTCTCATTTGTCTTTTTTTTCCCTCACTGTGAAGTGCGTAATGCTTCTGCGGGAAATGTTTGTTAATACATAAAGGAAAGCTGTTGTTTTAGAGCTGGTGTAGTTTTGGAGCTTGCAGTGTGTGTTCCGAATATACAGAATTAACATAAAAAAAACGGAGAAAAAGAGTATGAGAGTCTACCAAAACTAACAAATGAATGCAAAATTCTAATTTTGCTTAAGAGATCTCAACAAATCATTAGCCAGCACCATAAGGAGAAAAACAGACACTGTAATGATCGTTCTGTGAGTTGCCAACTGAAGATTTGGTGTACTCAGCAGAGCAGGTCTGATTCTCCTATTTGGCAAGGTGAGGGTCTGTCTGGTAGATACAAACATATGGTGTTAAAATGGACGATGGTATGTTGGAAACTCAGATGCAGCGACCGAATTTGTTAGCCATAAAGAGCTGTGTGAGATACAGTGTAATTATATCTGAGTTTAGTTTATTGGAGCAAAGCAGTTCATTTTTTTTAACTCAAGTTGTTGATAAAGAATTGGAAAGGGGTTATGGTTCTCATGTAAGGCTGTGCATATCAGGAATTTTTGGTTGCAAGATCAAACAAGGAAAGCCTAGTTTGGATCCATCCAAATAGTAGAAGTTCCTTTTTTCCCTGTGGAGATAAAAACCTAAGAAGACGTTATATGGGATCAAATATAAAATGTCTTTTTTTTTTTTTTTTTTTTAACTCAAGTATTAAAAGCTTGGATTAGAGCAATTGTTACAAGAAGAACAGGTGGTCCAGGGGCTCCCATGAACCAAATGATTTTAAAGTTCTCTTTATTACTCTTCTTCTTACTCGAGAGGTTTGAACAGGGATGTGTACAGTGGGCAGTGCCCTAAATCTTTAGATTTAGATAGATTTAGGCTTTAGATATTCTGAAAAACTCTCTTACTGATGCTGACTAACTGTGTAAGTACTGGAAGGGCAAAAGCTCCTGTGTCATTGCTGGAGAAGTACTGTGAAATATTCTTTACTCCTCTCACCACTTAGATAAATGTTCTGGCTGTTAGTTTATAATCTTGAGTTCAATTACAATTTTAAATATTTTATAGAAATAGAAACCATTTATCAGTACAGATAATCACCATTTGAGTTGTTGTTGTCTTTATGAAGGTGAATTGGCATCATTGGTGAATGATGATGATTCAGATTTCTTTGAGGAGAGGACAGAATCGAACCTTGGCTTTTAGTATCCTGGAGGAACTCAGTGACTACTGGGGTTTCATATTAAAGATGGATTATACGCAACATTTCATGCACACAGGGCATGTTCTGAGTGGCCCAAATCAGTTTCTGGAGAGCAGCCCGGTAGAGAAAAGCTGAGCTTGAAGAGCTGCAGGTTGTTAGAGTGAAGAGCTTGGCAACTGTAGGGATGACCAGAAGCAGATCTTCATATACATGGAGAATTTAACTCAAAAATCTTGAGTAACTAGGATTAGCTAGAAGCTGAAAGCAGTAATGGAGAGCTTTGCTTGTATTTAGATGCTTGCAGGATCTGTTTTGCAAATACAAAAGCTATCTGGAGTAATAAAGTTAAATTTTTATGTGTTTTAGGTGATTTTATTTCTGTTTAAAAGTTTCATTACCTTTTTCAGAAGCTGTTGGTAGGCATTCATTGAAGCAGTCAATTTCTTGCAGGCAATGTCTAATTCCTGTTTGGTAAAGATAGTATGTGATCAGGTGTGGGACTTCGCTGCCTTCCGTAGAGTTTTACGTCTGGGCTAGTCCCTCCAACCTGCATTTGTAGTTAGAAGGGATCTAGGCAGAAGAACCTGATGTTCCTCACAGACATCTAAAGTTGAGATGAACACACACACACCCCCCTCATCTCTTACTCTTGACATCAGTCCAGCCAGTGAGATATGTTTTCCTGTCATGAGGTTGTGGGGTTTATGGAGATGACTTCATTTCTCTGCTCTGCATTTTACTCACAGTTTCAAAGGGTGAAAAGTCCTGTAATTTGTTTCTTCACCTGCAAATAAATGTTTATAGAACATTGGGACCATCTTAGCATAGAGAGGATAACTGTGAAAACTATATTCTGCAAAGATGTATAATTCAAAAGCTCAAAGTTTGTTCCTGCAGCCAGGTGTGCTTGTAGTTTGATTCATCATTGCATCATCTTGAAGAGGAGTGACAGAAGAAATTTACTTCATTGTTATTAATAATAGTACTTTGGTGCCGTGCTATTTATTCTAAACAATGTAAAGAACATGAGATTCATTGCTGATTTTAGGTGTAAGGTTAATGTGCAAAATGGAAAAGCTCCTAATTGCAGCAGCATTCTTCACCACAAATCCAAGACTATACTTGTGTGCTTCACCGCAGGCTGCTTTGTCTTTAGTTGTTGATTCTTCATTAACACTGCTCTGCTCCTAAATAGTATTTATAGATTCTGTGATGTTTTTGTGTTAACATTAGTGCTCATTTAAATGTTTATTCCAGAAGGTCTGAAAAATTATGTTTGCAACTACTGTTAATTTCCCCTGTGAAAGGTAACTTATGCACAACTGTTTTTCAGAGTCTTTTTCAAGACATTTTGAAATGTCTTTGAAATTACAGTCTAGTCTTAATCTGAGTCAGACTAAATCAGTCACATTTTCTCTTCAGTAGTAACGCTCTACGTTGGTTTTGCCGCCTCTGAAACTGCATTTTAAGGACAAATGTGTTGCTTGGGTCTCTGTTCTCCTCAAGGGAGTGCGTACTGATATGAATCCTAAGCAAACAGTTTTGGTGCTCTTTTCCCAACCTGCTTTTCCTGTGGTGTAGTGATGGATACCCTTTTCTGTTGACTTGGGCAAGACTGAAGAAAAAAAAAGCAAACAGCCAGCCCTGTCCATTGCTGTGAGTACCTAAACTGAAATGCCAACCTCAGCAAACAGAGCATTCTTCATGCATAGAAGGATCTGCTAGACACAGTGTCCAGCCAGCCAGGGATCAGCAGCTGTACCAGAGTGATACCTATGGCTAAACTGAAACAGAAACATTTTATGTAGATTCATCTGTGTCTTCTTTTTCTTGCTTGCTGCTTGATACTGTCTCTCGTGTTCTGCTGCATGAGAGCTCAGGGTGCCTTTCTTCACTAGCTTTGCTTACCTTTCAGAATATTGAAAAATACACACAAAAAAATTTAAATAACATTTATGGTGTGTATCTGTTATTACACTGCATCTGTTTGTATACACACATTAAGCATAGCATAAAGATTAGGAAGGTCACAAAGTCATGGGTTTGGCCTAGATTTGTGATCCCTTGGTTATACCCGCATCTGCCAGCCCTATCCCTCCCCAAGAGATTACCACCACCACAGCCAAGGCTGCTGTTCCCCGTGTACACAAATCCCTGTGTATTAGCAAACTGAAAACAGCAGTAGTTCAAATTAAAGGTACCACGCTGGACCAGCAGCTGCAGACTCAGTCTTTCTCCCATTTATTTGAAGTGGCTGAAGAAGTTACCATTTCCAGTTGTATGATTAATGTAGTTTTCACCTGCTCCACCTATATCCAGCATAGCCGACTACATTACAAGATGGAAATATTAATGCTTCCCTTTTCAGTCACAGAGTTTTAATTTTTATCTCGTATTTTGTTAGCTACGCGACCCCATCTCTTCCTGCACCTTGAGAAGATGTGCAATGGCAAGTATTGGCAACGTATCAATAAATACATTGCAATGTATTAATAAATCTTTCTTCCTTGTTGAAAATAGTTCTCAAACCCTAGTTGTGCGGGTTATGCAAATCTCACTCTGAAGACAATCTTGGAATTTCCATGGAATACAGTTCCAGGCAGATGCTTACATTTGATTCTGACTTATATGATGTGCGATGTATAGAAGGTCATTCATCATGTCAGACACGCTTTATGCGTCAGAGTTGGCTTCCCAATGCTTTGAGAAACTAGCCAAAATCACAACATGGGAAGTTCCTTAACCAAGAATAGTGAGGATTTGTTCGGACTTTCTTGTTCCAACAGCATCTACTATGATGCTACCAGCTAGGGGTGTACATCTCTGCATCTCTGTGGGGGACTAGCATGGGGAAGTAGGTAACAGAAAAGCTCCAAATACTTTTTATTCCCTGTTCCTGCTGGGGAAAGATTCAGTTTTCTCCAAACCTTATGCTCTTCCCCAACAGAATCTCAACAAATTCATCAGGAAGCTCCTTGTTCCTCAATTAAAAGAATGTCAAAACCACTTAATTTCCCTTCTGCAGTCCTACTTGGATCTAAATATGCATTTGACATTTCGTGCTACGCCCAGCTCCAACAGATGTAGGCTCTGTGGCCGTACAATTAGGCACTATGTTAAGTGGTATCTAATTTTAGGAGATGCCATATGGCTTTCCCTGTATTTTCCTGGATAGTTTCTGAAAGGTAATCATGCTGCACAGTACAGGGATCCATCATTTCCTGAAGTCATGGGAAAGCTCATGCTTCCTCAAGAGAATCCAGTGCGTCTTGGACTGCAATCCATTGACAGACTCTGTAGAGCCTTTCCTACCTCCTAGTTTAAGATATGATCTCAAAAATAAAACATAGGGATTAATTAATGTCAGGACATTGATCTGGAGCCTGAGAATGTAAGTTTCAGGATGATGATGTGACAGTCATTTTTCTATCTTTGCCATTGGAAGATGCCATTTGATTTTAGGGACTGGTATTCTCCAATACTTAAGTTACTATTCATTTCAGTGTAAGAGACCACTCCTCTGTTATCCAACCATCTCGGATCATTTCGTAAGAAAAACATCATTCCAGTATTAGAAAGAATATTTCGGCTTGCCATATTTAACTGGGACATGTTGAAGCAAGATGCAAAGCGGTATCAGATGAAAGCTAAACTCCTTGTTAGATACTGAGTGGCCATAACCTTCTTGTCTAAAGACAGGCAGAGTTTATGTGTTAATGAGAGTGTTAGTGTTATACAGAAAATAATAAGGAGCAGTCATTTAATAATAATAATGACATAGCTAAACATATTTATAATAGTAAAACACACAAAGATTAAGATAACTTTGATTATGATACATGTTAAGACATCATAGACGTTAAGATATATATTGAAGAGAGTGTCAGGTTTGCCCCTGCGCCTCTCCCATTAGGGATTAGATCACATTTCACAAGGCTAAAGGTAATCTCCTTGTTATCATTTTCCGTTATGAAATTTTCAGTGCTGTTCTGTCAAGCTCTAACTGTATGTTTCCTAAACACAGCCCACCAGACCAGTTGCCAGCCTCTCTGCTTGCTGGCAGTGCATCCATCTCTAGGAGTGTGTTCCCTCCTCACCTGGCAGGGCTGCTTGTCCAGCCCTTTCACAGTGGGAATCTATGGAAGGCACTTAGGAAGAAACAGAGGAGGCTGTTCCCCAGAAAGCAGCGCCCTTTGAGATGAACACAAGGAAGTTTTTTGCCGGTGCCCCACCACATTCTGCCACGTCACGTCAGCACTAAGTGAATCCAAATTCTCCCTTGGGAGTCCTAATTATGGTTGGGGATCTCAGGAACTTATGGAAGCAAACAGGAGGGCTGGAGTGCTTTGATAGTCTATTCTTTTGAATACCCAGGAAAAATACAAGGAGGGACCCATAGCACTCAAGAACTGCAATTGCAGGTCATATGCAGCTTCACCCCTCTTGATTTCATCTGCAGGACTCCCGTTGGAGAAGGATATTTTTGGGGTGACCAATTAATCAGTAGCAAGTCTGTACAGAGCTGTCTGTGGTGGGCATCACTGTAAGATTTGCCAGCATCAAGGCTGTATCTTTTATACACAGAGTTGCTGGTGCTCAGTGTCTATTTTTCCTTGCTTAAATTGATGCACATGGTATCTGATTATCTTTTTAGTGTATTTAGTGTTTTGTAACAATTTGTAAGAATATGAGAGTGCTTCAATGCAAGTTGTTGGGAGTAAGCACCTTGTAGTTGCCCTTCATTCATCTAATGGCTGTGAAAAGCTGGAAGCAGTTATGGTCCTTTCTTGGAGCTGAAATAACTCCATCACCCAGAGCATAACGGTAGGCAATATTGTCTGGAGTCAGCTGTGCAGGTGGAAGGAGGGATGGGTGAAAGTGGGTGTCACTGGCACACAGCCTGCAAAGCTGCTCAAGAAAAGGCAGAGAGAAGCAACAAGAGGAGAAGTAAAATGTGCTTTGGGGAGAAAGTCCAGCAAAATAAACTATTTGGCAAAGCGCTGGCTAAAAGCAGGTTGGAATGGCAAGTAAAGAAGCTGCCTTTTGGTGTTTAATTCCTGCTTGGTTAGAGCAGCCTTAAACCAAAGGTTCCTGGAAACTCTTGATTTACATCTGGCAGCCAAGAGCTTCACGATGGGAAAGCTCCCATCAGCACCTCGTTCAGCAGAACAAAGCAGCAAGATCAGGTTGGAACACCTCCTAAAGCATCAGCCAGCAATTAAGGGTCCTCAATTAGGAACAGCCTTGAGGCAGGATAGTGACCTATGTCTGAGAAGAAAAGGTAGGGCTTTAAGTTAGTGTCAGTAGCTTGAGAGGGTTTTGTTTGGGTTTGGTTTTTTTTGGATTTTGGAAAGTTTTGGGGGGTTGGGTTTGGGTTTTTTGTTGTTTTGTTTGGGGGGAGAGGGTGGTGTCTGTGTGTGTGTTTTATTTTGTTTTCTCGCTCATTTTAAATATCCTTACTTTATAGTCCTAAGTGGTTTAGAATGAAGTTCTCCAAAATAGTGAAGCACAGGTAAAGAGCAAGAGAATTTCCAAATACTTGAACTGGTATTTTGAGTTTTTGATACATAGTGTTACAAAAAAGTAAGAAAGCTAACTGTAGTGGGACATCATGGAGACCTCCCAGAAAATTCTCTGAAAATGAGTAGTGTCTCAAATATATCGAAGTGAAGGCCCAATAGAGTGTGATCTTCATTTTCTGGCACACACTGCCTTGCTTTCAGCCATTTTTTACACTTCGTTTTTGTCCATCCACTCTCAGATGTAACTAATCTGGTGAGGATTCCAGTATCGCTGCAGAAAACATCCCGTTGCACATTCCGTCATAAAAAAAATACGCCACAACAGGTTATATTTAACAAAGAAAAGAGGAATAGAAAGTGGTACATCTGCACAATGAATATAATATAGCATTGACTTGGAATTTCCTGACTTCAGCAGTCCCTCCAAAATAATAATGCATTAAGAGAATTACACTTAGCTTTCTGCTTTTAAAAGGAAAATATTTGAAAGCAAAAATCTTTTCATCTTCCAAGTTCTTCTGGCTCTGTGTGTGAGATAGTGGAAATAACACAGGGCTGTGTAACCACAGCAAACAAGTGGGGTGGGAATTCTGTAGCTGCTCAGCTGGCCCGAAGCAGAGTGGTAGTGAAGGAGCAGCCTGGATTTTGGATTTAATAGGTAGAATTTCTTCCCCCCACCCTGAACTCTATTCATTTCTGTGGATGAAAATAAAATTATTCTGTCGTAGGCAGAACTGGTGGTGCCCTACAATGTCTGACAATTCCATTATGAGAGGCAGGCTTTAGCTGGCTATAATTTCAGCTGTTTGTTGGTTTAAATTTTAACTGATTAGGCAGGAGTTTCCTTTTCAGGATATTTCCTGAATCAGAGGGATGTGATAGAGAAAGAATGAAAAGTTCAACAAATTATTAATCGGTATAAAAGAATTAAGCAAAAATACATTATTTTGACCATATAGAGAAGCTCTAAACATCTTGCTTAAAATTTGGTAAAGATGTCATCCTCTTGTTGAAATGTCTTTTCTGCTTCTTCCTGTAGAAAATCTCAGCTGATACATAGGCAGTAAAAAATTGTTCAAATTTAGCACATGGATGTGCGAAAAGAAAAATAAATCTATCTAGCCTGAGCATAGTCCAAAGCAGGGACAGAATTAGCTCACTGAGGAACACTTGATTGATCCGCCAGTAAAAATGCTGAAAGGCAGCAGAAATATGTACATATTTAACCCCCCAGAAATTTTAACTTTAGTTGGGTTTAGCCGGTGGAATGTATAAAGTTATTTTGCTTCCTTGTTTTACAAGTAAAGTTCCCTAATATAGATGAAACTTCAGAAGTGCAGACTTTGTTCTCTTTCTTATAAATTAATTTTGTCTTTAACATTGCTGTAAAACCCAAACCATGACCCTCTGACTTACTGACTTCTTCCTAGGTGTTTTTCTAGAAGGCATTACCAAATGTTCTTTGGGTACCAACATTTTTAACCATATCAATAAAAATATCTATGATGTGTAAAGATGACGTAATTTTGGGATCTTGGTCAGGAAGGATCAATCGACATTGTCTGTATATAGCTCTATGTCTTAGTTCCATTCTTGATTAAATCTGGTTTTAATGTCCAGCCCCTTGCTACCAAACAGGGATGTTATTGATGTACTGTAGTCAGAGGCCCTAGTTCTGAAACTTCCTCTGTGCCCTAGCAAAGTAAAAATTCCTTGTGCTCTTCATTGTCCATGTATCCTCCCCCTATTAGTTTTTCTCTGTCATCAATAAAATAATCTAAGAAACAAGAAGGTGTAGAACCTGCATTACTGCTGGTAAAAAACTGGCCTTACTATTGTTTACAGAAGCGGTGCCAATCTTTTGTTTTCATTGTAAGAGAGCAAATGTGCTTGTTTTCCTTCGCAGGTTACTCTGTATGTCAATAATTTAAGATACTGGGGTTTGACATTTCACTGTTTTCCCGTGGGAGTGTTTGGAGATAAGTCCACACACCAACAGGTATTAAATGAGACATATGGCTCCTGGTTTGGAAACAGCTCTCAGGGCTGGGTGTACAGCACACTGAACACCAAGGGGCCTGACCGACGGGCTAATGCCATCATTGCCAAGACTCCTTGAGATGCTGGTGGATACCAGGTCAGACCCTAGAGGTTACCTGTCTTCTTCTATTTAACTGCAGGCTTAGAGCGAGCCTGAGCAGCTTTTCCTGCAGTGAGCTTAAGCGTGGGATCAGTGCAAACACATATGTTCTTGTGGCTTCGTTGGACCTAGAAAACCTGGTAGGAGTATGTATGCAGCTTAGTTGTGATTGCTGCAAGCTGTGAGCATGACCAGGGACACTGCAGAGCTTTAAAACCTTGTTGAAGACTATGTTAAAGTTAATTGCATTGGATCTACAACTGATTTGCAGCATGCTGAAAGCATCCCTCCTATGTAAGATACAGAGGAGTAAACGATATGAACTGGGACATTTTTTTGATGTTCAAATTCAACTCATTGCTTCATCCTAAAATAATCTAAGAAATTTTGTTGTTGTTTTTCCTAGACTAAAGATACAATACTGATTTTCAGTAATTAAAAATCATGTGTATGACGTTTACAAGTTCTAGAAGCTAAATCAAGGTTTTGTCTACCACTGATGTGGTATCTACTAGTGCATGTCCTATTATTTAGCTTAAGGGGAAAAAATGTTCTGGCATTATTTTTTTCCATCTGTTCCATAACCTCTGATACTGAGGTAATGCAGACTAAACAGGTCACAGTCAAAACAGTAAGGTTGCTTTTCATGCATTCTTTAAATCAGATGTTTTAATTATAGTTTTTTTCATTTGTTTTATAATTAGAAAACGGGTCCACAATGTGGTATCTATCTTCTTCCATTTGAATCAATAAACAGAGAAGTCATGAGAAAGGGACCTCTTCCCTTCAGGGAGTCTTTTCTTGTTAATGTTGACTCAGGTTGTTAGTGCTTATTCTTGTGTTCTTTCCTCTTCTGCCTACTTCCCAGTCTTTTCTCTTTCAGTTCCTCTTCTTTCCCAATGTGAGATCTGCTGCCTCGCACATGGCATGTGTGCGTTTGTCCTTTGTATTTACTTGCTGTGTCACGAGCATGCTGTATTTCTAAGTCTGCGTTGTGAAAGTAAGCTCTTTCACTGGGCTGAATGATGCTTCTTAAGCTCATAAAAAATTCAAATGTGAGTTTCATTGAAAGTGAAGCAAGAGAAATACTTCAGCTATAAACAATGGATATGAACTTTGAAATAACTTGTGAGACTAGTTTGGAGTTATCACAAAGGTTTGCCTCCTACCTGAAAATCACAGTTCTGGTGCAGAAACGAGTACTTCATGTGCTTGCAGCTTGATTAAAGAGAGAGAAGTTACTAAGTGGTCTAACTCTTTTGATTTGCTCTGTGCTTTGGATGGCATAGTCAGATTTTATACTGTCTCTTTTATGGTTAGCTGAGTCCGATTCCTGCAAAGACTTTGCATGTATATTTAACTTTATATTGGTTCACTGTCTGTGTAAAGACTTTTTAGATGTGGGACCCTGATTAGTTTCTTCCTTGCTGAAAAGACCACTGTAAATTTCAATAGGGAAACAGAAAAGTCCCATAACAATTTTTAAGGAAGCTTTTAAAACAATCATTAGAGGATGTACAATTTAAAGTGAATTGCACCACATACCAGGTTATTTTGAATTTAAAAATATCTGAATAACTATGACCTGCTTTTTCCATGTACAGACCTTCTACTGCATATGAGGAAATTCACAAACTCCTTGCAAAGGAGCAAATAGTCATAAATTCAAGAGTAACTAAATGCTGTGGGGTCTGAGGGCTGCAGTTCCCACGTGTTTATCTGTGAGTACAGGATATATCGGGTCCCTGCAGACTCTAGACAGACCTCACTTGTGCTCTGTATTGCTCCTTGTGTGTCAGCTCTGAAGAGCTTCTCCTGTGATCTAGAAACAAAGAAAGGTCAGTTAAAACAAATACCATAAAAGGACACGGCAGAATTTTTCAAATTTTAGAGACATTATCTATCTTCAAATCCCCTCACTAGACCTACATTAAAATAATGATCGTGACCCAAATATAGAACATTTGAACTGTCCTTTTCCAGGCCAGATGTGCTATGTTATGTAATGCCATTTTAGGCTGATTGTTGGAGCTTGGAGTAAAAGGAAAACAAGCATATTGTAGATATTGTTCCAAAGACCAATCGTCATAAAATATCGACGTTATAAAACTCAAGGCCTTGAGCAAGAAATTCTAGCAAACAAAAATTGTACACAGAGCCTTGCCTGCGTACAGGCTGAAATTTCCAGCAAGGTGCAATCCAGCCCCAGGCCCCAGAGGTTACAGTAAAACGACAGCCCAAATCCACATCCCTGCAGCGGCACACTGGACTCAGATACAAAAGCACTGTAACTCCTAAAAGCTTATTCCTCCAGGCACCGCACATTTCTAAGTGAAATGCACCACAGCAGAAATTTTCTCCATATGCTTTTCAAAACCCTGTTAAATAAAAACCATCCAAGCAAGTAGTTGTTGATATGTATGTGCAACAGGCTTCCCAGAAATTCCTTGTAAATAGAGCATCAGTGTTTTCCACGATTCTCAGGGAGGAAATCTGCTGAGTTCAGACTGCTGTAATCAAATCCACATTGCAAAGTCACAAATAGAGACACAAAGGACAATCACTGTCCATTTTTTTCACTGCAGATGCATTAATCAGACTCCATATTCTTCACTGCTTTGGATTGCGTTCTCAGGGTGCTGTGCCAGTCTCCCGCCTCCATCAGTTACGTAGCTGTCCCCTCTGTCACCACAACCAGAGCTGGGACAGCACACTTGCCACTGGAAGTGTTTCGTGGTTGTGATCCCAAGCAGATGACCAATGTCTACACAGCGCATTAGAGAGGCAGATTTACCAGGAGGAAGGCTTGGTGCATCTACATTAAGTGTCTAAACACGTATAGGGAGCATACCATGAGAGTGACTGAGCTCAGCTGACTCGGGGAGAATTTCTTCTCTTTCAAATCTCTTTTCACTGTGAAGAAAATTTTCTTCCTTTTCAGGCGTTCTGTAGCAAGAGCAAAAATAGGAACCCAATTACGCCTGGTGTCTCTGCAGGGAGGTGAGAGCAGGTGAGGACAGAGGGTGCTGTGCTGCCACTGTGCCCAGGGCACAACCTGCGCAGGAACTCGCTGTCCCTGAAGAGAAACGTGACCTTTCACAACTCGTTTGTTCTCGGAGGGGACGGCAGAGCAGCAGGGGAGGCTGTATCTGAGCCCTGTTCCCTGAAGGGCTAAGCCTTGGGGTGTTTGTGTCTTTAGCACCCTTTGCTTCC
Organism: Thinocorus orbignyianus; assembly: GCA_013400375.1. Lineage (NCBI taxonomy): Eukaryota > Metazoa > Chordata > Aves > Ciconiiformes > Thinocoridae > Thinocorus > Thinocorus orbignyianus. The sequence goes on from VXBW01005995.1 coordinate 748,645, forward strand.
TCCTCAGAGACTCATGATGTGAGAAAGGATAAATAGCCTTTCCCAGGGCTATCTAAGAGAAACCTGCTTCCTGCTGGGGGAGGGACTCCGCAGTAAATGGGCAGCATTTGTGGACTGCTAAAGAACCCCTATGGCTTCAGACCTTCTGTAAGACTGACTAGTAGGAATAGGGAGAAATGGGAAGGTAGTTTGGGCGCAGCAGATGCTGGTCGTCTGCCAGCTCTGTTTGCCTCACACTCCATCTCTGGATGCAGGTAACAGGATCTGTCTGTGCCTGGCCAGAGATCTGGGAAGGTTGCTGTGCCTGTGCAGCCCTCAAGCATTCTTGAGAAAAGCCAGCATGGGTTTTCAAACCCATTTGGTGCTGCAAATGTGTTACTTTGCTACAGTATTTTGAGATCTGGGTCCTTTTTCCCCCTTCAGCATCAATAATATTAGAGGGTCATAGAATCATGGAATAGTTTGGGTTGGAAGGAACCTAAAGACAGCAGTCATATCTCCTCTGGCTTTATTTAGCAGGGTTTTTTTTTGTCTCATAAGGTAGTTTTAAATTAACCGCTTGACCTTGTAACCTTCCTCTGTACCTATCCCAATTTGACTGTCTCTTTTGAATGTGAGCAACCCAGGTATTCAAAAGGTTTCAGAAGCGGTGTCACTGATGCTTTGGACAAGAACCCAAATCCTCTTTACGCTCCACCAACACTGCTTTGTATCTTCTTTATATGTTTTGTGTCCTGTGATGACGTTTGTCTTTTCTCAGGACCTCAGTGACTGATAGGCTGTGGTAATCAACCAGCACCATCGTATCTACCTCCCTCCTCTGTTGTTTCCAGCTCTTGATCTCCCACTTTCTACTTTTAAGTTCCAGCTCATTCCTGTTACCTCACTGCCCCTTTCTAACCCCTCCTGAAAAAACATATACTATAGTGATGATGCCACTTTATCTTCATTATTATCTATTAATTTTCTTCAAGACACTAGTATTTTATGAAAAATAATAGTGTAAAGCTTTAAGTAGGAGAATGAGGAGACCTTGTAGGTCTTTTTGTGTTGCATCAGTTCGGATAATCTTAGACACCGTGTGCCTGCCTGCTGCACCAGGGCTGGTAGCTTGTGGAAAGCAAGTGTTGCAGTAGCTGGCAATACACACAGAGTCTGCAGCTCGTAGGGAATCACTGTAGGGTTTTTTGCAATTGATTAAATGATATTGTGCACAGTCATCAAAAATGGAGCATCACAGTACATGTAATGATGTGCTTTGTTCTAATCTGTGCCTGCATAATATCAGAAGAACGTCTACTTCTAGATAAAATAAATGTGAACGAATATAACCAAGCCTGACAAAGTTATCAGACTTGCCAATAGCTGGAGGTAAACCGAGAATATAATTTCCCCATCCTGTTCCCAATAAAAAAATATAAGAACACAGGGGTGGAGAGGATTTGCTGCTTTAGGAGGCCAGTAGAGCAGGTCTCCAAGTGGTCTTGCAGCAGAAATAGCAGAGAGCCATGCATCCTGCAAAGGTGGGTTTGACAAAGCAGCAGAGACTTTATGGTAGCTGAAATATAAATAAAGGAGAAAGGCAAATGTCTGACGATGAGTCAGCCAAGAGGTGAATGCATTTTCTCGTAAGTGGGCTGTTTTGTAGATCACACTGAGACTTAGAAACCAAGATAAGGCTGCAGAGTCAGTGCTGGAACTTTTTAGAAATTTTTGATTAATTGCTAGAGGATGACATCTAAAATGTCCCTGCTCCTTTCCTTTTATTTTTTTTTATTTTTTTTTTATTCAGTTTCTATCTCTTTAGCTTTCTGTTCTCTTGCCTTTTCCTTTTTCTCTTTCATATTTTTTCTCTAATTAAATATAAGTAAAAAGGACTGTATATTCTGTGCTGTCACAATACATAATTTCTCACCAGCAATCCTGGATTCAATAGTGATTTTAATTGACAATTTGTAATTAAGAGAGAAAGTTTATAGGCTTCAACTGCATAGCTGCATTTCTTGACTTCTGGGCAATATTTGCAAAATTAACAGTGTGAAAATCTGGACTTTTTTTTACATGTGTACGTGTATAAATATTTCTGCTTTTATATCTGATTAGATTAGTAATATTTAGCTCCCCTCTAGTCAAGAGCTGACCACCTCCTTCCAGTATCTGAAAGGAGCCTACAGGAGAGCTGGAGAGGGACTCTTTGTCAGGAAGTGCAGTGATAGGACAAGGGGTAATGGTTTTAAATTGGAAGAGGGAAGATTTAGATTAGATACTAGGAAGAAATTCTTTCCTGTGAGGGTGGTGAGGCACTGGAACAGGTTGCCCAGAGAAGCTGTGGCTGCCCCATCCCCGGAGATGTTCAAGGCCAGGCTGGATGGGGCTTTGGAGCAACCTGGTCTGGTGAGAGGTGTCCCTGCCCATGGCATGGGGGTTGGAACTTGATGATCTTTAAGGTCCCTTCCAACTCTAACCATTCTATGTTTCTATGATTCTAAGATAGCTGTGCTGGTATAGCGAGGGGAGTGAGCTAGGGGAGTGATTGGGTTGTGGGTTTTTTTTCCTCCTTCCTGACTGGGGAAAATCTGAGTTTAATGTGCAGTGAAACTAGAAGAATCCCCACAAGGGTGTAACAAAAATTCATGCTTTTCCTGGAAACTTCCTTTGGGTAAAGCTCTACAGGTATGATAAATGACTCTTTTCTTTTTCTTTTTTTCTTTTTCTTTTTTCTTTTCTCTTTTCTCTTTTTTCTTTTTTCTTTTTTTCTTTTTTCTTTTTTCTTTTTCTCCCCTCCATCCCCGACTTCCACATCGTCTGGACGCTGCTTCTGTCGGGGGGAGGCTGCCAGCACGGCTGCGACAGCGTGGCTCCCCCAACAAGTTCCCTGCTGGGGCCAGAAGCTTGGACTTTTGGGTACGAGCCTCACCCTC
>VXBW01005995.1:751807-838193 GCA_013400375.1 Thinocorus orbignyianus
GGGGGAGCTCAGAAGGAGCCGAGAAGTGATCCGGAGCGGCAGCGGTGGGGACGGAGGATGCCCGATGCGGCTCCGCACCCCGCACCTCGCAGGGCTCCCCGGCGGGACGGGGGATGCAGCGCGGCGGCAGCGCACAGCCCTCCTGCGGGAGCACCTCTGGGATAAACCTCAGGAAGCAAACCGGGGCACAGTCGCCCACACTCTGACAGGCGAAAAACCTCTGGGCACCTTGCGTAATTTTAAAAAATCTAGTACTGTCATTTTCCCAGTAGAAAATCCGATGATCTGAAGACGAAATTAGAGTCATAGAATGGTTAGTATTGAAATGGACCTTAACGATCATCGAGTTCCAACCCCACCTCCCACTAGAGCAGGTTGCTCCAAGCCCCATCCAGCCTGGCCTTGAACCCCTCCAGGGATGGGGCTTCCACAACTTCCCTGGGCAACCTGTTCCAGTGCCTCACCACCCTCACAGGAAAGAATTTCTTCTAATATCTAATCTAAATCTTCCCTCTTCCAATTTAAAACCATTACCCCTTGTCCTGTCACTCCACTTCCTGATAGAGTCCCTCTCCAGCTCTTCTGTAGCTCCCTTCAGATACTGGAAGGCTGCTATAATGTCCCCCAGAGCCTTCTCTCTTCCAGGCTGAACAACCCCAGCAGTTAGCTCTCTCCTTAGCCCTGTAGTGAGCTGGCTTTCAGAGGAGAGGCCTCTTCTTTAATAACCATTCCTCAGTGAGAGAGCTGAGATTTCTTTGCAGAGGTGATCTGTGTTGCCTTCCTGGGGAGACCTGGAACAGTCTGTCCCCCCCCAGTTCTACTTTGAAAGCCACGCTCCAGGGTGATCTCACCTCTAATACACTTTCTGTGCTGTGAAACAAGAAAATCAACTCCATCCTGGGTCCTATTCACATCTAATTTGGCAATCCCACTTCACCTTAGCAGAAGTACTAAAGACAGGGAAAACTTCATTTGTGCTGTCCCACTGCAGAATTCACTTCTTATTTCTTATAAGACTTCTTATTTTGTCTGTATTTACTCCATTTTAGTATCAGTACTGCTCACTGGGAACTTGCTATGAAGTAAAAGCCTTAAATGCAAACTACTTCCCAGGCCAGTAAGAAATATTTAAACACTTCAGGCATTCAGTCTGTGATTCAGAGATTTATTTATAAAACTGTTGATTTTGGGACACTAAACCATTGCATTTAAACTGCAGAAGTGAGTCATATTTGTGGGAGGTAATTACTACCAGAAAGTACAACTAACTTTTGTAGGTTTCTCTGTAAAATGTCCACTTATGATCTGCAACTACTAAAAATAACACGCTTTGTTGAATTTCAGCACAAGTTATCTTTACAGAATTATGTGGCTTTATATTCTGTTTTCCTGACATATGATAAAATAAATGACTCAGATGCCTGAGAATTTATTTGGGTGTTTTATGTGGACTGTCCTGACCAGGTAACTTGTTCGGCTTATGTACTTTTCATGAAAACCAAAGACTTTGCAGTAACTACTAGAGAAAAGCCATTTGACATAGGAACAATGACTGTAGCTAGAGTGTTTGTTCATCAGAAAGGTCTCTTGATTTCTTGTATTATCCAAAAACACAATAATCTACTCAATCTGTTCTCTCTTCTGTAGTTAATAGATCTCAGAAGCTGAGGGAGTTCCAGATGTCCAACACCTGCAGAAGCTACTTGCAGAGCAGGAGGAAACTTTCCTCATTATCCCTCAGTCATGACTGAGGAATTCAAGTTTATTTAACTTGTGGTCACTTAGCAGCACTCCCTACCAGCGGATGAGTCAGATGCTATGCCACCTATCCCAAGAGGATACCCTGCAACCGGGTTCAGAAAAACAGTGTCATCCATCCCGGCATACTAAGCTTTGAATAGTTTTTCCCATGTCAATCAGGGAGAACTTAAGGTGCACCACAAAACCAAGAAGCCTTTCATTGCTAGCAGACCAAAAATGGACTTGCTGTCTAGAATTTAAACCACGGTCCTCTGAATATCTTCTTCCCTTTCAAAATGTGCAATTATAGAAGAGGTCTTCCTTTACAAACTGCAATTACTTGTGTCTGTGATTTGCTGGGAATCAGGTAACCTCTGCTACAGTTCCTGGGAATCTCATGATCAGGTCGTGTTCTCCCTGCTCCTCCAAGGTGAATCCAGCTCCCACCAACTGCATAGCCTCCGTGAGGTGGAGGGGGTCAGAGATGGAGAGGATTAGACTTGCAGTTGGCTTCCATGGATTTCTAAGGAAGATAACTAAATATTGTCATCCCTAACCCTAATGCCTCTTTGAGCACCTCCACCCTATTCTACCCATGGTTCTTGGACAAACAAATACTTTATTTTTCCTGGCATTTTTCCCCACCTCTCTTTCCTCAGATCGGATTTTAATTACTGGACTGCTCTGAGGCAATTTCTGCACTTGGCCATGCCCTTTGTCCTCCCTTAAAGTGGGACTAGATGGCAGAGGGTTTGTCCACACTAAGGGAGCTCCCCATGCTGCTGGGATGCCACTCTAATTTGCCCACCCAGGTGGAGGGCTGGGTGAGGGCTAACTTATGCTTTGAGACACCATGCATAATGGTATATCAGCTGGTGGTCAGGGAAGGACAGGACTGTCTGTCATCAGCATTCAAGTGGACTTGGGTACACTTTGCTCTGGGTACACAACACAAGTTACCAATTGCATCCTTGAGGTGTTGTATCAGTATTACTTGCTACAGCAGAGTAGGGTTGGAAGGCAAATTTGTTTTTCCCTTGAGTTCACTCTACAGTAAAGTAGGAATTAAGATTTCAGTCTGATTAATGGCCTTCTGACTCTAGTGTCTTCAGCCAAGGAGCACGAGTCACCAAGGCTTCAGAGAAAGACATAAAACCTGGTAATAATTATTTATATAATAAAATGCTTTTTAGGCGAAATTCTCCCTAAGTTACTTTTGCATGAGAGGTTAATGAAAAATGAGCACAAATCTCTTCTTCCAATGCCTTCTTTGGTGGCTTTGAAAGAGGAAACACTTGCATCCCAAACAATGCAGCAATGGCCTTGAAATCAGAAAAATATTTCATGAAATGGACATATGTTAAGGTTATTATTTCACAGGATCATCACTATCAAAATGGGCTAAATCCAGAGCTGAGCATAGGTTTTTCTGTTTCCACAGATATTTTAGAGTTTTCAGTGTTTATATTGGATGGAGAACCAGATAGTCTTTACCATACAATTGGCAAAGCAGTTTAACGGCTGTGAGCTTCTAGCAACCAGCGTATTAGGGATACAGTGGTCACAGATAATAAAGTTAAACACACTTGCATTCAAATTAAGCATTTTTTTATATATAACTTAATTTCATAATCTCAAATCAGATAGTTTCTGTCAATAATTTTTAAAGTTCCTGATTTGAGAAGTTATACCAGACTGTACATCTTGCATACGTTGAGGAGAGGGTCTCTGTTAATTTCTCAGCACTTTCTCAAATCTTTTAGAAATCCTCTACATGACTGTGGGCTTTTAGGAAAGCCCCTGATCACCGCTGAGTATTGGGCTGTACTGAACTGAATGCTTTGAGGTAGGCTCTGTGTTTGTTAAAGTGGGTCTACTTTTATGAGTCATAATTTTTCCTGCAGCAGTGGAAGAGCAGCATATTCTTCTTCACTTATGCATTTGCCCAGCAATTGCCTAGAGCCAAGTTCCAATATTTGCAAAATGCTGTTCTCCCTGCACTGGATCCTGAAGGGTGTTTGCCTGGAAGAGCTGTGTCCCAGTCACATCTCCTGTAATGCTCCTATACCATATTGTCAGATTTTTGCTGCTATTTCACTAGAAGAAGAAATATGAAGGAAGAGAATCATATTAAAATTGTGTGTACTTCTTGAGACTAATGCACATCTCATAAAAATACATTTCTGGATTATAATTACTCAGTCCTCTTCAAGACATCACCATTGCTTCAAAACAAATAAGCCAGGGATGAAAACGCTGCTGAGACTGCTGCTAGTCCTCAGTCACCAGGAGAGATTTACTATGTGCCTTCTGGCTTCTCTATCCTTCTGACTTTGGGAAAGACTCTCTACCTTGTAGCTTCTGCTGAGAGGCTTTTGCCTGATATGGAGAAGTGTAAGAAAGACTGCCTGCAGACAGACACAGACAGACAGCAGAATGATAACTGCACTCTGGTACAGTGCTTGGGCTCTGCAGTCTCTGGTTTAAGTGTCTGCAAAGGGAGTCAGCAGCATTTTCAAGCCACTCGCTTCCAGCGATTCACCTTCAGAGGACCTAGAAGTGCAGCAGGGATTGCAGGGATAAAGATTGGTCATAGACTACTCACAAAAGAAAGAAATTTTGGTAGAACAATTTAAATGTTAGCTGGCACTCTGTTCGCCAAGTTTTAGTTCAGTAGAGTTGAAATGGCCACAGTTTTAATGCCAACAATTGAGGTTTGTAAAGGAAATACCAAACCAACCTTGGCGGAAAAAGAGGCGGACATTAAATTATAGAGTGAAGACTGCATTTGCTTTGTAGGTGGAGAAAAAAAACAAGTTACAAAAAAAAAAAAATCAGTCTGAGTTTTTTAGTTTTAGTCCTGTGCCTAAGTAAAAAGGGGCAGGATTTACCAGAAGTGGTCGAGCTCAAGCAAACACTCAGCAAGCTATATGGAATTGCTGCCGAGGGGAGCAGGGAAGGGGACCAACACAGGGAATTGCTGCAAAAATCCTCAGAAACTGTTACTTGGTCTCATCATATAAAGATTTAAAAAGAGCCCAGACCACAAATTCTTGACTGTTCTCATTTCAGCAAGTGCCAAAAAGACACATTCTTTAATGTATGCAGTGGGTTTTTCTTGGATACAGCGTCGACAATATACACTTGTCTTTGGACATTTGTGTAATTTTTCCTGTATAATGTGTAACAGCGTGCCCCTGAATTCCAGCAGCAGGAGCAAGCCAGCTACATTCACCATGAGCCCTATCTTCCATCCAAGAGGCATTCCACTGAAGTTGGAGAAACTATTCACGGCATGGGGACTGCCAAGGCACACTGCAGCAAGGATAGAAAAATCTTCTCCTGAAATAATATTTCAGTTGTTTCAGTTTTGTAAAGGACAAAAGAAAACATTACACATTGCATGGGTAGACTTAATTGTCCTCTACAAGGTTGAATGTATTTCATCCAGAAGTGACAGTGGTGCCTGAAAAACCACTTCTCAGAATTAGTAGGTTTATTTTGCAGCGCTACTTGCCAAGCCCAGGTTTCCAGACCCAGTAACGGACATCAGAGAGGTCACAGTACAAAAATACCAAAGTATAGACACTGGTTCTTGTACAAGACTAACCTAGAGAGAACTTGATTGAGCAAAGTCTGCACCATGTACATCCTTAGCAGATGTGCTGTATGTGTGTTAGTGGCAGAGATTGGGAGTCAGGGGCCATCATATCTCCAGACACTTCTTCAGATTCCCTGTGACTGGCCATCCTCCTGTTTTTAACTTGCTAGCTCTATGGAATGCTTTCCTGTTCAATTAAGCAGATGCCACACTACAGTGGAGTATTTCTGGGGTTTCTGCTGTAAATTATTCATATCTGGAAAAAAAGCAGCACCAGCTAATTCTTGGGTGCTCAATCACACACAGCAGTCACCAATATGTCCCTTTTGTAATGGTTGTAGTCATTTGCAATAAGCTGCTGTAGTTTTGCTTGCTCTGTGCTATGCTTTTCTGTTCTTTTGAATTGTCCTTTTCTGTAAAATAATGCTTAATAAACTTGGAGTAGATGTGGGAGTACTTTAGCACATGCAAATCTGTAAACCTTTTGAAGCATAGGAATATACAGACTACATGCTACTCTTAATCAGTGCATGAACTCTAGTTTTAACCTACCAAATAAATCAGAGATCAGTTTTACTGATGAAATGATCTGTAGCAGCAGGAATACATTACTTACTTTTCTTTATATGCTCCTTGCTATAGGTAAATAAGATATCATTGCAATACCATTTACTCTGCTATAGCTCTCTCTCTGGCTGTGTCAGCATTTATGTTATAAACCTCTTCTTCCAGGGGTTTATAACTCAGCCATAAAATGCACTCCAGTCTAAAAGTTGGAACACAAGGTCTCAGCCTGGCAATGAATTTATTTTCCAAAAAGTGAGAACAATGCAATATCTGTTTGGCTGCATCCAGGTTAATGTTGTTTAGGCTCTTAGTGAAAAAGTGGGCCTACACAGAGAAGTCCACAACATACCCGCCTGCCCGATACATCGCTCCAGACTTGCCTTTTTTAAGGTTCCCATAAAATTCAAGTGTTTCAAAGTCTAAAATGTTCTATGAAGTTTTGTGCACTGTGGTGATTTTAACTCAAAAGGTGAAGTTTCAGAAGTGTTGGGCATTGCACCTCTCCAGGCAGCACTCACTCCCACTGCTCCCGCTGTGAGTGGAGCTCAGCGCAGCTGCCGGGTGGCTGGCCGTGGGTTCCTAACCTGACCCCAGACCTGCTCTGATGGTGAGAAACCGTGCCCACTTCACTTACGTTTGCACCTTCAGTTCCCAGAGTGTGACTGTTGCCTCTCACGGCCCCTGCCAGAGCCTGGATCTTCTCTCCCCTCCACTTCTCAGGCTGCAGCAGGAGCCCAAGGCATCCCTGCAGACCTGGTCCCTGCAGCTCAGGGCCAGGCTGGCTTCTACTGGGGGGTCCCACAGTCATGGCCAACCTTTGTTTTCCTATCAGTCACGTAGGAAAAGGTCCCGTAAACAGTGGAGCTGTTAAAGTCATTGGGTTTCAAGTTCAGAGACTGGATTTGCCATGCCCGCCCCGTGGGCTCATTGGGAATTTATAGTGTTACGGTCCCGGAGGCCAGGTGTCCTTCCTCAGCCGCAGCCCTCAGCTGGTGATGGGGAAGCAGTGCCTCCACTACTTGGCCACAAACCTCCTCTTCCGCAGCGGTTACCTACCAAAAGTCCTCACCCAAAGTTTCCAGGAGACCTCCTAGAGTTATCACAACAGTTTCTTCCCCTACTCTCCTACTGGAAAATAACTTGTGTGAGTTTATAACCTTGGATTTGCCACAAAATTACCATTTCCAAAGATGCTGCTCTGTTAAAAGGTGAATACAATCAGAAGAGCAGGCAGAGCACCTTGTTACGAAGCACATCTACTCCCTGCTCTTGCTCTGTGCCACACCTCAGGCTTTCTCCTCCAGTTTCAAGAATGTGTTTTGTCTCTCTTTTCATCCCCAGCCAAGCTGAGGAAGTGACACTAGCCAAGTTTGCCAGGCTTGATATATATTCGCCAACCAGCAATTATAAAAACCATTCAGATCATATAATATATAATAACATATAGATTCTGAGTGATATTGTTATTAACCACTAAAGAACGTGCTTGATTTCAATAAAAATAGAAAGGCTGATGAAATTTTATCTAGAAGCCATCTTTAAGGCAAAGATATGAAGTGTAATTTCCAAAGATTAATTCACTCTCATCTTGTGATATTTCCTTTTGGAATTAAAAAGCCCCAACCCTCCAGGTTCTCTCCGTTCCTGCACTGCAGATGGTGGAAGATCGTGATATTGATTGCATGTGTTTAAAAATGAGCTGTTTGCTCCTGTATCTTCAATCCAAGTAATATAAGACCACGGTTAGGAAAAAAATAATCATGAATGTGGTTTTGAGCATACACATGGAAAAGGAGGTTGTTAATAATGCCTTCATCTTAAAGTATAACTCATACAGACACCTAGTATTCTATAAAAATCAATTTAAAGATAAACAGATACAGTGCTCTTCCTTGTTTAAGCCAAAGTTTGCATTGGATGTACATTCAGGGCATACTTTGCCTGTATTGTTCAACTATTTGGAAGGAGATCCTTTTATAGTCTCCAGCTATGTAACTGATCTTCCAAACTCACTAACAAATCTCTATCACAGAATTAAAATCCCAGCAATTAGGTGATTAAGTCACTGACACAACCAATTCAATTAAATATTTGGACTCCATTTTAAAATTTATGTTAACTGATAGCCAAGCTGTTTTGCTGTCTCTGGGGAACTTTAAGAAATGGGAAGGAAATACATATTAATAATGATATATGCAAGCTGTCATGAGAAGTATTTAGGGAGAAAAATAGGAAAATAAATAAATAAGATTCAAGTTCTTAAAGAATGAGCCAAAACTCTTACAGAACACTTACAGAATTCGTCAAAGTTACAGTCATGTACAACCTGCCTCCTGGATGCAGGATAAGATTTTCTCTCAGTATTTTTTTCTAGCCAGGGAAGGCATATAAATTTTGGAAGGCTAGTCAAGGCATGCATTAAGCAAGTATGTTCACCTTAACATTGGAAAAGCAGGGCCAAGTTTTCTAAAGTCGCCCCTTTTTAAAAAAACACAACACTGATAATTAGAGAGCCTATTGACACTAACTTCCATTCCTGAAAGAGAAAGATAGCAGAAGTATCCACCTAGCAGATAGTGTCTGAAATGCAACAGAAGCAGAAATGCTGAACCTGTGAATCTAAATACGAAAATACTTTCACGGCAGCAAAATCAAATCACTCAGAAATCTTATAAAAGATTTGGTCTTATGAATTGTTACACTGGGTCTGAAATTGGAAGAGGTACCTCCTTTGTTGTGATGTTATTTGTTTGTGGTTATGGAGACAAGATGTTTTTCACTGTGCTGAAACCCTTGAAATGACTGGCAAAATGCAAAGAATGAAAATATAGGTCTCAAGTGACAAATTGTATAAAAATATCTCATCAGCTTTCTTGGAAATTTTTCTTTGAATGTACAAGTTCAGGAAATAGTCTGACATTTTGAAGAAAACAGATTGGACAATATTTCTTTTTCTACCCAAGGCTTTTCCCTTGTCGGACTTAGTGATCACACAAAACTGAGCTGGATTTTTCTGGCCATCCACTGAGCAGCTGCAGTGGGCGCGCAGCCTTTGCCTCTCTGTCACACAAGCAGTGCATCAGCTCCAGACCAAAGAGCCAGTGCCACCAGGTTAAAGCCTTGTGGCTTTTCAGGTCTGATAAACCCTTGGGTTTATCGAGGCACCCAAAGGATAGCCATCTGGGTTGCAATTTTCGTATGCCATTAAATGAGCCCAGCCGTCAGTGGAGAACAGCTTTTGATTGCTACCAGTCCTCAATATGTAAAAGGTTTTCTCTTTCCTTAGCAGTTCCTCAAGTCATTCAATCCTTCTACTTTGTCTCTGGCCCTATTTAGGAGCGGTGTATGTGAACCAGATTAATTTATCTTGCAGTGTATTGCTCTCTCCGTAGCATCCAAAGACAGAAATTAAACACCTTGAAAATCATGTTGGCTAACTCATGTTGAGTGCCTCTACCAAGATCGAAAGCTACCACAATTTGACAACACACTCTCATTCGTCACCTACCTATGATCTCTCATTTGCTTTCTGGTCCATGATTTCCAGGAGGTTTATCACCACAGAAATACTACCTGAGCTGTGGTCCTACCTGAGCTAAAGACAACCCTGGTTTACAAATGATTTTAAGCATCCAAACCGAACATAGTTCAGAGAGGAAAAAAGACATTCCAATTATTATTTTCAAAGCTGACTAACAGTTTTGAAGTCTAAGTGGACAAGTTTTTATTTCAAAGGCAGTCTTAGCTAGAGATTGTTTCATGGCAATGTTTGGTGAAACAAACTTAAGCAGACACTTATCATTGGCAAGCTCTTTGAAAAAGTTCGGGTCATCAGCTAGGTGAAGGTAATAAATATCTACCCAAAACATATCATCATTCCAGTTCACTCCTATTTAGACAAGAGAAAATTAAACTAATTTGACTCCATACTACCTGTGAAGGGTAGTATTCATATTCCCAGCAATCAGTCCTGGTGCTGGGGGGGGGCCAGTTGAGGGGACAGGCTTCTTCCTCCAAGCTCCTTCTTCATATCTCCAAGCTCACAATGGCTGCAGTCTGTACATTCACATTTTAACCATCAAGATGCTCATGTGGTTCCATATTGAGTAACCACCTGCCTATAATTACCTTAAGAATATCAAAACTAGCAAATTGGATCAGACTCATTCTTTTCAGCCCCAGTCCTGCTCCTAGTATGTTTATGAGCCGCATTAGAGCCCCATATAGAAAGGGGCAACTACAGAATGAGTCTCCTTGGTACCCTCCCAGTTTATAAAAGTCAGTGTTGTAAGGAACTTTACAGTAGGAAGTTCAGTCTGGAGCACTGGGCTCATCACCCATAGATCGGCATATCTTCTATGATAGCATTTAATTACGAAACTTAAATCATGTTTTTGCACTCAGCTATACTTTCAGCTATATCCCATGACAGTAAATTTCAGACCTTAATTATTAATTGCAGGAAAAAGGACTTGTTTTTGATTGTTTTAAACTTACTGTTTGAAAAACACATTGGCAACCCCCAATCCCATTGTGACAGTTGTCCTATAATTGTCTTCTTTCATTTCTACAAACCATTCATAATTTCACAGATTTCTATTACAACCCTCTACAAGAGGAGTCATCTAATGTCTGACCTTGGAAGTCCTAGCCACTGAAGTTTCCCTGTACAGACGCAGTTCCATACTACTGATCCTCATCATGCACCCTTTATTCTTTGCAATTCCACTGTATGCTGTCTGAAATATGATAGCCAGACCTGCATGCAGCACTTAAGATGCAGGAGCACTGAGGATTGATGTGGTGGCACACTGGTTTCTGGTCAGCTTTCTCTCCTAATAACCCTTGCCGGCTGCTTGTCTTTTTGGCATTACAGCTGGTGTGTTCAGACTCTGCTGTCTCAGAAACATCCCCGGTTTTGAGAGACATGGGCCTTTTCTTTCTAGACAATGGAGAGTTTTCTGCTTGTAGATTTGCCCATAAACTTACTCTGCTAATTTCAACCAAAAAGAATGAGGCTTACTTGGCAGCCAATATATGGCTGCAGATACAGCTCTCCTTTGCAGCATTGAGAATAAGAGCAGACTTCTTGCTAATGTAGTGGTAGGTGGAATGTAGAGCTCCCAATTAATCTCTCTGCACTAGCTGGTAGCTCTGACCTCCTGGCTGGGACGGGAAGGTACACAGTACAGAGGGATGCCAAAGGAAGAGTTGATTTAAAATTTTTGTTTCAGTTTGTGCTGCAAAGCAAGTGTGTTCTGGTTCTTGCTTACTTTAACAAGTACATGTGTTTTCTGGGAGAAATTTCTTCAAATTACAATGAGAATTTGAGCCTATGAAAACGTTTTATTTATTTGTTAGAGAACTTAGAAAAGGTGATGGAGCCTCTACCGAATCAGTGTATTGTTAACCAACTTCAACCCTTCACCCCAGTAAAAAAGAAAGGGTAATGTAAATATTGCTTAGTCTCATTTTCCATATTCCCAGTGTTATTATTTCAGTGTCACATGGGCCCTCCACATATATTTAAAGTGCATATGCTGAGAGGAGCCCTTTGACTCTGCCCTTTTTGTTATTTCAATGTCCAGGAATGAAATACACTGTTTATGTGACTCCAGGCTTTGCACTTGTTCATATGCTGTGTATACTGTTCATAAGCTGGGTTTATAAAATGGAATGACCTCAGCCACCTAGTTTTCAAGAGCCAGGTCCAGATGTTGACACAAATCCTTCAGTCTGAAGCTCATTTTTTTTTCTTTATGCTACTGATAGTTTCTATTTTAACTTTACTTTTTTATTTTTCCTTACTACTTAGAAACACACATAATTAAAACTAAAGAATCTCAGTATCCAGACTTCTTCACTGAAATTTTAAAGCTTCCTTAGAGGCCACAGCTTCTTCCTTCCTTATTTATTTACTTTATTTACTTTTCCAAAATACGATTCTAAGAAGATATATTTTCTCCTCATTGCAGAAGGCTCTTAGTTCCAGATACAAATGAGATTCTGCCCTAATACAAGACAATACAATGCAATACATTTGGAGTGGGACCTGTAAGCAAGACCTGCATTGCCTAGATGGAGCAAACAGCAGAGCTTAGCCAAAGTAACATTTGCTCTATAAAATGCTTTATATTTAAAAAGTTCAAATGTCATGATGTCCCAGAACTCCCTTCCTACTCCCTCACACTCTGACCCCCACAAAGGAATTGTTATCCTTGTTTTATATTAAAACAATAATATTATGACATGAGCTTTAACTTGGGATGAATTAGAAATCAGAAATGGCTGACTTTCTAATTTGTGATTGTACTAGACCCTATAAAGCTTCCTCTTCTCTGCTCTTATATCATTATATGGGAATAAGATATTCTTTACCTCTTTCTTGTCACTTGCTTTTATTCAAATACACTTCTTTCTTCTTTTCCTTTTTTTTTTTAGTTCTTTTTTTCCTGAGAAAAGAGTTGAACTTCTGGAATTTTTGCTTCCCTTTTTGTGAAATAAACCCAGACTACCTCAGAGGAATGTTTTAATAAAATGAGTGATTTCAAGGTTGGAGGTCATGCTGGTAGGAGGTCTCAAGCTGGACTCTGGATATATGAACCTACACGGAAGCTGGGGGAGGAAAACAGCCTGCAAGGCAGAGTATTTTGGAGAAGGCAGTAAAAGGTCAATCCAAATGCACATGGCTTGGAGTTTTCCACAGGTGCAACATCTTTGTATATCATTGCCTTTACTTTCCCAGCTTTTGCCCCAACACTTGATATGTGCTGTTAGCAGGTTGTGGGATTAACAGACTCAAAGAGTAGGTAAAACAGTATAAATTGGCAGAATAAGAGCCAGGACATAACAGTGCTGGATTTTCAGGCAAAAGATACTTCAAGTAGGGGGCAAGTAAGAGTAAAACCTGGATGCTGGTACAAGGTCATGGCCATAGTCATGAACATAAAAAATTGAAGCTAGACCTATTTAATTTATTCCCTTTCTTTTTCTCTCAACACACAAGTGAAATTACAAGGTGTGAGTCAGATTTCAGCAAAAAGTAATGGCCAGAAGACAAAAGTGTTTTCTGTTATGACACAATGGTGTTGGATGAATAGCCTATGTGAAGGGTGCCTAAGAGGAAAACAGAGATTTATACTATGAGAAATGGAGAAATGTGGCATCCTCTATGAATCCGGAGACATTAAAGATTCCCCAGGTAATGACAGGATCATTTATGAGAGGTGTCCTTCCAGCTTGCAGGAAGGATTGGTGAAAGAAGCAGTTCTAAACCACAGAAAAATGCCTCAAAATAGTGATGGCCACTAAACTGTCTGGGAAAAAACCTGAAGACACGAGGGCAGAACAGATATGGGACACCAGAGAAAGCTCATGTACTACCAGAAAATGTCAGTTCTGGTTGTGGGTGCAGCCAGGTTAATGGAGCACTGCTGAGCAGCAGGGTTAGGAAGAGAAAAGCCACCACAAACCCATTCCGCGGCCAGTAAGGAGATGCAGGTAGCTCTTGAGACATCTAAAACCAGAGCTGCTGTGATCACTCACTGCTTCTGCTGGAGGAGAGAGGCTGCGTAGATTGCTCAGTATTATTGAAACAACCCTCCCGGGAAGAAGCGCCTGGGGGACCACGGCCTCTGAGAGTCCGAGATGTGGCTGAGGCTAGAAACAGCCTCCCCAGTCCTGTTCCACAGGGTGCACCCTTGACTTCCAAGCTGCATATCATTTGTGTTGGTGAGACAGTGGTAAAGGACAGGCAGGCCTGCAAGAACAGGCATCTTTCATCCTCTAATGCCAGCACATAGTGGGTCTGCCTGTGGCTGGGAGAAAATCCTCAGGTAACCAAAGCATCTGCACCAGCCAAAAGCAGTTAAACTGAATATTGAAAGGAATTATTTATGGCTGAGGAAATGCTACCTAATAGCGCATGGTATAGTGTGCACTGCTTGTGGCCCAGTAACGGGTCCTGGCTTTCTGAGACAGATGAGCCATTCAGCCACCTACCAAGACCGGACACAGCTCCTGGCAAGAAAAGCTTGGCAGAAAAGCCCCTGGGCACCAGGCCAGGAGCAGGGGTGCTGCGGCATGAACTGACCCATACCGGCGACTCCCAGGCATGGCAGGGATACTGCAGACGGAGCCGTGTGCCAGAGGAAGCAGGCAGGAATGTGACCCGGCTCTCTACAACCTCAGCACAAAGGTCAGAAGGAGAATATTAGGGTAAAATTAGCCCAATGCTAATCCTCTACATCTGAGATCTGTTGCTTTCTGAAGAATGTTGACTGACAAGCCCCAGCCAAAAGAAGAAATCTGGCCATTTGTGCAGACAGGCAGCTGCCTTTCCTCACTCTGGAGTGCCCAGGAACAGGCGTGGGGAGACCTTGGGGGCCTTCTCAGTGAACCTCCAGCTTCAGTTCCTATGAGACAATCCGAGCTCCACCCTGCTGCCCCAGGAGGGCAACTGTGAACAAGGCAGTGCAAGATCCAGCAGCCCTAGGCACTTACTAGCAGAGTCCCAGCATACCCAGTGAGAGAGCAAGGGAGAATTCTGCTCCTCTATTTTCTTTGGATTCATTAGTTTAGCTTTGAGTTTTTGATCATTGCTTGTATCCCAGAGAGGTCCTGATAACACAATACCAGGCAATTACATGGATTTTTTTTAGTACTACAGTGGAAAATAAGGTACTGCCCTTACAACTACATCCAAACTGCATTTCTCTGAGGAAAGTAAACAGTATTTAACACATGATGACACTGTTTTGGGAATGTTTAGGCATCTGACAAAGCATTAAAGAACTCCAGGTGCTATAGAGAATAAGGCAGCTCATTGGCACTTGTAAGGAGATAGTGGCAAAGAAACTACCCTTGCTGCTTCGTAGGAGACCATCTGTGATCATAGCAACAGGCAGAGCAGTAGTCCCAGCAGACTGTTGTCAGAAGATGGACGTGCAGGCAAGCCAGTGAGTATCTCTGACAGCCAGACTGGGATGCTCAGCTGGTGTACACCAAACACCGCAAGCTGTGTGAGCATTGGATGATCAGGACAGGAAACTACCAACCCTTAAACCAGAGTCAGAACCGACTTGTTTCATTTTAAAGACGGGAACTACACAGTCATGTGAAATTATTACTCCTCTTTCTGAAAAATAGGCTATGTGAAGGGCATTCAAGCAAGAACTGAGATCATGAAAAGCAAGGTACATTTTCTCAGACAGCAGGTTGTAATGCAGTGCAGCAAAATTCAAATTATGCAGTACCATGGGAATCTGACCACAACGCCTCTTCCCCTGAATACCTACAAAACAGGTGAAAGGCAGGAATGACAGTAAAGAGCCAGGAGCAAAAACTTCACAGACAAGAAGAGATGTCTACTTGGAAATGCTGTGCTCTTGCAGCAACCCTCCCAGGGACTAAACACCAGCTCAGCAAGACACCGATGAGTAGGAGAATCAAGACCCCAGGGTGAGCTGACAGACAGGCTGTCAGCAGCCACAGGCACTGGGATAGACCAATGACTAACAACAGTAAAGACAGCTGAGGATAAAGCCACTATAGACAGTGACAGAGTGGAATACCAACAGCCAGGCAAAAGGCAACAGCATGATCTGCAGCTAGACATGGGACATAGCTGGTACCCAGGGCAGCAGTGGAGACAAAACTGAAGACAGATCAGCAGAGGACAGCTGACAAGCACACAGGAGAGCAAGGAATACATAGCAAGATCTCAAGAATGAACTGATTTGACACAGGAGTGCTGGGGAAAAGAGTGTCCCAGGAAGCCAGAGAAGCAGCAGGGCATCAGCCAGCAGGAGTCAAGGAGCCAAAGAGGCTTGTAAAGCCCCATCAGTAGCAATGACACAAACAAGATGTGAAAGGCTGGACTGAAATGGAGCACACTTGAAAGACAACAAGGCTCGAGGTACTGCTGGGCGGTAGCAGTAAAACTCAGAGCCCGGTTCAGGCAACGCAGAGGTAACTACATCCTCAGCAATAGCTGCCAACATGGTGACAATAAACAGCTAAGAGGAGAGATTTATAACCTTCGCAGGTCTTGGAAGGAGCATGCGTGGCCACAGAAAGGGGCTTGAAGGGGGCACCAGGAACTGCGTCTGCATTTGCTTGGCTTGAATGGCTGCAGTGGTTCAGGTTTTACAAGTGTGGAGTCCTTTCATGTTGCTGTCCAGCACCCAGAACATGAAACACTTGAGGTGAAATCGTGCCCCCACTGAAGTTAATGGGACTTTTGCCTTGAGTCTGGTTTCTCTCTGCTCACACTATCTTGTATAAGGAGAGACAGATCTCACCTCAGGAGAGAGGGAGGAGGAAAAACAGGAGGCAAAGAAAAGCATTAGAGCAAATTTCCTGGTGAGCATGTGCCAGCAGCAACAGGACAGAACTGTGTCCCTTACCACTGGAGACTGTCGGGCTCAGGGTTTGCTGAGCCGAACAGAGATGGGGAGCAGGGCTGAGAGGGCAGGAAACCCCTCAGCACAGAGGGAAGGAGATGAAGGGTGGGGGTGGGAGGTGGGAGGAGAACAAAAGAGCAAACTAAAAAGCTGCAGCAAGCACCTCTCAGAATGGCAAGATGGGACCATCCTCACAGGGCAGGAGAGCAGGCCACCAAAAAGGCCCCTTGGCAGCACCAGCAAAACCACATCAGAGTTGGGAAAAGCATGGGGCCAGGATCCCCGCAGTGCCTTGCATCAGCAAGGCAAAACACCCTCTGGTTGTACTGCTGCAGTGGGCAACCTCAGGGCTTTGAAAAATGAGAAACGGGTAAGTTTATTTCCTCATAACCATCATATGGGGAAGGCAACAATGTTACCATCAGGTCTCTGTGTATTTCAGCAGACCTGAATCTTATGGGTCAGTAAAAAGCAAGTGGCAGAAGCAAGGAGACAGGAAGATCATGTGCGAGTATACTTCTGTATACTTCAGTAACTGGAAGTTGTATAAGATGTCACTAGAGGAAAAGTAGCTGCTGCATGCATCTGAGCTGTGCCAATTCCTTTGACTCAAGCAAGTAGTTTTCATTATATCTTTGGAAAAGAGACTATGCAAGACACAAAAGACCTTGCAGAAGAGGGACTTTCCTTTAGCTGAAGGCTACAATTGTGATACATTCAATTCCTGATTGTCACAGAGCTGAAAGTGCTACCAAAAAATCAGAAAGAAAGGAAATTCCCACAGTAGAGCTCCCAGTGACTGACAACACCAGTGCTGAGAAATGTAGAAAAAGAGCCAGAGGAAGAGAAGTCTGTGAGCAGACCTGCTTATGGCTTTTTTTTTTAATCCCTTTGGCTGGAATGTTTTCTGATGGGAAATGCCCACTTGTCAATATCAACATTTCCTTTTTTCATTTCCTTCGAGAATGCTTGTCTGAAACTGGTTGATTGCCTATAAGCTTCTTGTTCCTCTCCAGCCAAAATGGACATGGATTTCACAGGAGGCTGCAATGATGGAGTCCAGCATCTACCCAGTAGGACCTGGCAGTGGTACTAGGGTCCCCATCCCACCAACAGCACCAACAGTGGGACAAGGGGGTGGGCTGGACCACCACAAGCTCTTGGCAGAGGTAGTGGACAGGCACTGAGGAAGCAGAAACCTTTCATTTTTCACTGTCCTTGTTCATGTGGAAAGTAATCCCTGGGAAAGGGACTGTGGTTTCTATGCTCTTTCCTCCTGGACATAAGGGGGACCATGCTCAGTGCAGACCCAGGTCCCAGCACCTCATGGTCACTGGGTTATTGCATGTCCAACTGGCAGCCTGAGCCCTGTCTGTCTCCATGCAGCCTCAGCTCATTCCTCTGTACCACCGCAAAGAGTTGTTCTCAGCTCGTCGGGCTGTTGTGAGGCCTAATTACTGAGTGTTTATGAAGAACCTCATTCATTAGAGGAGCTTGAGCTATATAAGTGCATATTATCATTTAGGATACTTCAAGATGAAAGGCACTTAAGTGCTTGACAAACTGAGAAAGCAAATGTATACAGGAATCACGCCATTTGCCTCTGAAATGAAGCATCTGGGCTGAGATGTAGCAACTGTTTCAGGCGGCGATGAGAGGCCCGAACAGCAAACCCCCAAGGTTCAGCTAGATGTCCCAAAGCAGCAGCCTGGGGAGGCTGGCTGGGTGGGGGGCAGCTGCCAGAGGGATCCTGGCACTAGGGATGATGTCGCCATGCAGGGAGTCTGAGCCAAGGAGTGGGATGAGCCAAGGTGCTGCTGAGCCACTGGGCTCCCAGTGCGGGCTTGCACATCTCAAAGGATACAGCCAACAGGTCTGCATCTGAAAACTTCTCCTCATGGTTCTCTCCCTGGAAGAAGAGGAGAAGGGAGGACAGGAATGGGAGAGGTTGTGGGCCATGTGTCTGCACCAGAGAAGGTCATCCAGGAGGGGCAGAGCAAGTTCAGGGCAGGAAAGATTCATCGATCCACCTTTTTTTTATGGCTATTTTACATGCATAACTTCGAGCTGAAATAAATGCCACTGGATGATTTAAATCCCTTCCAACAAGCCCTGTAGCCTTTCAGAGGTATTAGCAGTGTGCCTCCAATAAGGAGTGCTCTGTTTTTCTGTGATAAATCCGTGCTACACTATGCCTCCCACGTACACAAGTACTCGATTTCTGCAGCAAGTGGAGATAGCAATGAAGAGGCCTGGAAGGAAACCAGAAAGTAGATTACTGAGTACTATAGACCATTTAAGATATATGCTGTAGTAAGAATGAAGCTTTTTAGAGTGTGTTCATGAGCTACATCCTTGGTTTTGCTTTGGCCAAGCTAGGAGTCTTGAAAAGCACATATTCAATAGCATTTTTGCCAAGCTCTTAAACAGCATAGGATTAGTGTGTATTACTAAATTTCTTCTTTTAGTTCATTTTCTTAAACGGTATATAACACCCTGATAACTAAAGCAGTGAGTGAAAAATATAGTGGACTCTATTCTGAAGACTTATTAGGTGAAAAAAAAGCTGAAAGAAGACTTCTTAGGTACTTTCTAAGTTGCTGAGCTCTAAAGTATGTATGGCAGTACATAAAGGCTGAACTGAGGACTCCACTCAGCTGACTTGTATATTGTTTCTTAAGATATGGGGTAAGATATAAGATATACTGATCCATATTTGCCACCTAATAATCATGGGGTTCTTTATTTCCCAAATGTCAGTGCTCCAATCAATGTTTTAATTCTGAGATCGTACATTTTTCTCTTACTAATTGCACTCACAGAGGAGATCTTACCATTTGCACTGTCCACCTCTGCACGATCGCTCTTTTGTTTGTATCCTCTGCTCTGCTCTCCTCTCCCCTCCTATTGACCTCTTGGTCTGAATCATATTATACCAGAACTTTTAAGATTATGCATAGTCAAATCCCAAAACATTTACTGGCCATTTTAGAGAGGCTATAATGTATTTTGGACTGTGTCTCTATTTTATGTTTTTTTTTTCAGTAAATCTTTTGTCTCATAACAAGAGCAGATGTAAGTTATTAAAAAGATTTGGTAGGATCTCAACCAATTCTTTTTGGTTTGGGAATCATAAATAATCAAATCCTGCTGACAACACTTTGTAAGTCAGTAGAGCTTCATGACCTTGGAAAAGATCATTTAACAAATTTTTTAACAAACTCCAAGCTGTGAGGGTGCTACATGGTGTAACCCGTGCTGATCTGAGTCTAGGGCTGTGGAAGGGGAGAGCACAGGTATCACACTTCGCCATGCAGGAAAGCTGGGGTTCTTCTCCTGGCTCCTGTCATTCACCAACGGGCTTTGGCCTTTGTCTGTTGTGTCCCACACTTTTATCATCCCTGTGGCATCCTCTGCTGCCTCTGACATGCTCTCACCAGCCATTGCTGTTATCTTCCCCTGTAGATGTAGAACAGATGGGTTCTGTTTCTGCTTTGTGCACACAGGGCCAGGGCTGTTCGTTAGTTATCTACAGGACCATACATGACCAAGACAGCAGTTATCGGCAAGTCCCCTTGCATCTCACCAACCAAACAGAACTTAAGCCTAAAACAACGGTGAACATTTGCTGGCATCTGTAGTCTACCTACATCCACCTGTCTTGAAAGAGATCTTCAACTGAGAGTCTGGAGATTCTTAAAAATTCCTGACTCCTTGTACTTCTGGGAGACTCCCAGGAGAGGTGTTTTGCTCTCTGTGCCTCTGAAAATGAAACTGTTCTTACTTATGTTGTTGCATGTGCAAACAAAAGTGTTGGCCCGTGCTGAAAAAAGACACACTGAGCTGTTCCGATACTGACATGACAGTGCATATGACAATGAGAAATCAATATCACTGAGTCCCACTTTTACGTGAATTTAAGGTTGCAGAAAAAGTAAATCAACTCTATGCTGTGCTGTATAAAACCAAACTGTTATTTTACAATGAAAGTGTAACACAACACAAGGAGGCAGAGTATTGTCTAACTGACTGGTGCAAGTGTGTGGTTGTTTCTTTTATATTTTATTCATATTTTCTTACTAAAAATCAGTGATTTAGAGGATCTCTAATACAAAGGATCCTGTGGTGCAGCTGGTATTCCAGTACCAGTACCAGAATTGCAGCCCCTCTCCCAGCAATGCCCTACACAGGCAGGGACTTGCTCTGAAGAAGGCTGAGCTCCCTCCAGCATCATTGACACTGAGCTTTATTCAGCAGGATTCTTAGATGGAGGTAAACTTCAGCAACGTAGGATTTCTTGCAGCCCCAGGCTGAGGCTTTTGAAAACTTCAGCATCATATAAACCAGTTCCTGAATATGTACACAGTGGTCATAGAGGAAGTATGATGCCCACCTCAAATATTAGCAAGCAGATGTCTGTGAACAAAGAAGAAAGTAGAGGAGGAAAGGATGGGAGGAAAAATCAGACAAAAGGCAAAACCCAGGAAAGATAATAGGGCCATGGTAAATTCACAACTAGCATATGATGCAGCACTGAACTCCTAAAGCTCTATAAAGTTCAGAACATCTAAAAGTACACAGCTGAAAGCAAAGGCTGAGTGGACTCTTGCTAGCACTGCTAAAGCTGGAAGATATCAGCCTTTAAAATGTTGACTATTCTGAATGGAGATATGAGAAACACACTTTATCTAACACAGAGCTTGATCTGGTGTGCCAGCTTCAAAAGAGCAGCTGCTGCAAGTGTGTTTCCCAAGGGCTGATTAAACATTGTAAGGAAATTTCCAGAATCAGAATCTACATTGTGGAAAAGTATCTTTAAAACTAAAACACAGCCTAAGTTTAACAGAATGTTTCTGTACCAGCTGCTTCTGGAAACAGTCACTCCAATGCAGAAAATATTTCTTAATAACATGCTGTGCTGTTGCATAAGAACAGGAGAGGGATATTAAGTAGGCAGAAAACACAAAATGAAGTATTCTTTCTTTCTTTACCCAACTTCACAAACGCATTTTGAGGGAAACAAGGACCAAAAGTTCCTAATGAGTGAATGAAATGTTAAAAAGTTTTTTTCAGTGATAATAAAAGAAATAGTATTCAATGCTTGTCATAGGGGCAGGAGTAAAGAAGGACAAAGAAGGGAGGGGGTGAGTATAAAAACCACTTCACATCCCTCAGGGAAACCAAAGAAAACCAGAAGTGACAATAGGGCTAGGTCTGTGAGAGAGGGCAAGGAGGTGTCATGTCATGGTGAGGGAAGGGATGGAAAAGGGTCTTCATTCTGCTGCGCACTCTAAGGGTTCCTTCCTTTGCCAGGATCAAGACCAGTAAGACAAATTCAAGTATAAGTTGGTGAAAGCTGCATCTTTTTTGTGTTTCCTTCAATCCACCTTCATTTGCTTCTTTTCACATGGTTTTAAACATGTATGTGTCTTACATGTTGTCATGGTTTAACCCCCACCATGCAACTGCTCACTCAAGGGAGAAGACACAGAAAAGGAGGGGAAATGAAAAAAACTCATGAGTTGAGACAAAGTCAGTTTAATAGAGCAATATCAGGAAAAGAAAAAAACACTAACAGTAACAGTAATAACAACAATAATGATAACACCAGACATTCTCACCACCTGGTGAATTGGCACCACCCCGAGCAGTGATTGAGGATTCCGCTCCCCAGCTAACCCTCATTTATATATGAACCATGGCACCTATGGTATAGAATATTTGGTTGGCCATTCTATCTGTTCTTCTATGGGGAGCTGAAAAAAGTCCTTGAGTAATGTAAACATCACTTAGCAACAACTAAAAACAACAGGTATTATTGACATTCCTTTCACAGCAATCACTAGGAAGAGAAATTAACTCTTTCCCAGCTGAAACCAGGACATATACCAAGAGGCAGAAAAATGGTATAAGTCAAAGCAGTGTGTAAATCAGCAACTCATTTTCTGTTTGTCAGGTGAGCTCAAGAATTAAAGAGGAGTCTACTTTAATTTAATGGGGAGTCTAATTTAAATTCACAGGGTCTAGGCTTTGCTGCTATCACAAAGACATGGTCTAATCCTGCCCAATGTTTCTCCAATAAGTGCCAGACAAGCACTCCTTGGGCACCTCTCCTCAACATGACCAAGGTCTTGAAAGTGACAGGAAGGGATGATTTTCCTAAAGAAAAGGATTTTTAACCTTTACTTCAAAATCTGCTCCAGTGTATTACGTTAGAAAATCTGTGAAAATACTCAGTGAAAACAAGAGCTAGAAAGCAGCCTCCCTTTAACCTGAATGAGACCTTTTTCTAATAGATTATCAGAGGAGTTTGCCTTTTTCCCACAGGGTCAGAAATTGTCAACTCATTTATAAGTGACTCCAGGAGGGTATACCTTCCTGCCTTATGCACACACAGATTTGAAAAAAAAAAAAAAAAAAAGAAAAAAAAATCAAAAAGGAAAAGAAAACCCCAACCATTTGTCAGGCTGTGCCTGAGGACAGGGACATTTCTGTGCTGCAGCATCCTTTGCACTGTAAACCCAGGGCAGAGAAGAGTCAGAGGTTCCTGATGGTTGGAAAGAGTCTGGCTGCACTTGCTTTTCCCTTTCCAGGGAGAAAGAGAGATTTTTCCAGGGACGCTCTGTGGGCAGTGCAAGCCGTGCCCACTCACTTGAAAGCTGTCCATGCTGTGTTTCCATTCAAGGTGGTTCCACCCTCCACCGGCCATGCACCCATCAAGTACCAGGGCCCTGCTCCAGCCACCAAACACTCTGGTAGGAGCCCACCCACCCATCACGGGCAGCCAGCATGGGCTGCAGGTGGGAGGTGGAAGTGCTTTAGCAGCTGTCCCAGAGACAGACAGCAAATTTTAATTGTCTGGAGTCCATCAGCAGAGCCCTTTCTACAGTATACAGGAAACAGCTGAATATAAAAGGCTTGCAAAGCCCAGTTTGCATTTTAATGGGTTCATTCTTGGTTTATGCAGCTGAGAAAATGCATGGGATTTTCTGTGCAACCAGGAGAAGTTCAGTGATACCAGGTGGAAAGCCATGCTGGGGTGTTTCCCAATTTTTTCTTAAAATTTACACCCTGAATAAAGCCCTTACAGTGGTGGAAAGGGTTATAGTCACAATAGAAATCACTCCTTCAGGAAAACACTGGGAATTTTCCTGTATGTTTCTGGGAAGAATTATAAGGCCTGTGTTGAGGCCCTCATATGTCAAGTCCATCCCTTCAGTTTTATGATGAAATGAAAAATCACTCTGAGTCCATACCTACAGCTAAAAGGCACTACTAATATTTACCATGCGGAAGAAACCCTTAGCATCTCAGGTAATTAGGTTCAAATATTGCACATCTCTCAAAGATTAGTAAAAAGCTTTGCACTTTATTCTTTTAACACTTAGTTTGGGTGTGAAGAAAAAATAACTTCATTAAAGTCAGTGAATTACAACAGTTACTGGTATGGGAGGAGAAGGGGTTCTTTGGACAGAGCCCAGGGTTTCATCATATGGGTTTGCAGTCTGTCTTTAAACTGTGGTCCCCCTTTTTGTTATTTTGTCAAGTCAGGCTAAAAGAGATTAAATCCCAGTTCCAATAACTGTTCAATAGTTTAAGTTCTAGAAAATATTAATGCAGTCAGCAGTTTGTTTCTGCATAATAACTTTGAAAAACTGATAATGTCCCATCTCTGAGGTTTTCAACTGATGGTGTTAACTTTTAACATGCATTTATTTATTGCCCCTAGTAATGCCTTCCTTCTCTTTGGCTATCTGCAGCCTGGCAGAGCCCGTGCCGCCTGTGCATTGCAAGGAGAGGTGGAAAGTGAGGTGAAGAAGGGGCTCAGGAGGAACATGCAGAAGAAGGGAGCCTTTCCTGCTGCTGTCAATTGGGTCACTAATAAGCTGGAATCCCAGGACCAACCTAACTTGTGTGCTGTGGATATAGGGTCTGCTCCTGGGAGGGCAGCAATCCACCTGTCACAGGAGAGGGGCACCAGCTCTGGTGAGGCTGGGAAAGCAAGTGTGAGATTTTCCTTTTGCTTGACAAGCCTCCTGCCCCTGCAGTTTCAGAATCCGCACACACACCCCAATCCTCCATGCCCTAGATCTCCTTTCACATTATGGAATAAATCAGCATTGCATACGAGTACAAAACATGGTCAGGAAAAGAAGAAAACCCCTATTTTGAGACAAATAAACCAACAATGGGCTCAGCAAACCTTGGCAGGACCCAGACTGCTTTTCTTCCCCACTCTGCACAGTGATAGAAGCTGGGCTGCAGCACTTAAGGCCTTGGCACTGTCATCTCAATTGGGATTTGGAGTTATTCCAGGAGGCCCAAGAAACCCACACCTCAGGCCAAAAACTGGAGGCTGGGAGTATGCAGCGCTGTTCTGGAGGCTAGATGATTTAAGGTAGATAGCAGCAGTTTGAACACGCTTATTGCCTGGCCATTCCTTCAGTCTGCGAAAATGTTTGTGGCTGGCTCCAGGATTTCAGCTGCTGCAACAGCACGTTTACTTCTCTTAAGGAGCCTTGTTTTTCCCAGGAAACAGTTCTACCTGCAAAAAGCTCAAATGGAAAAGTCGGTAAATTCAAAGCAAAATCTGCAGAGACATTTGATCCTCTCAGTTAAGAAGGAGCCTGAAAGCTCCTCACTCAGATCATTTCTTCTGAGAAATCCGTTGTATTGGTTATTTCCCAATTTAATGTTGGGATAATGACAAGATCAATAAAGGACAGGAATGTCTTTGACCCATTTCCAGGAACAAAGTGTATAAAGTTCAGCTATGTCCTTGGACTCACACAGTATCATCTCTCATTTGTCACAGTAGCTTCATGGTCATGACAGGGTTGTCTGGATGAGGTTCAAGTGAAGTATTAACCTCAGGTGGCTACTAGTGAAACTGTTGTGCTTAAGGTGTTTGCCCATTCTGATTTCTCGGTCTTGGTTGCTTATTCCCAGAAAATTATGAATCATTATGGGTCATTTTGCACTCTGTATGTTCACTTTTAGAATATACTATTAGTTTTTTTGAAGAATGGAATTGTACAGCCACATCCTGCTGGTGGGCTCTGTGGGAAAACCACCATACTAACAGATGCATTCCTCAAACAATAAGTAAATTCACCTGCCTGAACAACATTTTCCCATGCACAATTCCCACTGCTGCTGTAATTTCCAAATAATCACCAGTATTTGGAAGACTAAGGGAAAATCATCAGGATTAAGGGAGCCATTACTTTGCATGTGAAACTGAAACTCTGAAAACTGCAGAGTTCTTCTTGCAAGTTATGGAGTCACAATCTCATGAACTCTCACCTTTCACCTATGGGAAAAACAAGACAGATATCCCAAGGTATATCTGGTCTTATCTGTTACATTCTGAAAAGCTCAGATCTGATGTCTACCATATAGACAGACTGGTCTTAAGTGAAATTCTTAAGAAAACACTTTATGGAAATATGGAACGTGTTGGTATTCCCTTGATGGACAGGGATGTTTTAAAACCACCCCAAGCCCATGCAATATTGATGTTTGAAGATGGAAACAGAGAGAAGACATGGTGTGAAGGGAAGATATTGGACAGGGTGGGAGCCACGGCATCAAGGCTGCAGTGCTCTCAGGCTTGCAGTAAAGACCTTTATGCCTGGATCAGCTTGTTTAGTCCATAGCATTTACCATCAGCTTTTCTGCCTGCAATCACACATTCCAGGTAAATCCTGGTTTGCCAGTCCTTTGAAAACATTACAGTGGAGGCTTTAGCTGTGAGATACACATGACCTTCTTCAGACCGAAAATATGGCATTATACTAATGGAGTTGTCAGGAAGGGGAAGAGTTAAGCCTGATGGCTAGTAGCACTAGCACTGTCACTGTCAAAGTGCAGTTCTGGTACTAAGAGGAGGAGATCTATGCCTCAGCCCAAATAGCTTTGGGGATATCTGTTATCTGGGATATTTTCAGTTACAGTGAGTGAGAGTTCACTAAAGAGACTGTCAGTCTCTTATTGCAAGCTCCATGTCCGTCTCCTTCCACTGTGGCATTCATGGTCATTGCTCAGCAAATTAGAAGCTCTTCCTGGCTGTTTTTAGTCCAACATTTTTATAGTTCTGGGCAATTTCTAAACTCTCAGTTATGATACTGTAATTTTCTTGACATTCACTATAAATGTGTGTGCATGAAAGAAATGGAAAGAGAATAGGGAATGTTTCTCTTCTAGCAACACTGTTAAGCCACTCCTCATCAAAATGAGGGAAAATACACAATATTTATAAGTCATGCTGTTGTAAATGTCCTATTTTATGTACTACGTAAAAATAAAATTTTCTTAATTTATATTGTTTCAATAATAACACACCTACTTAATTTAAAGGTGCAGACTCATGTCCTAAATAGGAAGATGTTTTGCAGGTTTTGTGGATAAATGAAAAGAAAAGAAAAAGAGTGTTCAGGATAACACACTAACATGTAGTGGAAAAATAACAGTCATGGCTCTCAGTGAATTCTGCTTTTCAGATCCTACTAGACCCTTCTACCCAGCTTTGATTTCAGTCACAGCTTCTATATGGATTTCATAAAATACTTGAAGATACAGTAAATTTCAGCAGATAGCCGTTTTCTGGAGATCTGTACAGTAGCAACAATGGTCTCTGGAAAGCATCCTAGCATGATGGCTACAGTAAAGGGTACCGTCATCTCTGTATGTGGCCCTCATGGTCAAAGAAAGCATCACTTGAAGCCCAAGGAAGAGATACAAGCTCTTCCATGAAAGCTAATTATTTTGACATGCATCAGACACCCGTTGCATTAAGAGTTGGCTATGACTACAACTAAAGAGCATAGCTCTGGTTCAAATAGTCCTTAAAAGTAGGTAGAGAAGCTGAGTTAAGTTCTTATAAGGCAGATGAAACATTGGTAGATGGAAAAGGCTACGGAGCTCAGTGATGCATTACAGCACCATCCGAAAAAGCCATTTTAGGTGGCTCCAGTTCAGGCCATACTTTAAAATAAGTTGTTTGAGACTAGGATGCAGAAGCAAGAGTTAGGTCTAGCCTGCTTACACTTATAGAGTGTGTGGCAGGGTTAGGTCCTCAGAAAACCCTGGCTGCTATTGAAGAAACTACCTAAAACAAGGCAACAGAAAATAGCAGAGGTGCCACTGATCTCTCAGAGTTAGAGCTGTCTCAGAGCTTCATGTCGCTAGTCTCTGCCCAGGTACAGCCCAGAGGCAGAAGCCTTCTCCTGAGGCTCAGCACCCAGCTGGGTGTTGGGTGACTGTTTTGTCCCATGACACCTGGTTTTACCTGATGTTTTAGTGGTGGGAGGACATTCCAGCATGGAGAAATCTCGTTTCAGATGCTGTCATTACCTGAAAGAGTTCTGACCATCATCTCCTTTGAAGTGCACCCAGTTGACTAACTTACGGTGATGTCACAGGGAATGTCAGGGAGGCTGCAGAGTAGAAGTGTGTGCAGAGCAATCCAGTGGCCGTACTCCACTGTGGATTTACCCCTCAACCACAAGCCCTGGTTTAGGGAAGGTTGTTGAAAATGTTTTTCTCTCAAACCTATCAGAAGCTAGCAGGATTATTCCTCCAGTTATACAAGTTTGAACAACGTGGGAATCTAGTCTTGTGGCAGTGAGAGATTGTTCCCTGCAGGATACATTCTGGAACTAATGCAATTTTCCTGCATGTTTGAATGAGACACTATTAATATGTATCGACTGCTCACTTGGCAATAATTGTACCTACTTCATTACTAATGACAGTAATGTTGCCATTTAGAGATTTCATAAAAAATTTGCAGCTAAGAGGGGATCCCGGTTTAAATATTGGGTTCCTATTCACAGGGTGTAGATCAGAGACAGCCTCTTTAATGGTGCTTGAATGCAATGGAGGAAGTTGGATGCTTGCAAATCATTAAAATTCGAAAACCCTATCTGAGGTGCTTTACCGATTGATCTATCCAGCAATGAAAAGAGCTAGAGTAAAGGTGAAACTCTTTTAATAATCCTTTGCTGCTCCACAAAGCTCCATCTAAACTGCAGGATCAAGGGCACTTCATACCTCTCACGTCCACAGCCTGTTGACATGCTAAAACCATGCAGGGGTGAGACCTGGATGCACTCAGTGTTTGCTGCAGTTTCCAAATAAATGAAAAGGTGAAAGAAAACTGGTTCTCATTGCTCTGGGTGATAGAACATGAGTGCACCAGAGTGTGCGCCTGCCTGGTCTAGATGTAGTTGGCCAAGCCTGCAGCTGCTGAGCTCTTCAGGTGTGTGTCCAACCTTTGTAAGAGATCAAACTGTTAGTCTGCCACTCTTTGTACTTCTCCAGAGCCACACAGTCAAATGTCTGTCCTGGTTTGAGGTAAAACAAACCAATCTTCTGTCTTACAATTTTACTTTTTTAGCTAGGCCTCTTCTAACTAACTAAACTCTGAAATTAACAGCACATTGTTCAGAAAACTGTTCACTCTCACAGTGATAAGACCTAATTATGCCATTGCCCTGTTGGAGGGCTGGAAATGGAAAAGCGTAGAGGGGTCACACCTGTAGGGAGGAGCGGACAGGACAGGTGACCCAAAACTGACCAATTAGGGTATTCCATCCGATCCACATCATGTGCAGCATAAAAGCTGAAGGATCAAAGGGTTGACTCTCTTCCTTTGATGACCGACATCCAAAAAGGACCTTGTCTATTCCTCTGCCTTTGACCCCAGTCCGAGTGTTCCTGACTCCAGATCTGGAATCTAGCTCCTGTCGATCACCGAGTCCAGTCTTTTCCCAATGCCTGCTGGTGACGTGGTTGTCATCCTGGGAGCTTGGTATGGTTTTGTATATACAGTATACTTTTTTGTTGTTTTTTTTTTTTTTTTAAACTTTGGTTTTATTATTTATTATTTTATTATTTTTTATATTTTCATTAAAGTAGTTTAGCTTTTTCTAAACTCCTAAATCTCTTTAATCTCTTCCTCTTCTCTCTTTCTCTTAGAGTGGGGGGAGGCAACATCATCTGTCTTTTCTGACTGGTCAGAACCATGACAGTATGTCTTGCAGGTATGATCACAAGAAGTAAAACACCTCAAGCCTTGTCAGAATATTCTTTGGAAATTAAGATTTCTCTTCTCTGTTTTGTTGTTTGGTTTTTTTGATGAGTTTTGCTACCGGGTACATTGATCAACACAGCAGGAAGGTGCTGCCAGCTGTCTGAATGGCCCTTCCCACAAAAGGGAGCCAGTCCCAACTCAATTTTTTGTGGCCCTCCACCTTCACATAGAATCTACACTCTTGCTAATAATAGCCTTCCTCTAGCTGACAGAGCCTCACAATGTGCTCTGAAATTTTAACTAACATCTCACGAGCCTATTAATCTCTTGATAAATCAAATAAATTAATGGTGAAATGAAATCTTGTGCCATAAGTGGATGGGCCTTGTAAGGCTTAACTCAGCAAAAATACATTGAGATGTCATTCAGGCAGGCATTGCCAGGATAATAGGGAACTTTCTAATAGGATTTCTCTCCCTCTTCAGATTTTTCTCCACCACTGGAGTAAGCATTTTATTGGTCTTGCTGACTCACACCTTTAATTAGGAAAGAGCAATGTTTTCTGTTCTCTGAATAATATGCTTAAATAAAACGTTACAAGTACTCAAACGTATTAAAATATTAAACAAAATATTCCATAATTTAATGTCATATATATTTCTTGGCAGCAGTGAACTCCAAGAGCCTGAAGCTGTAATTGAACAATAAATTTAAACCATGACTTCAGCCCATGTATTATAGATGTGTTTGGGGTCTCTACCAAGCTCCTTGCTCATACCATGTCATCAGAATTCCTGTTCTTCAGACAAACTCTTTCTGTGCATTTTTTACAGACAAGTCCTGGTATTACAGCAGTAATGCCTGCAAAGTCATATTTGACTGTAATTTTGAGGTCTTAACGTGAAAATTGGATGAAGCTATGAGAATCTTTCCTTCAAAGCTGAAAAACAGCAGCTAAATTTATTTTTCAGACCTGAGAGATTTTTTTGTAGGTTATTTTCTGGCTTTTTACAAATACCTTAATATTTTATTCACATACAGAGATGGGCCTCTGCACACCCTGCTGGACCTTGATATTTAGAATATTTACCTTTTCAGCCCTTCAGAGACCTTTATCCACTGCTTATAGAATCAGATTTAATCATTACAGATGCTCTGTAATGATTATTGAAAATACCATTCAGCAGCTATTCAGCAAGCTAAAAGAAGGCTCCTTTTCCTCTAGCCTACTGTGTATGAAGACCAAATTCTGGCTCTGCGCTGGATCTCTAGCCAAATTAATCCAAATTGCCTCTATTCAGTTTATGCAAAGTATCTCTGGCTCTGGGAAATGCATTTGTTATTTTGCAAACACGTATGTTTATATCTGGATTCAATTGCTTGCCTTTGTGGTGGCAGAGCAATATGGCAATGGAACAAATTCAGTCTGCTTCTGCTAGCGTTTTGGCTAGTGCTTTTCCTCAAGGTTTTGCAGGGCCTCAAGAGAAACTACTCTGCGAAAAGTCATCTGTACCCATGGCCTCCATGGCACATGAAAACTGATGAAAAAAGAGTGCCAAGCAATGAAGATTACCATGTCCGCATCAGGGGAAAAAAAGTAGCTAGTGCCATTTCATTCTGAGGGATTTGGGAGTGCTCTGCTTCAAAACCTGTCTCTCGAAGTTGACCATCTGTTGCTGCTGAACCTACTCCAAACCCCCTGTTCCTGAGCATGACTGTCAAGAAACTTGTGGTAAGACAGTCCTTGCAGTTTGGACACCTTCAGGTCTCCCGTGACACCATGCTACCTGGTTCCCAGCCGGTGAGTGGTGACAGACTGTCCTATCCAAGTAGTCAGTAGCCAGTAGCTGGGTACTTGCCAGCACAAAGAGCTCCAGTGACCATACCAGTCCTATGTTTGAGGCTGTGATTCACAGGAAGTTTTTTATGAAGGCGCTGCTGATGGGGCTCCCATTCATCCTGGAGCAGAGTAAAACATTATCTTTTCTTTCTTTGCCACGCAATGTGAATTTTACCCAGGAAAAGGACTGGTATTTGATGTCTATCTGCTTTATGTTCCGCAATTGAAGAGTGTTTTGGAGACTCCTTTCCACTCCAGTCAATGAGAATTAGTTAACTCTTGTGTTAGGCTGGTGCGACTGAGCAAGTTCCTTAGTTTGAAGTTAGCACTGGGTCTGTATGAAGACCTTTTGTTCATGAGTGTGTGAGTTCATTTTTGGTACTATAGGATTTCATCCCATTCCTTCACTCTAGCCCCTAGGGCCATTTACTACTTTTTGTATGGTATTCTGCTCTTCCTCTGCATTCATAATGTTCCTTAACCAGCTAATTTATCAGCACAGTTCTAGTTGTTTTGACAAGGTCATTATCAAAATATTAAGACTTTGGAGTCTCGCCTAGTAACCTCCCTCCAGCCACATACTTCTTGCAGGATTACTCATTACCTCCTTTTCCTTCCACACTCCTATCTCTAAGCCAGCTTCTTACTCACCTTTCACTTTCCCAGCTGACCCCAGCTTTCCATATGACCTATAGCAAAATATCCTACTAAGGTCTAGAGAGCTTGACTGGAACATTATTAGATAAATGTAATGTGTTATCAAAGGCAATCTGGCAGAAGCTGCCTTAAAATCACTCCTATTGTGGTTTATCACATTTTCCCTTCACATTCGTGTCTTTAATTATGACTTTCTTTAGAATCTGTTTTAAACCCTGAATACTGCTGAGACAGACTAATGAGTCTAGACTTGATCTGAGCACTTTCTCTTCCTTCAGATCACCCATTTTGCCATTTTTTGTGCCAGTTTTTTTTTCCAAATGCAGGGATGAGATCATCCCTTTTCTCTGAACCAACTGCACTGAACTCCTTGAGTTTTGTTTCCACCATGATTTCCAGCTCTTGCTCCCATCATGTCTTTTCCTCTCACGACTGAGCTCATTGCTCTTGTGGGAAACTGAGGCAAAGTCTGGATCCATAGTGCCTCACTTCTATTTTCCTTGTGTTTTCTGCTGCTGAATAACTTTTGTTGTTTTGCCTCAAGCTTCATGAGATCAATCTCAGTTTTCCTTTGGCAGTACTAAGATTAGTTTTGTTCCTCTCTTTTCTTATATAGGCACTCTTTTCAATCTTTGTACAGATTTATTCTCTTTCTTATGTCTCTCCCTCCAGTCTAGCCTGGAGTAGAAATCTGTTTTCTTGCATTTTACCCTGTTTGGGATGTAGATTTCTGATCCAATGTTTGACATTCTTGTCCTGTAAGTATTTCCCTCACATCCATGTTCAGGACAGCCTTAAAACCCAGCCCACTGGACTTCTGGGAGGATGTGGGATGCAGCTGCAGCAGACGGTGATGTGCGTTTCAGCTCTGCTGAGTACCTAGATTTCTCTGTTGGGGTTGCAAGCTGCAGGCTGGAGGATCTTGGCCAATAGCTGGAGAATGAGGCAATTGGTGCAGGTGCCGGCTGAAGGAATCAGTCCTTGCTGTGATCCTGACATGCTCTCAGGTGCATACGTGCTATCCCAGTCAGTCCTTTGCTTTGAAATGAAGGCTAAATCCCTGGCAGAGTATCTTCTCAGCCATTGGTGCTCTGTGTTTGGATGTGACAGAATGTGAGAACTGAGCAGAGAACAAAAAGTCCATCTTGTGAGGTGGGCACGAGACAAAATTGTCATGAACCAGGCTTTTAAACCCCCATTGTCTGCAAGGATTTTTGCAGATGATCATCTCAAGCTTCCCAACAGGGAAAACAGCATGAGTTCATGCCAAACCAGCACTCCATACGCTGCAGGACAAAGCTCAGCAATAGCCAAGGTGCATCCAGGGGAGCTCAGGATGAGGAGGAAAACAATGGACTGGTGCCATTCTTGATGTATGCGAAAGTAATCCTGAGACTGTCTTACTGCTGCTTTGAATGTCCCAAGGCCTGTGGCAGAGGCAGGACACTGGAGGGATTATAAATACATTCTCAAGACCTTTTTTCCTTACTCATCATCCCTGTTTTGGAATTGGAAGGAGAGAGAGTAATGAAGTGGTTTTTGCTACTGAATGACTCCCCTGCCACAGGGAGTCCTGGGGAGACTGAAGACAGGTTTCCTCGAGCAAAGCAGCACAAAGTATCCCATCAGTGTGATGAATCTGGTCCTTTCCAGGGTTTTTGTTCCAGCATTTGAGCTGTTTATGCCACATCTGAGGACTGGAATAACTTTAATTCTGGAGTTTTGGTCTGTCTAGCAGTTTATGGTAAATGAATGGAGGTAGGACCAGGCTGTGCTGTGGCGGTTGAAGGCACCCAGTGCTGTGCTGGGCTTAGACACTCTGCAGTCAGCGCCTGCCATTCCCTCAATGCATCCCTTGTTAGTTTGGAAATGAAAAATAGTTTCCCACTGAAGGAGTGATACTTCTCAGGAGATTCTGCAGAATTACTGGTTGCATCATTCAGTGTAAGCACAGCTTTATCAGGTCTCACATGTGTTGCTGGGTCATCCTTGGGCTGCAGAGAGACTTGCTGTAGGTGTGGGTTCATGTGCCCTGGTCCTGCATTGCTGGTCCCTGAGCGAGTATGGGGAAAATGCATCTGCAGGGAGCACAAGGCCTAGATAATCTCAGGTAAACAAGTCTTGAGAAAGCAAAACTACTAGGTCTATGCAGCCCTGCAGTGGTCTTTCTGTCAGCGGTCACCACAGGAGCCACACAGGGGGAAACAGGGATTCTGTAGACAACACACTTGTGTTTCAGCATCAGGCACTTTGGAAACATTCATGTACTCAATAAAACTACAAGTGGTTCTAATCTGTAACCCTCTGTGCAGTGCAAAGACTGCACTGAAGTCATGAAAGCTGAAGTCCCAACTGATACGAACTGGCACTGAAGTCAGTGGGGCCATGCTGATCTATCCCAGGTGAGGATCTAAAGCCTTCAAAACACATGATAGCATCTTCATCTGAGAGCTGGGCAGCACTCAGCACTTCTTTCTTTGTATCTTTTTTTGGGAAAAAGCATCTTTCTACAAAGCCAGTATGGCCAAAAGGAATAAGAAAGTACAGCATGCCATTCTCCACCAGGAAAATCTTACTCTGAGCTCTTAAAATGTTTCCGTATCTTCTATGATCTTTGGATGTGCATTTACTGATAGGGTAATTTTCACACCATTGCTGCTCTGCTGGGAAGTGGATTTCTTTTATTAAAGCATCTGATCTGTGGTTTTACTTCAGCAAATGAAACCTTATGTGTGCCATTTTATTGTTTTGATCACAGAATCATTTTTGTAACACAGCAGAAAGTCTGAGGTTTTCTAATGTAAAAAAAAAAAAATCTCACAGAAGAATGAATGATAAAATGATTTTTATAAGTACTTTAGATAAGAGAGAAAACATAAACCCCACAGCAGTGTCTTTTATATAAAGTAGCAGCAGGAAATTCCATGACAGTTTCCCTTGGAGGGAGAAGTGAAAAAAATCCAGTTGCATAAAACTGTTTTGCTGTTTATTAGGTTATTATTCCTTTGTCTAGCACAATACCAGGCTCTGTTTGATAACTAACACAGATGGAGAGCTGTGAAGACGACAGAGTTTAAATTCTCTGAAATAAAAAACAAATAAAATTCTCTAGTTATTCAGAGCCATTGGACTAGAACATCATAGTACAGAATACTGCATTCTATCACAATTTATCTACCTTTTAAGCAAATTTATTGTTCTGTTTATTAAAACCCCAAGTCCTTTACTTGTCATATTTGATCATACACTGTATTCTTTAATGCCAAGTGCATTACTGTGAGTGCCTGTAATTTGCCATCATCCCTGAAGATGTTCTTGAAAATGAGATGTTTCATCTCAGTGGTCATACCCTGCTGACACTTTTAAAATAAATAAATTATCAGTTCTGTAGTACTGTTGTCAAGGTTTAAGAGGAATTTACATAGAATGCTGTGCTTCTGTGGGAATTGTCAAATCTTAATCTTCCAGTAAGCTACAAAATTATTATTAACATATCTCTAGGTAATGTTGTTTAGTGTTAATACTCAGTGGAATATACTTTTCATTAAAATATGAAAGAAGTCCTAATATATTTTACCCTCAGGCATAATATTAGCTATGCTGTTTCTTGGAATGACTGCAATATAGAAATTAATCTAGTCTTACTTCAAATGACTTTTGTGTCACTGTATAAACTCTGGATTCTTTTCTGGGTGGCAAGATGGGTCAAGACGGGATAAAAAAAGCCTGGCAAGCAAAGCCAATAAAAATGTGTATTAAAGTCAGAAGTTTCAAAGCAATGAGGTCTTCCCAGTGATGTGCAAAGCAGCTCCTCTGCTCTTTATGGCACATTTTGTCTGATGTAGACTTGGTCTCTTACACATTCTGTTTGGTGAACGTTTATCTCAGCCTTATCACATGAATGAGTGATGAGAGTATAAATATGAAGCTCAAGTTGGCCCTGGGACATGGCAGGGTGATTCCCACTGTGAGAAGAGCAGGCACTGTGTTTGGCAGAGTACGAACACGCAGTCCAGGGCAGGGTCCCTGCAGCTCTCTCTGCCAGATGGCTAAGCAGAAAGACTGAGCAGGTTGTTGTAGCCATCCAGGTGTCCTTTAGAAAAAGGAAATCCCTCCTTTGTGTATGTACAAGAAGAAATAGAAAAAGTCTGATATTTAAAAATACAGTAAATATGAAATGATTATAGGGTGCACTTGTAGCAAAAGTAGCCCTAAAAAGAAAAACAATAATAAAAAAACATAGATAAAAGAAAATGTTATGGGATTTTTTTCAATGTGTTGGCAACAGGCTGCCTTCAAGGGAATCGGTGAATTCATTGGGAAGTGAATAGAATAGCTTACTCCCATCTGGATAGAGAAAGGATGAATTACATTATAATGCCGCTTTAAGTTAGGAAAAGTTTCCTCTTAGCTAACAGTTTTATCAGTGCAAAACTGGTGTGTGTGAATTCAGCCTGAACAAAAATAACAAATGGGAGTAAATGGTTAATTTTCACCTGGAAAAAATTTAACTCTTGAGTTAAATAAAAACAGTGCTTTAGAAAAAGAGACAATTAGAATGTGAATTAATGTGTGATTGGAGAGGTGGCAAGAAGTAAAAGGCAGGTAGGGTGCGAGTGAGAATGCAAGGAGCTTGAAACATCTCAAGACAGTTCAGAGGTAACCCTACAGAGGAGAAAAGTTGCACCCAAAACACCCAAGTCCAAGCAGTGTTAACAACAGACTCATTGCTAGGATCTAAATGCAACATAACCAGTCAGAAGACAATACTTGGAGTGAGGGAGAAATGGGTTAAATCTTTGTAGGAAGACTAAATTTACATGGAAATGTGGCTTTGAATGTCCTGATGCTATTTGTGAGTTCAACTCAAAGCACTCAAATAGATTCATTTTGGTTTGGTATGTTGTTTTTGGGGGGATTTTTCCTCAAGAAGGAAGGAAGGAAGGAGCCAGAAGGGGAGGTGTCATTTCATCTTCCTTTGTCTTCTATCTCACCTTGGCCTTTGTCTGGGACATGAGGAATCCAACTCTAAAACCTTTCTCCTTCTGAAAGGGCCAGACCTTGCAGAAATGCCCAAAGAGATGGCCATACTCAAGAGAACTCTCAGCTTTTTGCAGTGAAAGTTCAGTGAGACTGAGGCCTCAGGAAGGTGTCTGACCAGAGGGCTACTGGGTCCTTCTTACACTATCTCTGCAATAATTTAAAACTTTTGCATAAAGCAGAGCTGTTTCAGCAGCAGAAGAGCCCTGGAGAAGGTTACAGACCACAAGATAGGAGATTTCCTTCACATTCCTCCTGTAGACCAGGCCATTAGCTGAGCTGATGCATGTTCCTTCTCCCCTGTGATTCCTCTGCTCCCGGGTGATGGCTAGGGCCAGATGGCCTTGCACCCCTGGTATTTTTGCTCTGCACAAAACACACAAACGACCTTGTCTCATGGGGGGAGGACACACCAGTGTCCATCAGCTCCCAGTGAAAGCTTGGTTATGCGTAATGGGAAACCATGCAAGCTACATTGCTCGTTTTTTGTAAGCTGCAGATGGAGCAGCTTATGGGACTGAGTTATAAATACAGTCTTCGGGCAGCTCCAGAAAGAAAACCAGGGTGGTCAGGGTGATCACTCTGAGGAAAGTGCAACCAGAAGTGACCAGATGAGGCCTGGAGGGAGTGCCTGAGGCTCGGGTTCAGGATAACTCTGAGTCCTCTGTACCATTTTCTCTGCCCAGAGCCTGCCAGATCACAGCAGTGCCGTTCGGCGTCTTTCTAGGCAGTGGGAATTCAGACCCCAGATGAGGTTCAGGACTGCCCAGCAGTTGCCTTGGCACTGCCTGACTGTAGCATTCCCAGAAGTTTAATAAAATTTGCTTTGTGTTATGCGGCATAAAAGTGAGGGACAGGGCTCATTTCTGCAGAGAAGAAAAAATTAGAAGTATTTTGTCCAACGGTTCTAGCCTCCCAAAGATGCAGTTTTTCACACGGACTGTTTCATCATAGTCTTTGGAAAGAAGATCCAATCCTTGCATGTTGTTCCATACCTTTCCGAAACTAAACTAAAAGTCAAATCAAATATTTGACAGAAGAATATGTCAGACTCCCTTTTTCCTTATTTCTCTTCCACCACACTGAGTGAACACTTTCTGCTTTTCTTTTTAAATCTCACAGCCTACAGCATGTAGTAATAGCTCATTCATTATTCAAGTAACTGTTTCTGTAACTGGGTTAATAATAGTCCTCATAGCTAAGTACAGTAGCCTAGATGGTAAAGTTCCCACAGAGCTTTTGTTTTCCTCGGTTTGCAACAATATTTCCAATAAAGCTGTTCATGAAAAGGACTGTGCCACAGCAGCTTGTGTATAACACCCAACGAATTATTATAACAAGATTTGTTAAAACTGTGGAGGACATTTGTAGTAATGTGCTTATCTGTAAACGATCTTTTAAAAAAAATTGTTGAGAGCTTTCATTTCAAGCTATGCTCCTTTCTCTGCTGCAGTCAATTCCAAGATCTGACCAGGTTACTGTAATATCTGAAGGTAGTTTGTGATTAAAAAGCTTAGAAATTTTTCCTCACATGAAGCAGAAGCTAAGGCATACAAATACAAGTAGAAGGGCTCGATATGGAGCCCACATTTAAAAGAGGAGCTAAGGATAATTTTTGAATCAAATACTTCAGTACATAGAAAATTGAGAAAATCATTAGGGTAATAAAGCACAAGAATCTTTATAAGTTGATAAGGACATACCAGCATGGCATACATAGGAGTAAATTATGCTTCTCCTAAACTTCTAGGATTCTCTGAGTTGAAAAAAATAGTACATAAGCAAAGATGATGGATATAATTTATTTAGAGTGTTGAAAAGCTTTCAGTGGGATTCTACCCATGAGAC
This sequence comes from Thinocorus orbignyianus, assembly GCA_013400375.1. Classification (NCBI taxonomy): domain Eukaryota; kingdom Metazoa; phylum Chordata; class Aves; order Ciconiiformes; family Thinocoridae; genus Thinocorus; species Thinocorus orbignyianus. The sequence goes on from VXBW01005995.1 coordinate 790,540, forward strand.
TATGAAAGAAGTCCAGTAAGAAGGTGAGGTAAAATCTTGTTCTGGATTAACAACTGCTGAAAAGACAAGCTGGCAGTGGGAATAAATGTCTGAAGCCTGAGGTTGAAAAATATTAGGAGTGAAGTGCCCTAAGGATGTCTATAAGGACTGCTTCTTATCCATTCATGTGCGGGTGGCTATGTTGTACATATATTACACTAATTTCCTTCAGCTCCTATGAGGATCTTTTTACAACAGATAGGAGGCAAATATGCACTTTCAGATAAGAAATGTACCCATTAGGGTTTTTTAGAGATTTTTAGAATTATTTCCTATGTCTTAAGACTGTGATCATAATTTCAGTGGATTTGCCAAGTACTGCATTTCTTAATAATGCTAAGAATTAGATGAACAATGAAATGTCAAAATACGTTGCTGATAAAAGCTTGATCAGAAAGGAAAAGCTGCAAAGGACTGTTTGAAATACCAGACAACTCTAATACCACCAGTGGTTGTCCTAACATGATGGCAGACGAACTTGAACTAAAAGGTAATGCATTTGAAAGAAATAATTTAAACTACTCTGACACACTGATGGCTTCTGAATTAACTGTAATCTCTGGGGAAAAGAACTGAGCATTATTGCGAACAGCTCAGTGAAGACACTAAGCAGCAGAAGCAAAAACATGTGTCTGAGATGCTGAAGTGGGGGGATGCATTCAGAAGAGAGTAAGAACATACTTGCCCTAGAGTGCAGATGTGCCTGCACGTGTAGCCAACATGTGCACACAGAGGGGTGGCCCATCAGCCTTACTAGCGCATACGACTTCAGATGTCACGTGTGAAATGTGAACTTGATATATGAATATTTGAATAATTCACTTTTCCCAATGGGGTAGATGGACTGAGGATGACAAAGTTGGTCACTTGTATCTAGGACCCGACAAGTCCCTCTGGCAATGCACCAGTTGTGAGGCTGGAAACATTTGGGTTGGCATAAGGGGTGTCTGAGCACTCAGACTCCTCGTTAACATTGGCTCTGCTGCTCCTTTTCAGGATATTTCCAGCTACTTCTGCCAAAGTTTCCCCCTCTGTCATTTTCCAATCAGCATCATGGCCTATGTTACCTCTGTTTTTAATTAGTTATGGTCACATTTATGGTCTGGGTTCATATGGAAAAGTGAAATGGTATCACCAGGACTCATGAAGGAACAGCGCAAGGAACGGCTGAAGGACAAAGCTGGAGGAGAGCGATACCAGGGAGCAATAAGGAGCAGAGGCAGCAGGAGATGGCAGAATACCCCTCCAGGCTGGACCAACCTCTCAGTCAGTCTCTTCAGCAAAGGTTTTCTCTGTCTCCAAGTCTCTGACGTACCAACATCCCTGAAGTACCATTTTATGGTTAGGTCCCTTTTAAGATAAATAGAGGAAGCTCGTAACTCTGTGGTTTAGTTGCAGTTTCTCTGGCTTTGACGCAACAAGATAACCTCCTCAAAATGCATATTGAAGCATGGTTATCTTTGCAACCAGAAGGGCTAAACACTTCATTAGCTTTTTAAATGAAAGCTTAGGTTCCGGAGAATGCAGTCAAATCTGAAGGAAGGGCCTAATTCCTCCCACATTTTCATGAGCACAGAGGATCAACATCTTTGCCAGTCAGATGCCCTTGTTCTGCCTGTCCCAGAAAACAAGGAAAAGGGAATGCTCACATTTACGAGGTGACAACGTTTAAAGAAGATAAGGAGAACTATGAGTAAGTAAGGTAGGACAAACCTGTAGAATTCATTCATGAAAGTTTTTACTGAATTCCACAGCATTAGAAAAGCACCAATTATACAAATGATGTTTGCAGCCACATTAGTTACAGTGGGTGTAAACGATGATGGCAAATATACCTTCTCTTGGCTGCAGCACTGACCTGGCTTGGTGTGGTGGGTTGGGTTCAGTTCAAGCTGTGAGGGTACTAGAAGGTGTATACTCTGCTGTGGGACCCTCCTCATTTATTATGAAGCTCATCTCAGTGTTTTTTGTTGTGGCCTTTCCTACCGGTGGGTAATGCTGTGTGAAAATCAAAGTTTTCATTGAAAGAAGGAAGTAGGTTGCTTGCTTTCATACCTGTAGAAACAAGCTTAAATATCTTATTTCTGAAGTCTCAGGGAAGCAAAAAGAAAAAAAATGAATGAAATCTGCATGTTTGGTCATCATTTGTGAGCGGCTGGTGTCTTCAATATTCAGCCCCTGATGCTGATGGGAGTTACGAGGCGTATTTCCATAGACATGAGGAGGAATGAATATCTGTACATACCAAGGAGAGACTGAGAAAATAGAGGGAACAGCTAGGAAAGATAAAGTAGCTCTATATTCTGCTATTCTAAGATTCTCTGAAGAAGGCAGTTGAAAAGGCTCTGGAGGAAGTTCAAAATACCCAGCAGACAAAGGAGGCTGGATTCCAAAGGATTGGTGAGTGTGAAGGTCAGTATCTCCAAGAAGGAGGACCCAGTCCTGTGAAGAGCAAGTGAAGGCTTCAGCATGCTGGATTTTTTCATATTTTGAATGTGTTCATTTAGAGGGCATGGAGTTTCTGATTTAGCGGTACAGCTAAAATATCCAAATAGTGCTAAAAAAGTAGTCACTGGCCAAGTTACCAGGATAAAGAACAATCTTGTGTAAAGGCTATGAGCTCTTCTCTTCCAGAATTACCACAAAGGAACCAGCTATATGTGTTTTTTCATTATTGGTGTGACAGGAGAATGCTGGAGACAGTGTGTTACATAAGAGAGACCTATGTTCTCAGGGATCATCAACAAAAATATCCAAGACCTTTGAAATCTGTAACACCATAACTCAAGAGCTGGATATGTCTTTTCCTATTAAAGTAAGTGAGGACCAAAGGGAAAATGCTTGCTTTCTCCTTTAAGTTCTGCAAAAAGCTAATGAGGAATTGACATGGGACCCCATTTTGAAGCATAACTCAGATAAAACCCTGCAATTGAAGCTGAATCAACGGGAAATGTCATGCTGGCTTTCATAATGCAAACCATGCACCTGTCTCTATAATGCCATATCCCATCAGAAGATACCGTGGTGGAGTCTGATAACAAGCCAACATCACACAGCCACATTGCTGCTGGATGTACCGCACAAGGTGTCAGCATCCTGCCAGACTTATTCCCTGAATAGGCACGGCTGATGTTTCCAGGAGCTGTAAGACATCTAGGAGAGTCGCCAACACGGAGCAAAACCAATGCTGCCAGTAGCAGGATGGGTTAGTGCCAAATTAGTACAGAAGTTCCTGTATGTGCCAAATAGCTTTCTAATTACATTGCGATCAGCAAGACAAAACTGTGTCTCTTTAAAAACATATGTCTGTATTCACAGCGGATCTTCAATGCAGAAGGGGAATTTAGAGGCAAAATGGCAGATAAGAATGGCTTGTTTGTTTTCAGATGTGTCTGGGCTTCCAGTCCACAGGACTGACCCCCTTCACTCCAGGGAGAAGAATGAGAGGACAAAGAGGAGGTGGGATCTAGCAGATTAGAAAGTGGCGGTACAAATTCAGTGTATGAGCACATATTGAAACATATGCAACTCTGGCAGGTACCTTCTCACTTAACATCAAATGAAAACATTTGGGGTTCTGTTCAGTTGCTTTAGGTTGAATAGCATCTTATTCCAAACACAGCACCGGGTCACCAGTCCTAGGTTTTTTTGAGCTTTTGATTTCAGTGTAATTTTTTTCCCCAAATGAATGTAGAACATATTTCAGAGTTGGGTTGCAACAACTCGAACTTGAATAGACTGGTCCAAATTACAAGGATGCATCTGATACTCATTAAAAAGAGGATGCAGCAGCTTTTTGGAACAGATAGTGGACTCCTAGGAGTACACCATGGAGGAATTCACAAAGAATGAAAAGTTAATCCTGTTGCTGTAGAAATAATTATTTAAATATGTGGTAAGTAAAATTTCATCTGGATCCTTTGTATTCTCTCAGAACTTCCTTGAGCTCCTCTAACTGGCATTGTAGCCACCGTGCAACAGAGTGATGATGGGATTGATGTGCACAAGGGCTCAAGCATCTGCTTCTTCTCCAGGCCATTACCCTCAGGGGCCAAGGACACTTTGTATCTAGCATAAAAAACTTTAAAAAAAAAGGGAAAATGTGAGAATATTGACTATTCTGTTGAATAGTCTGTGGTTGTACTGCTTTTGACTCAGGGAGGTTAAGGCACAGTGAGTTATGGTGTAGATCTACGCTACAGTAGCTACACAAACTCCCTTTTCAGACTCCTGGAAGCCACACTAAGGCAGAACAGCTTTCTCCGCTTCCAGTGCCCCATGAATGCATGTGGTACAGACCTAACTAGAGCTATAACGTGGTCAGGGAAGCACAGCTGAGTAGCTACTCCTGCCCTGGGTTTTTGGGCAGTACTTGTCAGTTGGGTTACAGGACATGGGCACTGCCCTGTGATGACTATACAGGTTTCCTCTGTGAATACGAATCTTTTGAGAGTCAGGAGTACCTAACTGTGCTGGAGCTTCAGCTTTTTCCCACTTCTCCCCACATCCTTGGTTGAAGTGACCTGTCTCCTCTTATCATGTGAAGTGACTACACTACTGCCTCCCCAGCCGTCCCAAAACCTCATTCCGGGCAGGGCTGCGTTTCCTCTGAAATGTAGAGACGCAGTCCTTACAGGCAGAGGTATCAAGCAACCAAGTGTAATACGCAAAACTGGATTTTGTAAAAGTAAAACAATAACTGTGCATTTAGAAATAGCACTAATATATGTATTCAGTACGGCCATTACTATGTCTGGGCACATAGGGTTTGTGCAGGATTGCTTGGATGTAAGTATCATTTATCATATGCAAAGCATCAGTTCTCTGGTTCCCACTCTGCTCTTTATTCTGCAAGGCATCTGTGTAGATCCCGCACCTTGCAGCAGATCCATGCATACAAAATAGTACCCAGTTTATTTTATTTTATTTGCTTTTTGTGGGTTTTGTCAAATTTATCACTAACAGTAGGAGCCTGCAGTACAAAGTTCTGGGTCCTCCATAATTAGAGGGGGCTAATTGAGCAGGCCGTTACACCCCAGACCCAACCCCAGACTCTGACAATCTGTTTTCTTTGAGATTTCAGGCATTCCAATATTTCAGGCCATTTATTGTAGAACTCTCCTGGCTTCTGTTCGAGAAAAAAAACAATTTACTCCAACAGGAGGTAGTCCCTTATGAGATACATCCAGCTGGCCACAGCGGGGGCCGGCCTCGTCGTCTTTACAAGCAGGATATGTTCACATGCCAAAGTCAGCAGAAACAAAATAGATGACACATCCACAGTCTGAAGGTTTGTATTCCCAACAAACCCAAGCAGAAATAAGACAGGATGGGGAGCCAGGTCCAAATCAAGCATTTAGTTCAAACATTTACACGTCTGAGATCAAACTTCTGGATTATGGATTAAATCCATAAAATGTGTAGGAAGGAGGGAGCTGCCTGTGGATTGTCTCTTAGACATGTCTGGGGACATTTTGTGACATCTGTTGTACAAGCCTGGGTTTGTAAAACCCACATGCAAAACAATGGGTTTAGACCAAACTGCTTATGTCTGAAATTTTCACTCTGCTTGATACAAGACCCTGCCAAATCTCCAGCAGTATCTGTCTGAGGCTCTTTTTCCTCTCATCCCACACACCTTGAGCTGACTGTTACTTGTGCAACCTCTTGCTTTTGATATTTTGGGAGCCATATATCAAGGACAGACCTGTTTGGGAGGAGAGAACAAGAATTCTGCCTTCTCTCTGATTCTTAATGCAGTTTTCAGCTTGAGGTAATTTAGGTCTTTCTGTTCAAAAAAATATGACATCAGTCACACACTCTCAGACGTGTGAGGTTACTCAAGATTTACAACTTTCTGTTGTGTGACCATTCAAGTTGGAATAGTCTTATTAGGATGATGTTTCCTGTCATGATTTGAGGACACTTTTGGCTCATCCCTCTTCTTAGGATTTAGTGTCCCTGCATCCCTGTACAGAAAGCAGAAGAGCAATGTAGTTCAACAGCACTTTGCAGAACATGTTTGCAGGACCTGTTAGAGAGCCCCAGGCCACCTTGTCTGTCTTCTCCTGGGTTTTTCTGATCAGGAATATGCTCCTCACAGGGAATTTCACAATTTCTACTGAAGTTTCTTGAAACTTTGAGGAGCGAAGCCCCAAGCACTGACCAGAGAAAGCCCTCCTGAGGTTCACACCTACTGATGAGTACATGACTAGCGTATGTCTCAACCCTTCTTCTGCTCCACACACACACACATTCCGCACCCCCTTCCTGCCCAGGCTCTAGAGTGACATCCTTGAGGACATGAAACTGCGTATTTCTGGAAGGAGAGAGCTGCTTTCAGTGGCACCCAGAGGAGACAAAGGTATCTGCAGATCACTGCCAAGGGCACTTTGCTCCTTCTATTTTGAACAAACCGGAGCGGACTTTCTCTTTTACTGTTCAGTTGGGTTTGAGAAGAAGCCAGTGTCAGCACCTGTCTGTCACTGAGAGACAGAAGTGCCAGATTAGGGCCTAAAATGGACCTCTGTGCAGACCTGGCATTTCATTTCTGAATTCAGTGGGGAACAATTTGGGGCTTCCATACACTCAGTGAAATACAGCATGAGAGAGGATGTCCTAGCCCAGGCAACTTCGTACGTTTGTCTCATTTGAAAACTGGCTAGCAGGGGTTTGATGACTTTTAGAGCAGTTACACACTTTTGGGAAACCTCGTATGATATAAAAGTCCAGAGGGAAGAAAATCTTTTACTGGTATTGCTGGAGGACTGGGGTAAAGTTGCTCGTGACAGTCATGAAAGATGTCCATGCTGTGCTGCTACAGACAGTTACCTCACCACACAAATTCTCTGAAAACAAGGATACTTGAGGTTAGGAGGTGCAGAGCTCCACGAACCCCAGCTTCACTGCTTGGAAATAAATAGTTTGTTGATTAAACTGACCTATTTCATATGTTTTTTGGCAGGTTGATCTCCTCCTTTTTTCCCATGCTTGCTATTTTTTTTAACCATTACTACATATACTCCAAGTATTTATTAACACTTTTTCCTTTGGATTAGTTAACAATAAAAGCTCTCCTCTGAATTTGTCCCAAAATCTATGTAGTTGCATGTAGTTGACTTGATAGGGCTCCAAGACACCATTTCACAGATAATTTGCCATGCAACATCTGGCTGTGTGCACAGAAATGTACACATGTACTGTATGTGGCATCCTCTTACAAAGGCATGACTGTATATATTAGAGCTGCTTATCATCAGTATGAACTTGGGCAGCTGATGTATTTTACATTTAATTTTCTCCCTCCTCTCTTCACTAGAAAGAGACTAAGTAGAAACTACTCATTTGAGCAAGGTTCATCCCTGTTGCATCAAGGCTTTATTCCGGGGGTGCCTGAACTGCAAGTGGTAGCTCAGACCTGAGGTTGCTGCATTTGTGTAAATTAGACAACATGTGCAAGACAGCCAAAATCCCAGGCCAGCAGATCTGGGTGGTGAGCTCTAGTAGAAGCAGAGAAAGTTGGCTGAGGGTGTACATGGAGCTCTACTGGCAGTATCTGTGGCTGAAAGCTGCCTGGAAGGGTGAACTACAGCAAGGATCACAAAGGAGTGGAGCCTGTGGCTGTGCCCCACCAGCACTCAGCAGTGGGTGGAGCAGCGGTGCAATGTCTGCCCACGGGTGTGAGAGCAGGCAGCATCCTCGGCCAGGCAGGATGAGGCTGAGGATGTGCCCATGGGGAGGTGCAGCTGTGCCATGCCTCCCCTGCTCATTGGCGCTCACAAGCCCCAAGAGGAATTTGCACCCAAGAAATCTTTTCCTTCCAGTTAAAAAAAATGCAGCCAGTAGTGAATCAAGTGAGGGGTGAATTCTCAAAATACACATCCCACATCTGACTGTTTTCAAAGGCCTATAGCTATTTGTTCCCAGCCCTCTTACTGCTTTCTGTTCCCAGTCTCTCAAAGTTTCTCCCAGCTTCACAGCAGAGTGAAGGAGCCAGCTCCAGCTTGTGCTCCGTGGTCACCCAGAGGTGTGCATGGCCAGGGCTAGTCTTAAAGCCCTGGCTCGGCTGAGCTGCACAGAGCTGGCTCAGCTGGCTCAGGCCCGGGATGCAGCTTATCTGCCAATGGAGAAGCCACCCATGGATAATGGAAAGTGGCTGCAGCAATGGAACATGTTACAAAACTTCTATTGACTTCATGGGATCTGGCCGACAGAAATCGCTGTGTTCTTACACTAAGGAAGTAATCTGGGACAGTAAATTAATCTCAGCAGTCCTAGCTTCAGGGGTTCTCAAAGCTATTTTGTGCAATTTTAGTTTGCGTGGATTTGTTCCCTATTAAATTCGTAAGGATGCAGCCAAACTTCTCTCAAACTGCTGAGTTGTGCTTTGTTTTGGGATTTTCAGAAAAACAGACGAAGCCAGAGCTTTGCCTGACTCCCACCTGGAAGCAGAAATTGGTCCACGTCTGCTGACTCCCTGCACACTTGAATTAAACTTGGCCTGCGATCCATATCTGTATCCACCTGGCTTCATGTCTTATTACAGAAGATCCACCCAGCTGTAGCTCAGGGGTAGAAGTCGTCAAGCTTCACGTCTGAGCTGGACCACCCATGATACTGGTTGAGTCAAAGGGCAAAAATAATAGCCATAAACACAGCAAGTAGTGGAACTTCTGTTTTCCTCCTTAAAAAGAGATGTGTGAAATTCAGTGTGTGGGGAAGAGTAGTATGTCTACATGATGTAAGGAACACATATTTACTCATTTTACTCTTTGCAGTTAAAAATGGGCCCAGCCCAAGCATCTCCAGGGAAGATCATATTTGTGTCTAGACCCATGTTGGTATTCCATTTTTGAATGTCAGTGGAACAGAAAACAATGTTTTTCTTTTAAAGTTGAATTTCCAGCTGCGGTGCTGTGAGGAGCAACTCTGTGGTGAGCAAGAGAAGAGAGAGGAAATCTCTGGAGTTGCAGTGGATTATCATGCAGTGCTGGGAGGAAGCGGATGAATGCTCTCTTTATAAAGGTGCCTGGGCACAGGGGAGATGGCTTCCCCTCCGCGGGTGCGGGGGCTGTCTCAACTACACCATTAGCTGGGCTGCTTCTTCAGAGTTGCCCCTCACATCCTTCTTGCCTAACCACAAAAACCTCTCACCTGGGGCAACCGCTAGCCTGACAGAGAGTACGGGCTGGAGAGGAAATGCTGCTGTCCTTCTCACCCACCTCCTGTATGGAGCAGTACAGCCCCTTGCAGTGCAGCGACCAGTAGGAGATGCTCCTAGTGATGCAGGTGGTAGAGATGGGGAGCATGGCCACAGTAGGGACATCATCACCCAGGTGGGATGCTGCCAGGGCAGCCTCAGGTCACCTGACATAATTCTGGTCTGGAGCTGCAAGTCGGTGATCACAGCCCTGCCTGCGAGAATCACCAAGGCATCAGCACCACCACCACAGGGAGCAGGATTCCCATCATTGCCACTTGCGTGAGCCCTTGAGAAGCAAGCCCACACAGTGTTCCTTCCTCTGCACCAACTCACCCTTCTGTGCTGCCAGCCTGGACACTGCCTGGCTCCCTCGGGGTCACTGAGAGCCCCCTGGATTTCAGGAGCACAGCTGCTGAGTGACCTGACAAAGAAACAACAAATTTGTAATGCCTGGTTTATACTTTTATTGGCACTTGAACTTCTGTGACAGGAGAAAGGGAAGGTCATACCTTTTAAGTGACTGAGAAGTGAAGGGCATACTTGTATATCGTTGCTGGTAAAGGTGGAAGACGGCCATCAAAAAAGGTCCTCACTTACTATGTAGCAGCCCTGTAACTTGTAGAGGAAGCAAAATGCACTCTGCTAGAAACTCCTGTTTGCTTTCACTTGAGAACCAGCAGCAAGGCAAAGATCACACTCTGCCAGGTCTGCTTTTGCCTTCGTACAGGCAAAAGCTTTATTGTTTGTAGAATTACATATAGGTTTCAGACCACTTTTCTTAAAGTAGTCTCGTCCCCTCCTACCTTCTCAGCTGCTCTTAGAATGGTGCAGCTGGTCGGATGTGCACATTGCAACGAGCCTGAAGGTTTGTAACTTTCTGTGAGCTGAGACACTTTCTTTTCCCTTCAAAGGTTCCCACAGCTGATGCTTGGTGGCTTCCCCTCCAGTGAGTCATTTCCCTGTCTACCTTCTGCCTACACAGAGTCCAGGTGCCAACAGCTTTGCTGGGATGCTGAGCGTGAAACCGAAATGATTTGCTGAATCAAGATTACATTAAAGTTCCTGCCTTTCAGAGATTTGCTATATTTTTTATCTTTTTTTTTCCTCTCTCTTATTGTAGTCATTCATAACACCTATGAATTAGCTTGGTCTGCAGACTGTGTTCATTTTCCATTGATGGCCAGAGCAGAGAGGTGCTTTCAAATAGATTTTTTTCTCTTCACAGGGAGTGATGTCAGCTGGGGACCAGAAGGACTATATTCAAACTGCTGCAGGGAAGGAGCTCATATAATCATGTCTGCAAAGAGGTTATCAAAAGACAAAGTTCGGAAACAGGCTGCTGTGAAGTCTGTGCACTTAAATGGAGGATCCGAAGGAGCTATGACAGTCATATCCAAACTGCACATCTACATCAGTATCTTAGGTTGGACCAGGAGCCAAATTCCAAAGTCTGTCTCCCAGTTGTCCCCACTATACTGTGCTTCGTTTTGACTTGTGGAGCGGATCTGGAAGAGATGAACTTGATGCCTTTCAGATGAAACACAAGCTTGAAAACATGTGCCAGGAGCTCACCTGGTGCACTCCATGTACGAACACATGGCATGCTTCAGGTAGCACATAATTCCCACGAGGCAGCTGCTCAGGGGTCTGAATTTTAGGCTTAGAATAATAAAAGATCAAACCTTCAACAGGAACAAAAGAACTGTGGCTCCTGTGCATCATACACAGAAAATCAAATTATATTTAGGAATAAGATCAGCTATGGCCAACAGCTGTGTTTAGAAAAATGCTTGTGAAGTGACTGATGAGATACTTATCAGTACAGAGCCATCTAGAAGTTGCTATACATATTGCATATGAAGCCCTTTGACACATGTTAGGAACCTTCTAGTCTCCCTGAAAATAAATATATTAATATATATGTAATATATAGATAATAAGTACTTTTTTGTATCTAAGTATATATACACATAAATAGTTTCCATGCATATGTTGTGATTTTCAACACAGTGGATCTATTCTTCACACTCATGTTAATCTCTGTAAGGGAATGCATAGGTTCTTTAACATGCTCTTTTGACCCAGTCCTTCTTTTCTACACAGAAACTCTGTAAAATAATTGATGTACAACCTGAGAGCAAATAAATCTTAATATCTGAAACATGAACTTTGCTGCTGACACTGTATCTTGCTCTACAGGATATAAGGATCACGAAAAGCAGTTACAGTAATGAAAGCTTAATTATTCTTTACTAATTACTGGCTGAAATAAATTAAATGTCAAGGGTGTCTGTAGTAAAAAATGACATCATGTATGATATAATTAAATACACAAAACTATGTTTAAATAGCTGTAAGTTTCTGGCTAAAACAAATCAACTGAAATATTCAAAGACAATATTGACAAGGGCCTTTACATCACACCGTTTTGAATAATAGTTTATCACAGAAATTGTGTTAATTACAAATTTTCTGGTAGATTAAAGTTTGTTTTGTATTTTTAGGATTATTTGTTTTTATTTTTATGGTAATAAACGCCAATGAGAATGTTATAGTGAATACTTGGTATATTTGAGAGGGGGCTTAAAATGAGCTGATAAATGTATAATATCACCTATCATATCTATATCTAGATACAGAAAGTTATGTAAAGACTCTGGGAAGAGCTATCTAAATCTGTAGTCGACTGCTACTACATTTTGTGTCTTCAGCAATTTTGATCTCATGCAATTGCAAAGAAAATATCTTAAACTGGATGTTCCTGATGCCAGCACGACTTGAAAATGTTCGTGCAGTCTGACTAAGGCATATGAAAGCCTACGGCAGATCAGGAATTTGCGCTGGCTCCAGGGGTGAGTTTGATGATCGGCTGGGGATTCTCCCTTTCTGCAGCTTTGGAGAGTCTCAGTGTTGCTCTTGCTGCTGGCTTTTATCCTAGATTTCAGGATGAAGCAGACATTGCTGACACTAGAAGAGGAACTTATATAGTGCAAAGGCTGTGGGAGACCGAACAGGAGCAGCAGCAGGGGTTACTGTAATGAAAATCCTTTAAAAAAGTGTCATAATCCTACATTATTTAATACCACAAACCTCAATTAGCCATTGTCACATTTAATTTTTAGTATCAGGTGCTCTCAGCTGATTTGAGATGGGGAAGTTGAGCCAGCCCAGCTCTCTGGCTGAGGTGGCAGAGATGCGGCGGTGCCGGCGTGTCGGGCAGCACTGGGGCAGCAGGCTGCTGCCCGGCAATCTTTGTTCCTTTGTTTCCCCCGGCCCCACTTCCCCGTCCAGACCAACCTCCCCGCAGCCTGGCCATGGCTTTGCCCTTTCCTCCCCCCTGCACCCTTGCTCACCTGCAGTCTCTGTTCATATTGTTTTATGGTACTTTAGACAACGGGTTTTAACAGCTAAACATAAAAGCCACTGAGAGCATAAACAGGAAACTTGTGTTTAGGTGGGAGTGCCTAGGAATTTTATACTGCTGACCACAGAGGCCATGGGAGAAAGGAAATAGGAAAAACACTGTAAATACCTGGGTGACTAATGACTTGTGCTGCTCATCTGGATTTTCAGAACATGAAAAGTTCAGCCTCTTCCAGGCAAAACAGCACAGGGCAGGCACAGTTGCTCAGGACGATGCTCTCCATGCCCCTCGGCTGCCTGAAAGTGCCTGATTCCTATAAAGTCAAATAAACCCACAGCTAACTGCCGCCTGGCCCTCCAGCCTGTGCACTTTGGTGGCAGTGAGAAGGGAGTGTGACACGCAAGGGTGCACGCCCGCTCTCCGTGTTTGCACCGCCTAAGAGGATTTAGATGTGAGAAACCAAATTTGCAACCCCGCTTTTGTGCTGAGGCAGCAGCTGGAGTTTGGGGACAGTGCGTGCCTTTGTCCAGCCTTCCATCACTGGCTCCCGAAAGGGCTGCCATTGTTCCCAAGGGGCCTCTGTGGGGCCGCTCCCGTGCCCGCTCCCTTTTATTGCCAGCCGCCAGGCTTGTGAGACGTTTTGTCTTCTGCTGACGGCAGCAGATTTGGCCGATCGGCATCTCCCCGGCGATGGCGCTGGGGCGGGATTTCCAAGTTGGCCATCTGCACAGGGTGGGCTGGCGACTTCCCTGCCGGGGACCGTGCAGCTGCTGAAACCACGACATCTGGTCACCCGCACCAGGAGCACCGGGTCTGATTTCACTCGAACTCCAGGGCGGTTTCTCACAGTGAGGTTGTGACCTGGCAGGGAAGAGGTGAAAGCAGATGAGGATGCTCCCAGAGTGTTGTGTTTCTTCGGGAGGGGGGAGCAGCAGCCCCCTGGGAAGGCACCAAGACCAGGCTCTTCAGCTTGGGCAGGAGCTACCAGTGCAGCCCCCAGGAGGACTGCAGGATCCCACCCATGAATGCCCCTCCTACGGGGGCACAGTGCCCAGGGGTGAGTGCTGCAGGCCCCGGCAGCAGGATGGAAGGCGCTCCCTTGGGGTGCCTTATTCAGTCCTCGCTGTTTCTAATTCCCACAGCACAAAATCTGACACAGAATGACTAGTCTGCTTTTCATCCAGCTCCCATACAAGTCCTGTACCTGCAAGCAGTACTCATGTACCCAGGCTGCTTCAGAGAAGGAGACGAGCATGGCCAGGGGTGGGGGTCCTGATTCAGCAGCAGGGTCTTGCTGAAATCAAGTGTCACTAAACAGGGGTGGGATTTCACTCGTGGAAAGTTAAGCACATCTGTAAGCATTCCTCTGAATCCAGGCTGGAGTTTCACCTATAATAAACTTGTTAACTGCTGAAGTGATACAATAAGCTATGGCAATGCTTGGCAGGGAGCTGGGGAGGACAGCTTTGGTCATGTCCAGGCAGGAACAGTTCCAGACTGTGCAAACACTGAAGTTTTATTGATGCAGATGCAGGAGTACACTTGCATGTATATGTTCCTTGCATGTATATTTGTATCTATAGGTTACGTAGACAGAGGTGCAGATACAAATTGACTCAGTCTGTAAGACCCACTCAGACTGTCTTCTCAGCAAGCATGCGACCTCACCGCTGTTGAAGGAAATAGCTAAACGCCTGTCAGGCAGGTGAAAAATGACATTGCTAAGTGACAGCCCCAGCTCAAAAGTCACAGAGGGACTTAGCAGTATTGCAGTGGTGAAATTTTAGCTCCCTGCCACAGCCTGTGCAACGTGGGTGCCTCACTTTCCTGACACGTCACCTGGAGGGGATCGCAGCGCTCGGTGGCCGGTAAAGCACGCGTGGCCCTGCCCGTGCTGGTCCACAGGAGATGTGCTACACGGCTAATTTGGGGTGGGAAGGACATCACTCCTTCCGCTCAGCTCAGTGCCTAGCCAGCTCTCACACACCGACCCTGAAGCAGCGCCCAGAAGAGCTGTTAAAGCCAAAGCACCTCTCTGGGTTTTGCTTCTAAATCCTTTCTTCTGCATAATACTTGCAAAGAGGCTCCGACCCAAGACTCTACTTGGTTAAATACCCAAGCTGTCAAGCTACAGATTTCAGGGATTCCTTTTGAAACTCTTCCACTTTGTACAAAGCAATTAAATATTCATTGGCACGGAGACCAGGAGCCGGCCTCCTGGATGAGCACCCCCCCCCCGCCTCAAGCCGCAGAGACCTTTTCACTCCCATCCTCTGAATATTTAATCAGCTCACACAAAGCAGAGAGGTTTCAGCAGGGGAGCCTGGGAGAGACTGGGCAGCGAGACCCAGGAATCATGGTGGGCAGCAGAAGGACCCAATCCTGGGCCCCTGCTCCAAAGCAGGCAGATGAAGGATTCAAGCATGCGGCTCAGCACAGCTGCGAGCGTGTTAGCTATTCACAATGAAGGATGTGACACTTCCTTTCTCTTCTCTCCTCCACCCCGTCTTTTACACTGGTTAGATGTGATTTAACCACCTCAGAGTCCGGCAGGAAGACAGGTTGAGGAATGCTTCATTTGTATCCTGAAAACTGCACAAAATGAATGGATGAAAATTTGATGAGAAGTTTTCCAGCCATTCAAGCACCTCTCTTAATAATTCAGATGTTTGATTTTCTTGTTCAGTATGCAGTAAGGATTAATGCACTTTGGAGATGATATAAAAACGTTACCTTTCAGAAAAGAAAAAAAGCCTCAGATTTAAAAAGAAAATCCCACATACGAGTATGACACTATTATGTGAGCTTCTGTCCTCCTGATTCTCTTAACTGGTAACTGGCACAGGCTTTGTGCTGAAACTTCAGCATAGAGAGATCTTTTGCAGCCAATCTCTAATAAACAAAGTTCACAGCGGAAATGCTGACAGGCTGTGATCAAAGCAGCACCCTCAGGTGTTGCTGTGATATACTGCTTGCTTACTAAAACACATCAGTTCAAACAGCCTAGCTGTATTTAATTGGGATATACAGTATTTCCAGCTTGGAGAGCTCAACACCGAAGAGGGTTTCTCTTAGATCTTTCACTCTGCTATTGTTCTGCTATTTGCTCAGAAGAAAGACATTTAGGACACTAAGACTTGGTGCTTCATCTTGAACAAGGACTCTAGGACTATCCACGGTATCACCATGAACTTTATAGGAGGCTGCCCTGTGAGCACTCATCTGCTTTTTCCACTCAGAATGTGTTCTCCTCTTCACAGCTACATGGAGCAGCTCTTCCCCAGTGGTGGCTAAACATCTTTACTTCAGTCACATTAACTGCATATGTAAAAAAAAAAATGACACTAACAGTACACCACAATGTAGTTTTGGTTTCTTTAAAGTAATAAAACAGAGAAGGAGAAAACCATCCAGACGACAAGTTCTTGGAATTCACGGAATCACAGAATTGTCAGAATTGGAAGGAATCTCTAGAGATCATCTAGTCCAACTCCCCTGCCAAAGCAGGATTGCCCAGAGCACATTACTCAGGATTGCATCCAAGCAGGTCTTGAAGGTCTCCAGAGAAGGGGACTCCACAAACTCCCTGGGCAGCCTGTTCCAGTGCTCTGTCACCCTCAAATTACCAACACAGCCTCTACCAGTTACCACTCAGGACTTGCTAGAGTCTGGAGCAGTGGTTGGCTCCATTCATTGTCTGACATTCAGATGTGTGCCTAAAACTTTGGCCCAGCCTGCCTGTTGGAGATACAAGCTATGTTTCAAGGATACCAGCAGGATCTGAATTCCCCTAACCTTCAACCCAGGATCAGAGCTAAGAGACTTCTTTAAGGAGACTTCTTTCAAGAAATGTCTAGCATTGCAGCAGTTAGAGAGAATGGAAGGGAAGTCTTTCAGGGAGTAAAATCTGCTCCCCTTCTCAGGGAAACCAAGGGAAATCTTGCTGGCTAAGTGCTACATACTAACATTGTGCATCCAGGTTTGGGATGAAGTCAACTCATTTGGGGTATGGTCATCTCTACTCTCAGCACCATTCCCTTGGATGCTGCATGTGGAGCAGGGTTCATAAGATGGACAGGGCACAAAACAAATGCAGGACCATGGGTCTCTCCACACCCTTTCACCATTGAGTTGGAGCAGGGGACAGTTCAGACACCTGAAAAGACAGTCTTGGGGAAGATGACAATGATGTTGCATGAGGGAAATACCAGAGAGAACAAAGGACTTCTCAAGAAAGAATATTTGTTTCTTGCCCAGTTCTCTCACAATATCTACCACAGTCCCAGATCCTGGCCCTCAGCCTCAGTCTTCCTAACTGAGCAGTCCAGACCCTGCCACTGTCACCTCCCTCCACCTTTGGTCAGTGAATCCCCATTCCTAACCAGTTTCTACTTCTTGGTCTGACCATCTATTTGTGTAATCCCTTTAGTCACGTTTTTGTCTCCTTTCCAGTTGCTCTGAAAAATTCCTTGTTTACACTTCCTCGATGCTGGCAAGGACGTTTCTGAGAGCTCCAATCCCTGACTTTTACCCAGAGCAACTATTACTGGAGAAATACACTTGCTTTGACTTCAGGTAAAGCACATTCAGCCTGGGGTAAAGACAGTGCGTGTATTGGCTTAGTCCAAGGCAGGAGCTGCAAGGGGACAGAACATGTGCAGTCACTCTGTGTGGACAAACTGCACCTTCTCTCCTTCACTACAGCAGCCCTGAGAAACCTGCATATCCACATTAAAGATGGGTTGCGTGGAGATATTCGTTCCTACAATAAGAAAAAAAAAAATCTCTACTTAGCATGGGTAACATAGATGTTATTTCAAAAGTTACTAACTGGACCTAAATGAGAGACTTCCACAAAACCAGCAATGGGCATTTCACAACTGAAAAGACCACTTTGCCTCCACCTCCACTCCTGGATTTTGAGTCACTGTTAAAAGCCCCTAAGAAATTAGATCTTTCAAAAAAACCAGTCTCTTAGCATTTTTCAAAATATCAACAAAACAAAATGTTTTCTCAGTTCTTGTTCCCAGAATCTGCTACAGTGTTTTGACAAAAAAATTTCCAAAATTTCAGCCTTAGGCATACACCTGGAACATTAAATATCAGCCCAAATGGTTAAAATTTGACAGTCTCAAAATGTGGTTTTATAATAGGAAATATTGGGCAAACTCCATATTATGCACTATTAGCCCCGCCTATTAAAAATATTTCCTTACGTGTAGCAAAGAGCTTTATACAAACTAGCATTTGCAGATGTAGTCACTATTTCCTAGTGTGCAATACCTCAGTAATTCTGACTTTTTCAAAATTACCAAGTGCAACAAGACAACATTAATGGAATAATCCCTTGATGAATTTATTCTTTTAAATAAAAGCTTGCTTTGAATTATGCTGAAGAAAAATGCATCCTCAAATCAACTAATAGCCATCTAATTACACAGATATTAGTTAAAAACAGCTGAACGGACTTTTTATTTTTTTAATTGTGAAAATCCTCTCCCGGGCTGAACTCTTCCATGCCAAGTTTCTGTGCCGAGCACATTTTTACGGTCTAGTTATAAACCCTAGGAAAACAACGTTTATAGGAAATGTTGACACAACCTTAACTAAAGTGGTGCTAGCTGACACCTCTATATTTTCAATTTGGGGATTTCTACTGGGAAAATATAAACGCTAATGCAGTAAAGGAAGCCAACTATAATAAAACCCTCATAGTCTTCCTGTTCACCCCATGAAGACCTACTTCAAAAAGCTCCAACTCAGACTGGAGATGAGTTGAAGTTAACTGCATTCCTCTGAGGGTACTAAAAATTACCTGCAGGTAGTTCAGCATTACAGTTACTTGCAAGACTTCAGTTTGGTCAAAGCCACGTGGATATCCATTAAAAAATCCTGAAAAGAAAATGAGAATGTGCCTAAGCTTAAAAAAAGGGTGCTAGTCCATTTATATCCTTCCTAGCACAACATAAAAAGAGGAGAAAAAGACTTTATAGATTCTAGTGAAACAAATGTAAGTACACACAGGGGAAAAATACAAAGATGGAAAGTGAAAAGTGAATTTAGCTTTCCTACCTGTATCTTTTAAATTTGGCTTCCCTAAAACGAATTTATAAAGGAAGGGCTGGGGCCTCTGCTTAGCCTTCTTTGTAAAGGTGTTTGCACAGATTCATAAGCCAATTAAGATCAGGATGATTTTCACGACAGCTTCTGAGTCTTGGTGTCAGGGTTCAGGCTGGGCTGGCAACTAAAGGAGAGACAGATGTTGTCTTAACCTGTCTCCCTGCCTGGCCAGGGAAGGAAGAGAGAACAAGGGAGAGAGAAAGACTTATGGGCTCAAAAAAATGTGAAACATCTTTAATGAAATATTAACAATGAAAAGAAAAAATGATACTATTAATAAGAACATAATGAAATATATACAACTATATACTCTTTGTCAGGAAGTGTAGTGATAGGACAAGGGGTAATGGTTTTAAATTGGAAGAGGGGAGATTTAGATTAGATATTAGGAAGAAATTCTTTCCTGTGAGGGTGGTGAGGCACTGGAACAGGTTGCCCAGAGAAGCTGTGGATGGTCCATCCCTGGAAGGGTTTAAGGCCGGGCTGGATGGGGCTTTGAGCAACCTGCCCTAGTGAGAGGTATCCCTTCCAACTCTAACCATTCTATGATTCTATATACAAAACCAATATTGAACTCCATGAAAATGATCATGTGACTGGCCAGCACTGGGACTGGACTCAGTATCAGACAGGAACTGGATTTAAAAATTGGATTCAGAAACACACAGGATCAAAGGCAGAAGAATAGACAGAGTCCTCCTTGTATGATGGCCATTGAAGAAGAGAGTTAACCCCTTTGATCCTCCAGCTTTATATTGAGCATGGGGCAGATGGGACGGAATACCCTGTTGGTCAGTTTTGGGTAACCTGTCCTGTCTGCTCCTCCCCATAGGTTTGACCCCTTTACATTCTTCTGCCTCTGGCCCTCCAACTTGGTACATTAAAAAGTTAGCTGGCCTTGGTTGTTAAAGGAATAAATATGAGCAAGAGCTTGTCTGCATACCTTACTATTAACTATAAACATCAGGCATTATCTGCTAGAAGCAGACACTGCCTGAAAAACATACCGTTAATTTCAGAGTGCAGTCAGTTGTAAGAGACTTCACTGAAAAGTAGAATTACTGAAAAGAAAATTGGCTTTGTCCTATCTCAGTCTGGGACATGTGGCAAAAGAGATTTGAAAGCCTTGGGTGGATGATCCTTCCTCAAGAATGAAAACCGATCATGTTAGTGATACACTGGAAGTGATATATAGTGAGATAATGCTGGAGGGAAGGTCTTGGAAAAGGTGGTAATCTCGTAATTTAAATATGGGATTCAGAATGAAAAAGAAATTATATTGTTTAAGGACAAATTGTGCTGAGCCAGCCTGGCTGCCTTCTGCAGTAAGATGACTGGCTCTGTACATCAGGGGAGTACATTGGATGTACACAAGCATTTACCTTGATTTTAGCAAGACACTGAAGATTATTTCCTACAGCATCCCTGTAGCCAAACTGGGGAGATATGGACTGGTTGGCTGGACCTGAAGATGTGTGATAAACTGGTTGAGTCATCAGGCTCAAAGGATAGCAGCCAATGGTTCACAGTCTAACTGGTAACTATGAATGGTTTTCTGGATTTAACAGTGGGGCTGATGCTGTTTAACGTATTCCTCAGTTAGTTGAACAATAATCTATAATGTGCTCTGAGCAAATCTGTAGATGATATCAAACTGGAGAGAGTGGTCAAAATGCTGGAGGGCAGGACTGCCATTCAGGAGGACCTTGACAAGCTGGAGAAACGGGCCATGAGGAAACTCTTGAAGTTCAACAAAGGGAAAGGCAAGTCTTGCACCTGGGCTGAATTAACCCTATGCAGCAGACCAGACCAGAGTCAGCTGGCTTGGTGGAGGCTCGCCAGGAAAGGAGCTGGCAGTCCTGGTATAAAACATGTTGAACATGACCGTAGTGTGCCCTGTGGCAACAGAAGTCCATCTGCATACTGGGCTGTATTAGGAAGAGTAAAGCCAGCAGTTCAAAGGAAGCAACTATTCTCCTCCCCTTGACCCTCATGAGACCTTGTATGAAATAATGTGTCCAGTTTGGGGTCTACTGGTAAAAGAGAGACATTGATAAATGCTAGAGAGTCCAGAAGAAGGCCAGCAAGATGTTCAAGGGGTTGGAGCACAAGGCATATAAAGTGAGATTGACAGAACTGGCTTTGCTGAGCCTGCGGAAGAGAAGATTATGGACAGATTGTACTGTTGTCTTCAGTTACCTAAAAGGTGGTTGTAGAGAAGATGTGACTGACTCTTCCCGAAGCTGCATAGCAGAAGGATAAGAAGTAAAAGAAACAACAGAATGCGAAATTCCCATTGGACATAGGGGAGAAAAAATCCCAGTACAAATTGTCGAACAATGGCCAAGTTGCCCAGCGAGGTTGTGATAACTCTGTCTTTAAAGCTACTCAAAACTTAGTTCAACAAGTTAACCCTGCTTTGATGAACTTGTCGGGCAAGGTGATCTCCAGAAGACCTTTCTAATCTGAATGGTTCTATTCTATTCACTATTTAGAAACCATCCTGACCTGCCCATTCAAGAGCTGGGTGCAGAAACCAAGACTTTCCAATGTCACTTCTGGTATTTACTTGCTCAGCAGAAAGGGAGCAAGTGGGATGGTGGCACTCTGAGCAGCAGCTGCTGGGTTTCAGATGCTGTTCACGTTCCTCCTTTAGACAAACTGGCTGCTGACGGAGCTGGATATTGGCCTGCTTCTGTGAGCCCAGCCTTCTCTGTTTTTAAAGAAAGGCACGCTGAAGGCTCTAGCAACATTAGAAAGTATTGGTCTGACTTTTTCTTTAGTTGATATCATACTTAACCTTCACCTCTTCAGAAGTGAAAGTTAGAAAGTTATGTAAAAAGCCAAACTGAATCATCCTGGTAAACAAGGGCAAAACACATTGACCTTGTCTTAGACCTGTAATGACATACCCTTACATAGCTGTGAGCCACTCCATTTCATGCAGTTAACAAACTGTAGTCCTTTGATTCAGTGAGACACTTGCTGCTTTTACCATTACTTTTGTGTTAAGTCTAATTGTCCGTTAAGAAGGTAATTTGGGTTACACCCCAATTAAAGTCAGACATACCTAACCTTCTGGAGCTCCCAAGAGACCTTTCACTAAGGTATCTCTATGAGCAGAAGAGCTTTGGATGATGTTTTTTTTAACCTTGCTAACATTTCAGCCATGCTGGCAGCAATTCATACAGTTTCTGTCTCCTGCCTCTTTCTTCTGTTTTCCTCAAAAGGTTTCACAAGATATCACAGTAACCTTGGCAAAAAATGCAAAGTCTACTTTAAGGTTAATGCTAAACTTCTGTAGTACATTATTTTAAGGTTTAAAAGAAAGATAGTAAGTTCCAGTATGTACCTGTCAGTACTAAATGATTGTTCATTTCCTGTGAATTGGGAATAAAGTAATAACATACATCTGGTGAGCTAAGACATGTTGCTTATTTCTTTTTCTTCTCTGAGCCATATCCTTTACCAGCTGTGAGACATCACCATGCAGAATCTCCAAATACCTTTGAGGAAAATTAAAACAAAGGAACAGAGGGCTGGAAGGGGACCCCCTGTGTCTCCGAGCCCAGTCCCCCACTAGCCCCAGGCCACATCACACAATGCCTTTCATCAGCTGTTCGCACTCCATCTTACAACCCCTCTTGTGCCCCCATCCTTGCTTTGGAAGTCTGCTCTCTCCAGCATTGATTGCTCAACTGGCTAGATAACGTCTTTCAGTTTCCAGTTAAAATGCATTCATGGGCAGTTTATGCCCATTTGTTCTTCTGCCAACACTGTACTTTATCTTCAAAAGATCTTTTCCTTCCTTGATGTTTAACCTCCTGGTGTATTTTTAGAGAGAAATGACATTCCATCAGCTTTTGTTTTGCTGTACTGAATAAGTCAAGCTCTTCTGGCCTCCTTATGCAAAGTAGGCTTTCCATTCCCTATCATCACAGCACCTATTTTTTGCCCTTGCTCTCAGGTCATCTCTGGCTTAGAGAGCTATTGCTGGACATAGTGTTCCAGATAATGTTTTGCCAATTCATTTTATTAGTTGCTAACTAATAAAATTCTCATGTGAATCATGCCAGAAGATGACATGCTAAAAGGATATACATCACCAAGTCTACAAAATAATTGAGAAAAATCCAATAATTAGCCTCCTCCCCTCTTTAATGTAATATTTCTAAATGTTTGGTGATTGTGTGCTTTGCAAGTCAGTGGAGTTCTGATGACAGATCCTGAAGCACAGGAGTCTGAGGTATGAAAACAACTGCCATCGAAACGCAGTGACCAGAATGAAAAGAGTCCAAGGGAGAGCTGAAGTAGGATTTATTGCTCCACTGCAATGGATGATAAAGGAGGTGATTAGGAATTAACTGTCAAACTCAATTCTTCATACTCTCCTGGCATGACAAACACTTGAAACACAATGATACATATTTACATGACTAAAAATCTCAGCCTGTGGCATTTTCACAACATCTTCCATTAGAAATTGTAAAG
Organism: Thinocorus orbignyianus; assembly: GCA_013400375.1. Classification (NCBI taxonomy): domain Eukaryota; kingdom Metazoa; phylum Chordata; class Aves; order Ciconiiformes; family Thinocoridae; genus Thinocorus; species Thinocorus orbignyianus. The sequence continues at coordinate 813,756 of VXBW01005995.1, forward strand.
GATGGCAAGTGAAATTATTTTATGCTATAAATACAGTTTGCTTCCTGAATATTTCCAAGTCAGAACAATAGTAAAATGTAACCCATATGATTAAGTAGAGAAAAGAAGATCCTTTGCATTTTTCTTCACGTGCATTCAGTCTACTCAGCTCTTGAGTAACTTAATGTAAAAGTTTAAATTTTATGTCCTCATTGTTTATTTCCAAGGCGTGACCCGAATAAAATCCTTGGGGTAAAAAATCCCACAAAATAAAAATCTTATTGATTGAATATTTTACAGAATAAAATTTAAACATATATGTTGTTTATAATGATACTAAAATAGCAAATTCCTTCATTCTTACAGAGCAATTTCAGAAATTAAGAGTCTCTTGCATGATTCCAGCCAACACTGAGCTATGCCCCAATAAAATATAATTTTTTTTAGTATCACACACATCATAAATATCATAGTTTTATCTGATGGTAATGAATCTTAGAGGCAAGTAGTTCCTTTTCCAGCCCTTTTATATTATATTCATAAAGGGATGAGGGCAGCTTGAATCATTAAACATTAAGGTGAAGGCAGCATTCGGAAGAGACCTGAACAGGGACCTCCCCACTGGATTAAATGCAATGTTCTCCTCACAGAAAATAGCAAATTCAGCTGCACACAGGAGGTGAGCTCAACTGCCCTGCTAGTTCCCAGAGAGAAGAAATTGGTGGTTTGTGCAATTTTCCTTTATGTGAGAAGCAGGTTCCCAGTCATTGTTCAGAGGCAGTTGCATCAGGCAAAGTCTTTGTACTTCTTCTGCCCTTTGTGTTTCTCTAGACACATGAGTGTTGTTCTTCTACATGTAAATCTCTGTGTGTTTTGAAGATATTTTTGCTCTGTGACCTGCCTATTGGACAGCCTAAGGCTCAGATTTCAGTGGTTTTCAATGGACATCAAGCACATGCTGGTACTTTTGCAGGCAGGAATGACCTCTTGAATTCAGCGCTGTAAAATGCAGCTACTGTGTTTACTCAGTTGAGGGACAAATCATGTTCCACAGGTCTCATATTCTCAGGTTGGTTGTAAACCTTTTTGTTCTGCTTACACTATGTTCTGGGACTCAAATTTCTCACCCTCCTGGGGTCGCTGCCTGCAGGAGACTTTTTAGAAAAATTCAACTGATTCAGTGCTAGTTCTGTCAGTCACACATCCAAATCCCTTTGTCAGTTTAACGCCCAGTAATGGAGAAAACTCAGCTGCAGTGAAACAAAGTCAGTACACGATACCGACTTTTTTATTCTAATATCTTCAAATGAGGCTATTTCAGGAATTGAGAATAATTCTTTAGGAGCAACAGAGTTTATATAGCCAACATAAACAAGTCTACGCCTGCTTCATGCCAGGGGAGGAGAGAGGGGGTGATATTTCTTTTGCTACCAACATAGGCTCTTTTGCTTGAATAGTATTTTTGGCAGATGCTACCATATTTAACTTCCCACAATGGCACTGTTTATTTAAGGCCAATATAAAACATCCCTGGCCCTTCGCTTAGATTTTTCAGTCCCTTGGTTGACTTTCACGTATCCTTTTAAGCACATTTTTTGTGGTGCCTTCGGAATCGCTGCTCAGTGCCTTTAAACGAAATACTTCCAGACAATGAGAACTCCATCTTTGTAGGGCAAGGCAATAAGCTGTACCAGCTGCACCACTGCTCATGAATGTTGCTACCTTCTGTACATCCTGTTCTCATGAGTAGTTCAGAGGAACAAAATAGCTGCCAGACCAGAGGTCTACCTAGCCAAGTACCTTGTCACCAACAAAGATCAGTTGTGATTACTTAGGGAAGAGTGTAAAAAAATATATATTGGTACTCTGCCCAATACGGATTTGAGGATGTGGTGATCATTTTGCCCAAGACTGCACTGTTTGGTTTTATCAGAGTGACCTAGAAGAAATTTACTTCTGCATTTGCTCTCTGCATTTTTGTGGTATAGAAAATGTATTTGCAGCTATAAATCTTTCTCAGCTTTGCATTTGATTTCAAATCAGATATCTGTAGCTGTAAAAATAAGTTTCAAATCCTTATAGGAAGTTTACTAAGTCCTTGCAGATAACATTTTATAGTCAGCCAACACAACCTGAGCTTTCTAGAGAACATCGTTACTTTTCACCCACGATTTCAGGCTGAAGCCTCCTTCTCTGTCTGAGAGCAGTGGCGTCACCTCTACTCATACTGTTATGTGTGAGTTGCTGATCTCTGGCTGCAACCAAATCACTGCTCTACAAGCTGCCACAACTGCTGATAAGCCACCACAGGCTGCCACGGTCACAGGGCACCTCTGCCAAGGGGTATCTCGTGTGTCTGGGGTGGGACAGCTTGAGCAGCCAGAGCTTCCCCTGCGTGCCAGTGACAGTTGGGGAACTCACTCTGTAACCTTCTTGTCTATTGTAGCAAATGTGTTAGGGATGGCCTTATAGCGGCCAGCCTGCATCCCGCCTAACGTTTCTCCCAGATGTGTTATTTCTGCTGAACAGCATTTACCGTTGGTATTTAGGCAAAGCTCTGGGTGCTCAGAGCTTCTGGTTGTGCTCTTCTACTGTTTTCCCCAAGTGAAAATACCACCTATTACTTAGCACCCTCACCACCACCATTGCTTTTTTTTCTGTGTTGTCCTATGAAATAATGTGGGTGCCAAACACAACCCAAACAGCCGTCTGCAGAAACAGTGTCTCCCAGAGGAGGTGCAGAATGTGCACAAACATGTGCTCTGTTTTCCTAAGGACACCTGCCAGGATCCTGCTGATGCATCAAGCATAGGAAAATATTTGGCACAAGCCACGTCTCCAAAGATTTCTCTCCTTGTAGGTAGTGGAAAATATTCCTTTTTTAACATACTTATTTCATTTTTTTGGTTCTCTCTATATAAGTGAATACTGCTGTCTTTCCCTGCTGCAGTGTCCAATAATCACAGCCACTCGTGGTTTCTCAGATCTCTCAGAGCACTTATCCAGTCCCATTTTAGCTCCTGCCTCAAGGTAAGTGGTATGAACTGTTGTCATGCTGCACTCTCTCTACTCTGTCCTGTGCTTCTGAGAGATTCCTTTTCCCCAGAAGACTTCCCCTAATTATTTTCCAGGATTTTTAAGTCCTTGGATTTTTAAGTCATTGGACTTTCCAATGAATGCATCTTCTTAATGGCACTAAGAATTTTAACCCATTAATGGGTACTTCTTTCACCAGTGTGCTCACAAATTGTGCTGAGGTGGTGGCATGACTAGAATGTTAATAAACAAAGCATTAGTTTGCCCAGGAAGGACAGGCAAGATTAGATAGAATGAGATATACTGCTCTGCATTTGAGGGTACATATGTGTGCTGGGACATCCAGAACACAGAGGAAGTTACAACCTCTGAGAAGGTAAAAGGTGAAAGGAATAGGAGGGCTCTGATTGTGGGGATCACGAAATACCAAACAAGGAAGACCGGAGGCTTTTTGTTTCCAAAAAGCAGAATCAGCCAAAGGACAGGATTTTATACTTAATGCAAGACTTTAACAATCCAGGTGTTCATTGGTGAAAGAATGCAACAAAACATTGATGTCCAGTGAGTTCCTGGAATTACTGGCAATGTTGTTCAAAAAAGCGGAAGAAGGAGTCAGAAAGCAAACTTTTCCAGGTTTGATACTAAGCAATTATGAAAGAGTGTGAAGATGAAAGATAACATGTGTAAGAGCAACCTTGGAGTCACAAAGTATAAGATCCTTGGAAAGGAAAGGAAGAGCAAAAAATGGTGACGGACTAGGAGGCTTCAATAAACTACTAGATAGCTGATAGATAAGTAAACATAAGCATTAAAGACAGCTGTAAGTTCCTCAAAGAACTGTTTCTAAGGACAGTAGTATTGATTATTCCACATCAGAGAAACTATAGACAGTGTAAAAAGAGACCAAACTGGTTAAGCTACGATCATTCATAATATATGCCCAAAGGAAGTAAAATGAAACCAAGTCAGATAACTCAGGGCACTGAAAAAAGTAGCCCAATCATGTAGGACCAAAATCTGTGTTTGGTCTTTCCTGATCCAAAATTAGATGTGAAGAGCAAGAGGCATAAGGCCAACAAGTTCAGCAGTAATGAGGGTGAATCCAAGGAAAGTGATTGTTTCTACTTATAAATGAAGGAAAGCCATAAAGCCAAGCAAGCTGAAGTAGATAATTTTGCACCAGTTTTCAACTCAAACAGTCAGCTCTAATCAGCTGTCTAGCACAATTAAGACTGATGATTGCAGGGCTTAGAACAGGGAATAGGTTAAGGAACTCTTAGACAAGTTTAGGTGCTTTCAGATCAGTTGCACCTGCTTGATAAACTCCATCTGTGGATGGCACAAAACCTTGGTTAGAAAACAGTATCCAGAAAAGAATAATCTATAAGTAGCTTTCTGTTACAGAATAGGTGTATTTCTGGAGGACTTTCACAGGAATCTGTTCTGGCTCATTTTCTGCATGATGTCTTTCCCGAGGATGTGAATAATGCAATATATTTAGTACATCTACAGATGACAAGTAGCTGGAGGGACTGCAGATGGACTGCACAATGGGATTAGAATTCAAAATCTTCTTGAAGAAATTTATTAACAAAGTAACCTGCAAAAAACAGAATGAAAATGAAGAAGGAGAATTTTAAAGCACTAAACCTGTGCAGGAACAATCACCTGAACCAATACGGGTTCCAGGGACACCTGACTACCTCTTGGCTCTTCAAAAAGAAGTCTGGAGTTCCAGTGGGTCATGATCTGAGCAGGAGTCAACACAGCCATATTGTGTGAAAAAGGCAGATTCGATACTGGAATGTGGAAGCAGGAGTACAAGTTAGAAGGCCCAGGAAGGCTTTCACCAGTTCCAGTGAGCATTGCTAGGCCATCAGCTGGAGCATCATACTCACTTTTAATCAATGCCCATCAAAAAGCATGGAAGTTAGTTCAGAACAATCCAATGGAGGTCAACATGACCTGGGAGAAAAGCACAGCCTAAACAGCACAGAGAGAAGACAGAAGGAAAAGGAGTTATATATAGGTCCTGGTCTGGAGCAGACCCACCTTTCAATTCAGAGAGAAGATCTTGCTCACGCTTGTTACTGTGGCCACCAGGCACAGCTGACTGGTCTGCTTACCCCGTGGAGGGGTCACATCCATGGGAAGGATTGGGTCAAGTGACCTGAACTGACCAATAGGGTATTCCATCCCATCTGCCATGCTCAGTATAAAGGCTGAGGGCTCAAAGGATGAGCTGTTTTTTCAGTGGCTTGGCTTGTTATTGTGTCTCTTAATTTAGTGGCTGAAGTTTGAGGCTGATTCTGGCAGCTTGTTTGTCTGGCTGTCTTTGATCCTGACCTGTGGGTTCCTGAATCAAGATGCAGAATCCAGTTCCCAGTCTGGAACTTCCTCAGTACCTGCCGGTGGCATCTTCCCTGAGAACTTGATGTGGTTTTGTATGCATTGTATTTAATTCATTGTTTTCTTTTTTTTATTTTACCATTAACATTTCATTAAGGTAGTTTAGTTTTTTCCTAAATTCATAAACGTTTTTACCTCTTTTCTTTCTCTCCTTGGAGTGAGAGGTGGTGAAAAGTGTCCATTGTCTTGTCATTGGCCAACCTGGCTCAAACTGTGACAACATAACTAATCCCAAACAGATAAAAAGTTCCATAAAAAAGTAAGTAAGTAATTTCAAGTAGCTGAGAACTTGATTAGGGAAATCACAGAATTTGCATTACTGGAAGTTTTTAGAAACAGGCAAGACAGACAACTGTCAAAATTCATCTGGGAATAGTTTTCCTATTAGTTGTTAAAGCAGTGAGCTACATGATCTCTTGACTGTTTTTCTAGTTGTGTATTCAGTTGCATGGAGCTGTACTCCATTTATCATTCAATTTTGCAGTTTGTTTACATGGTCCTTTTGGGCAGAGTTCATTACATAGAGGCCAAAATCTTGTTTATTACTTCCTTTTTGTGGATATTTTAGTGTTAATGTTCATGATGGTCCTGTTTTGGCTAGTATACCTCTATTCTCAAACTATGGAACTGTCCCACTTGCTTTCGTGTTTATAGTCCCTGCATTTTTGTTGACAAGATTTTCCAGTGATCCTACAAAAAAGTTCCTCTGAACTGGAAGTTCTGCAATTGGCCTTTTTGTTCCTGCTGGGCACAGTTTGCTGCCACTTGGAAACTCTTACACAACAATGATGTCCTTTAGGTTTTGCAGGTTATTCCATGGATCAGCATTATTTTTCCTATGTTGTCTGCATGGAATACAGCTCCATAGACTGTTTGGACAGACACTAATTTCTAGCATCAGTCAAGACTGTAACTCCTGCTATATGGTCAAGCTTACTTTAACTGGTAAATAAAACTAGGATCACTGCTTCTATCCTTATCTGCGGTATTGTTCCTAGATAGATAATATTGAACGGGTACTTGGGGGAAAAAAAAAAAAAAGAGTATTTTGAGACTAGATTAATGGTAAGCACATTCAAAATCTTAAGGTGATAGGTTTTTTTTCTTCAAAATATAAGTAGGAGAATGATTAGAAGAACGAATGGTGTGACAGGAGCACATGAATATAAATTCATGGTAGAGGGGCAGACTTTGTTCATCTTGAAGATTTTCAACTGGAGCAAGTTGCAAGATAAGAGAATCAGGAGGACCTGGTGACTGAGGCTACCTCCTCGTATTTTCCTTAACCCACTCTTCTTAGCAATTCGTTCTTGAGGATTTTGACTTGTGCTCAATTTCCCCAGCAGCAGAGTTCATATGTACTTGATTACTTACACAGGAGACAATTTAACCATGAAAACCTCATATGTGAGGGATTAGCTGAGGGCAAAGTAGGGCTCTTAAACTCTTAACATGAGTATAGTCATGACAGCACAGTTTGATTAAATTGAAACATTTCACTTAGTAAAGTATAGATTTAATTCTAATAATTTCAAAGGTGTCAAAAAGGAAGGGGTATTCATTCCACTCAGCACATACTGTCTGCACATCTGGCTCTCTGAGGGGAACCCTGCATGGAAACACAACCCCCCCCCCAAACAATTACCTTTCTTGTATATAGTTCATCTTCTTCTACTTGCAATTGTTATGGACATACCTGCATGATTTCTACATAGAGAAGTGAGGTTAGTGATACAAAGCTTTACTTGAGAGGCAGAACATGCTGATTGTCTGTATTAAAATATACTTATAAAAGTGTTACAAGTGCTCTCTTTCATTTTCTGCAGATATAAAAGCTAAATTATTTGTAATGTCATGCAAATGTTCTTCAAGATGCTACTGCCATCTTTTTCACATTATAACAGTTTCTCCACTGACCATAGTTTTCATGCCTAATTTTTCTGTTTACCATCAGTTAAGCAATTCCAATTGACATATGATTTGATTTTTCTGCTACATAAACCAATTTTACATCAGTGTAGTTCCAGTAACTGGGGCTACTCACGCCATAAGAAAAGCACCGAGCCCTTTTTTATTTCCTTTAGTTTTGATTTCCTAAAGTTCTTGGGCCAGATTCTTAGCTGATTTAATTTTTCTCTGTTTTCTGTGTGGCTCTGCTGACTTACTATGTTGGCCAAATTTGCCCTTCATCATTATGTGTTAGCTTTGAAATGAGTCAGTTAAAATTTCTGCTGTTCTGTTTTACTGAAATCTTTCATCTGGGTTGAACACTCTGAGCTCTCTTCCTGTCCTTATGGACACCCATGTGATTTGCTACAGTTTCTGTGAAATTCTTGGCCCAACTTGCAAGGTAGGTGCCTAAAAATAACTGCCTTGAAATCAATGGCCAGTGTTAAGAAACCTTATTCATACATTTTAAGTGATATGATAAATTACTGCTGCACTGTATTAAGAATTTATACGGAGAGTGACTCAGGCGGATGGTATGAACTCCTTTATCCACCAGCTAAAAATCCGTTCACTTCTGGCTTGTAGAGGTGGGGGACAAAAGCAAAGTAGATTCCTGACTGGTTTGGATTTCAGTAACACAGCAAACATCCCCAAGTGGGTGTGGAGAGTGAGAAAGCGTGCAGCCTTCACCCTTTTACTATTGCTAACAATTTAAAAGCCAGCAGCAGGAACAGGAAGAGAAAAGGTCAGAAGAGGACAGTGTCCATCGCCAGCATCAAGTTTCAGAGTAGGGACCATAAGGGAGAAAATGAAAAACATTTGGATTTAATTAAGGCACTAATCTGGAAAAATGAGGAACAGTTGAAAGCTGCAGAGTTGGGACATTGTATAAACTTCTTTTTCTGATTGCAAAGTAACCTTGCAGGAGCTTCTGTTACTGAGAATAAGGAAGAAAGAGTTTGGTAGAAACTGCGGCACCAAGGTCTACCCTAGAGCACTGTTTTATAGTGCAGTAGCATCAATAAAGGCAGAGAAGGGAGTACAATAGGAAAAGAGCCTGTGAGAAAATGACAGATTGCTTAGAGCTTTGCTCTTCAGTGCGCTTTTGCATCTCTGAAAATATGTATTTCTCCTAGAAGTAGCTTTTCAGTTGTCATCTTAAATTTTCTGCTAAGAAATTCTCCTTGTGCTTATATATAGCATCTAAATAGCAGGTAAATCTTAGGTTACATAAAATAACATTGTGGATAATATGTACATAGATTTGCTTATATTTACACAAAATGAGATAAGACAAGATGCTGGAATTTCCTGTACCCTTCACAAAGTCTATCTACATGATAGCTCTAATTAGCTAAAGGTATCCAACTTGGTTTCAGTCTTCTGTGTTCGTCGCTAGTTTGGATTAGGTAACTTTCTTACCCTCAGTGGCCTGCTCATACTTCAACATGAACATCACATTAGAAAAACTATAGTTCTGGGCACCTCAGACAGGCAGACACTGAAAATGCTCAACCTCAAGGGTTGTCCTTTCAACTGCTGTAGACTGGCATAGCTATTCATCCGAGTAATGCAGTGCTGCTCTGTATGGCAGTGGTATAAATTTACCCATTAGAAGCTGTATGCACATCTATGAGGTTATTGAATAAGCAAGGTCAAAATGGATGTTGTGTGTCTAAATGCATAATTTCGGGATTGTTTTTGGTTTGGGGTTTTTTTGGTCAAATCAAAGATTCAAGAAAAAGTATATTGTTCATGTGCAGAAACTAAGGCAAGTTATCTACAAGTCTGACATGTTTAGTCTTATACAGAACTTTCTGTGGAAGGACAGATTTCTGTCCCAGGATTCAGGAGAGGTATGCTCATGAGTAGGAAAAAACAGAGGTAGCAATTATTATTTTACATCAGCTTTCTTACACCTTTCAGAATCACATTCAACAAAAGGAGAAAATTAATTTTCAGTGTAATCAAGTGAAAAAGTTGGACATTAAATTCTTTTGCCTGTTCTAGTTTGCAGCTCCAATTTCTCAGCTTTACCAGTTTCAGGACCCCTATGGCCAGATCCTTATGTACAGAAAACTGGCTCCATTAAGAACAGAATGATGACTTATATAGCCATGTGGCCCTGAGTACAAGTATGCCTTCAGTTGAGTGTGGGACCCCAGTGCTCCCATGAATTGCTTTGTATGCAGTTGTTCGGGCAAAACAGTTGCAAACTGTGCACAGAGAGCTGCTCAAGTACCTGAGAGCAGCCTGCACCTATTCTGTGTGATAAGTACAATACATAAAGATAAGGTAAAGCAGAATCAAAGCAACCTCTTGTTCCCTCCCATAACATACAGGAAAAGGATGGAGTGCTGATGTCTACCAAGGTAAAGAATTATGTAATAACTTGATATTATTAAGTGAGAAAAAATTAAATGTAGCTTATTTTTTGATAGAAATACGTACTGTTTGGTAAAGAGATGTGGAAGTTTGTGGGTGTCACATGGAAACTCTTTTAAAATTGCATTTTGTGGCAATTCTTTCTAAAAATGGCTGTGGTGCGCAGTAAATAGTACAGTTGTTGTTTTGAAGAAGTCTGTGTTTGCAGTGGTATGAAAATAAAATCCCACATCAAAGAGTACAGTACAAGTTACCCCTGACCCACAGACAAAGGATATTTATGCAACGATGTGTGAGGTTTTTTCCTAAACATTACTTTTCCATTTTGTTCTTTTTGAATTTTTCCCATCGCTGGTGAAATATATTCCCTTTCAACCTCAGCAGAGCACTGGACAGGTGTATTCAAAGCCCCAGATTTGCAAATTAAGGGATGCTCGCGTGGTTCACTACAAACTGGCAGAGCTTATTCTGATATAATTTAAGACAGATTTACTCTGATGGAACACCTCTGGGTGAAATTCACATCTTTTTAACTCGGGGTAAAGACTGACTACGAAGTCTGCCAAATGAAATCACCCTACAGAGAAACCATTGGAAATTACTTAAGTCACATGTATAAATAAGGAAAGTGATCTAACTGTTGGTTTATTTCATTAATGTAAGTCCCAGCTGATGCCATCAATATCAACCAAGCTATTCTTGCTTTAGATAATCTGGATCCCAATCACACATATCTAAAAAAAATTTTTATTAATTTAAGTGGAAGGAGTGAAACTGAAAGTTCTTATTTACAGCTGAATAAGGATATAAAACCAAGAGTGGATGTGGGGAGAAAGAAGAATTACAGTGAAGTTCTCCAAAGTGTTCAGCCTACTAGGGAGCAGCATCTGTTGCCAGCCTGTATAGTTACATGCCATCCTTATGTTTCTTTTCCAAGAGCTTCATCAAGGAAGTTTCCACCTTTTCTTGTGTTACCTTGCTCAACCAGAACATCACCAAGCAGGCTTTCTACCCCTATTTAGCTCTTGAGAGGGTTGGCAGTACTTTAATGTCTGTAAGTGGCATCTCTGTAAGACAGCTAGATGGGAAGTCCTTTTCTTTCTTTTTTTTTTTTAACTCTCTACTGCTGTCTGAAGCAAATTTAGCCATAGGTGCCAGGCAGTAATCATTAATGCTCTGCCTTGCATGTGTGCAGACTGCAGCGGAGATCCTGGGCTCAGTCTCGCCCTTGAGAAGTGGTACGTTTAGTTCCGTGTAGGAGTCATGGAACATGAACATCTGGAAGGCACTGTGACAGCAAATGAAGCAGAAAAGGTGCTCCCAAATATCAGTGGACACAAATATCTCCCCTCTACTTTCTGAAGAGACGCCAGTTCCTCCTGTGTATACACCTGGTAGAGCAGCACTGCTCAAAGAAACATCTCAATCTTCCGTGGCAACAAGCCCAGAAGCTGATCTGCCAGCCCCAACCTAGCTACTACTAGCAGGCAGTAAGTGGGGACAGCTTGCTTCCTGAGGAGCAAGAGTGACCTATTTCTTCTGCGTTGTGGACAATTTCCATACTGCTGCTCTGGTGCTGCAACTCTTTGATGACTTTCAGGACACAGAGTTCTAGGAAACTCCCTCTGTCTTTCTGACAATCTGCTATGTTCCCCAGTCGTCTGAATTTTGCTTCACTGCTTATCCCAGGAGACTTGCTAGCTGGCTGAGCCCACGAGCATGTCTTTTATCATGTGCAGTGATTCCAGAAAAAATAGCAATTGAGTATTTTGAGTCTTCATCCTCCTGCTCCTTCTTCATTAAGCATATTCCCACGTCCTCAGAAGCCCTATTAAACTACACTGCCAAATGTGTCTGCCCGCATGCCTGCCAATGCAGGTACTCCCAGAGACACGCTCATGGCACTCAGCAGCATCTCCTGTGCTGCCTCTCAGCAGCTCAAAAGTGGTACAGACAAAACCCTTAGATGCCAGCATAAGAATCTTGGGAGTTATTTTGAACTCCAGTCTCCAAATTCCTGCAGTTTCTGGTAGGCATCCTACAATTCACTGCTAGTAAAATCACTATGGAATAGCTTCATGGCATACTGAAGGATTTATTCATGTAGATGTAGAGCTGTGGAGAACATACGACTAACAAGAAAAGCACCTTGACTGTGGAAAAAAGAAAGCAGTGTGGGTGCAATTCTATTTAATACAGTTTAATTTTTGCACTTTTAATGAATACACTATTCCAATGGAACAATCCCAGGTAGACTTATCCAGAAATTTCTCACTGATGTGCCCCATGGCATACCCACTCTTTGCATCTTTCCTGTTCGTTGTTTAGTAAAAAGGACCTCTAATTTTCATAGAATCATAGAATCAATGGTTAGAGTTAGAGGGAACCTCAAAGATCATCAAGTTCCAACCCCCTGCCATGGGCAGGGACACCTCCCACTAAAGCAGGTTGCTCAAAGCCCCATCCAGCCTGGCCTTGAACACTTCCAGGGATGGCGCATCCACAACTTTTGTACACTTCATTCTTTAGCCTGTTCCAAGTAGGCGTAACCTGACAGTGAATTTGCTTGATTATTCTGCAGAGAGAAATGCTTTTATGATAAAAATCCAACAGCCCTTCTACCATATCCTGGTTTACTATTGTGTGTATATTCTGGCATACTGAGTTTTACCAACGTGCTTTCAGAGACATGATCTCTCTGCATGGAGGAAAGACGTACGTATTTATATGTAATGTAGAACATGATTTGGTGTGCGTTCCTAGCTAAATATCAATGGAATTCTGCTACCAGCTCAACAGCTCCTGAAAAATTAACATTCGCAATTCAGTGACATTTTTCATTGTGTGCCTTCATTGGGCTTAGTACGTTATGCATGAAAGCATCAGATGTAGAATCATTAGTGACAGGAACTAAACTTCAGCTTTTATCTCATGTTCCTAGTTTTATGGTTTGGATTTTTTTTTTATTATTTCAACATAATTCTGACTACATTTTCAAGACTAAAGCATATAACTCATAAAAATATTGAGCCATTCACATACGCTAGAACCTTTGTTTTCTCAGATTCACCCATTTAAAATATCTAGGACTACACTTATGTCTAAAAAGATGGAAAATTTTGTACTGAGCATAAATTTACATCAATTAGCAATGCTTTAAATAACATTTTTGTGTGACATTTAGGAAAAACCTGGTGATTGTACCCTTGTTGCCAAGAGGGCCAATGGAATTCTGCGCTGTGTAGGGAAGGGTGTGACCAGTAGGTGAACGAAGGTCATTCTCCCCCTCTGCACTGGTGAGGCCACAACTGGAATACTGCATCCAGTTCTGGGCTCACCAGCTGAAGAGAGACAGGGAACTACTGGACAGAGTAGAGAGTAGGGCAATGAAGATGATTAAGGGATTGGAGCACCTCCCTTACGAGGAAAGGCTGAGAGACCTGGGACTCTTTAGCCTGGAGAAGGGAAGGCTGAGGGGAGACCTTATTAATGCTTGTAAGTATCTGAAAGGTGGGTTGAAGGAGGATAGAGCTGGACTCTAGGACGAGGGGCACTGGGCACAAGTTGGAACACAGGAAGTTCCATTCAAATATGAGGAAAAACTTCTTTACAGTGAGGGTGACAGAACAGTGGAACAGGGAGGTTGTGGAGTCCTCTTCTCTGGAGACCTTCAAGACCTGCCTGGATGTCATCATGAGTGATGTGCTGTAGGCAATCCTGCTTTAGCAGGGGAGTTGGACTAGATGATCTTGAGAGGCCCCTTCCAACTCTGACAATTCCATGATTCCAGAATAGCAAAACTTCTGTTTTCTCCTTCCTTCCAGGTGTAAATCATACTTTGACTCCCTCGTACTCAGCCTCCCTTTCAGATATGTAACATATCCATTACATTTCTTCTTTAAATATGATTCTCTCTTAGTTTCATGTAACTTAAATTATGGAATATGCATGCTCATGGATTAAAAGATGGTAGTTGCTTATTTTAAAGGAAATAAACAGCAGGGTATATGTCCTCATCATTATCAAAGAAAGCTTTACTGAATTATTCCTTTGTCTATGGTAAGAAACATTCGACTTAAAATCTCAGTAATTCAAGTATGAACAGATGGCCTATTAAAACACTTTTCTGACCAAAATTTCATCTATTCCAGTACCCTCTCTCCTAGAAGATGCATAGGGAAGAGTATTACAAGAAAAGTGTATCTCAGTACTTCTTTGGAATGCTTTCCCAGGCTCCATGACCTGTGGCCCTGGGTCTCCCTAATCCAGTGCTCATTTTCTTGCATGTACTGGCCTGCTGTGGATTTTTCTACCAAGATTTTTTCCACTTGCTCTTTGAAGCCACGTAAACATCTAAATGCATTCAAAAGTATAATCAATAGAAGGCACACGGTGAGCCAGATGAACTGGTAGCCCATTGAATGTTGTAGGTAAGATTGCTTTATGTGCTGATTGTAGTTCTTAACTGATGCTGCTTTTCTGCACTTCTCCTTTGCATGCTAATTGAAAGAAGGTTGCTTCTATACACCTTATGATTGAAATACATCGGCTTTTGGATCTGCTCGATACTCCGTTGTCCACTTCTCATACTTCTTATGTTTCTACAGAGATATTTAGCTACAGTTAGTATATTTATATATATAATTATAGTATTCTTGTATCTGTTAATATGATACTATTATTGGAATACAATAATATATTATATAGTATATACTATACTATTTTATATATAGTTTACTTGTGATGGTTAGGCCAACACCTGTCTTTAGCTTTACTCCATCAGCTGGAAATCTAGCTAGATTGCTTGTACCATAGGAAAGTGCCCTCCTCACTTTTTTCCCTACTGGCCCTGCTGCTCTAGAACCCAGCATGAGAAGAAGAAGGCATGGGAGATTTCAGGTCCCAACAAGCCCCTGGTATGGAAACAATCCCAATAGTTTTCAATCTGAACAGATCCCTATTGCAGCTCTGATGCATCTGTCACGTAATGACCAGGATCTGTCTTACTCCTTACTCACAAGGTTCCTGAGACCAGGCGTCTCCTTTCATCTCTCTTACATCTGCTAAGTAATTCAGTAAGTATATTAAATAGTCCTTCATTTGTGTTCTTGTTACTATGTGGACTATAATTTGTAGGAATTCCCTAGGATATCCTGTATCCTTCTTGTGACATATTTTGCCCAGGAGACAAATTACCAAAATGGTTCCATTTCTTTCTATTCAGGACACAGATGTCTTGGCACAGGATTTGCACTGAAGAATCACAGCTCAGTATTACCGGTCTTTTCCTTTCTCTCACTGCTAAACTGCTCATGGCCAAGAGCTGGACTGTCACAGGACTTAGAAGCTGCTTTTCTTAAGCTGGCTGCTTAAGGAAATGAGACATTTGCAATACTGCGTTTCACATGGCTTTTTTGGGGTGCCTGTCATGCCCTGCTAGTAACACAGGAATCCACCAAGAAACTTCATCTACATATGAAAGAGATAGAATCTCAAGAGAGAAATATGTTCTTACTGGTTTTGTGGCAATAAGCAAGTAGGGGAGAGCAGTGTGCTAAAATAGTGACCATGTGGGAGATTATTGGACATGAATTGTGACGTATTTTAGATGGCAGTGGTTGGCTGATGTGCCTGCAAGCTCAGACCATCCCAGCTGTAGTAGCAGTGCCCCTTGCAAAACTGTAAGCATCGGGATGGTCCCGCTGGACCCATTCAGGGTCTGGGGTGGACAAATGTATAGAAAATCAAGGTTCAGGAATTTAAAAAAAAACCCAGCCTCTTTTTTTTCCTTACGCTATTCTTTTAAGAACACACTGTTCATGGTTTTAAAGATAAAATCAGGTTTGGTGTCAGTATAACTCTTCTATTTCAGGATCCCAATGTATTATATGAGCATTAGATTATTTTCACATGCACACTTTCTGAAATTAGGGCTGTATTAATAAGTAAAACATGTATCCTGGCTTTGCTTGTTTAAAGTACAGCTCAAGATTTTTCTTGGTGGACCTTTTTCACTAATGCCTTTTTAATATACCTATGTACAAATAATACATATGGAAAAAAAATAGTAAATGTGTCAACTGTGTAAAATACTCAGATAAAAAACTATGAAAATTATAAGGCTTCTTCGCCATTGATTAAACACTGTAATAGTTGGTTTCATATGACATTAATCCTGAAAAGAGCAAGTATAAAGAATACATTTGGAATGCTTTTAAACATAGTGATTTTCTGGGGATTTCAGAAGACAGAATTTTGTTTAATCGTGTTTCTGGGCCGTTGCCAGGCTGTCATTATTCCCCAGAGCTGAATCTCTGGACATTAGAGGTTCTCCCCTGGAGCTGCATCTATAGACATTAAAGATTCCGAGTCGTTACATACCTTAAGCTAGGAGAGACAGGGGACTAGGTCCTAATTACAGCTTATGCTCATTTAAGGTTCTTTAAACTTAATGCAGAAGCCTTGATGCAAATGAAAATCAGCTCTTCAGTCACTTCAAATGTACTCACAAAAAAAAAGGTTAAAATTCTGTTTAACTTTCTTTTCTTATCAAAGTCTTGGGAAAAGAGAGCCTTTTCACAGCCACTGAGGCACTGCATGTTTTATCTGAAGTCGGCCGTTTAAAAAGGCTGATTGATTTTTCCACATTAAGGGCAAAATAGCAGGACATCTGCGCCTCACTAACTCTTGCACACATACCTGCTAGCAACAGAGAAGCTCACCATTCAGAACAGGATTTCTGGGTTTTAACTGTAGGACTTGCAGGGCTTAATTCCTTTGGCCTTGTCTTAATTTAAGAGCCAGAAATTATTTCCCCACGAGACTTCAAGTCAGATCTTTGCCAAGGCCATGGGTCACTTGAATGCATCCAGAAGTTTACTCTAAACTTAGCTGGTGATGGGTCGATGTGATGAGGTCTCTGCACATGATACTTCATAGTGACCAAAGCTGGTTCCCATGATTTTTTAATTCAGTTGGGGAATAGGAGTACATAAAATCCAAGTATAATTTTCAGGTTTTTATTCCATGTTATATTTTTCCAGAAATGCATCCATTTATGAGGACCTTTGATTTCCCACTTCTGTTTGGAGGCCACAAACGTTATTCAAGGTAACAAAAGATAAAACTGCCATGTAGATGCACTGCTGTGAAGAAAAAAAAAATAAATTACTAATTAAATATGGTGTAAGTGACTATGATACAACCTCTTGGTAATATGCCTGGCCACTGTGGGACAAGAGGTCACACTTCACGTGCCAAGAATGACAGCGTGATGCTATGGGGGTTTGAGAACCAGCCGGAGAGTCAGTTCTCTAGTTCAGTGACCTCACTTCAGTGGGAACAGAAGCTGACCAAATAAATTTAGATGTATTTATAACTCTCTTGTGAAGTACTCTGAAGACAAGGGATGTAGAAATTACAGATTGCCAGTAATGGTAAATGAAAACAACAACAAACACAACTTTAAATATATATTTTATAGAGCAAACAAGAAAAAAAACCACCCCAAACTTTCCAGAGAAGACTGCCAACAGCTCGGTGACACTCAGCTTTTCCATACCAGGATCCTTTTCCTATCTGGCCTGCCTCTAAGAGGAGCCTCCATCTTATTTAGGTCTGGGCAGAACAGATTGGCTGGGGTGTCCTCCGAGAAACCTTGCAATAATATTACGGTTTCCTTGCCTCAGTGCCTCACCGGAAAAGGAGAATATCGTTTTCTTGCTCATTGGGTATTGTACAGAGAAAAGTATTTGAATTATTTCTTTAAAATGAAAGAAAGGAAATACTAAGTAAGAACTGCTTTCAAAGGTATTAAAGAACTATTTTAAATTTCTTGAGGTTAAAATGAAGAAAATTCTTTGCAGTCCAGTCTCCCACACATCCCATTCCCACACATTTTGCAGAGATCTATAGGACAATATAAAACAAGTCCCAGAGCAACACAGGAGGCTGCAATTTTCATTAAAACCATTGGTTTATCTTGTGATTCAAGAGCAATTCTCTCACCCTCAGCTCTGCATTCCTGCTAGACAGGGCTGCACGTTTGCCACCTCTGTGCTCCCAGTATGTCCTGTGCAAACTGGATTCTGGGACAATCATTGGCATGAAGTGAAGACCTAATAAGGAAGCCTTCTGCATTATGAAAGGGAAAGAGAGATGCACACACTGCATTAGAGCACAGATATACTGCAAAAATGACGTGCAAATGAAGATGTTTATGAGAATGTGTAATAAACCATCCAGAAAGCTAGTAGTGTATCCCCTCCACGGATCATCAGGTGAGGGCTCTCTGTGCAGGACTCCTGCTCCAGTCACTGCTTTGAAGGGTTTCTCTGTGAGCAGTAATATTCATTCAAAGGTTTATTTTTATGAAGCATCTCTTCATCCTCAGTGTAACGGCTTCATGAACTAACTCAAAATTCAACGCAAAAGTAATTTAATCCTTCAGTCTCTGAAGCACAGCATCGTCTATTACTATACAGCATCTCTAGAATAGGATACAGTGGTAAAATATTATTTCCTGGATTGCAGTTACAAAAGGCATTCCATGCTTTCTTTGGAAAAAGAGGCCATATTTGATTTTTTTCAATCTTCTAATACTTGTCCCTCTTTTCAGCCTCCATTGACAGTGCTACAGGAAGTTTTGTAGCAAATACCTTTTATCCCCTAGGATGCGTAGCAGCTGGGCTGGCTGACGGACTTACAACTCTGCACATTTTTCAAATGTTTCCTTAACTGCTTTTTAGGAACAGCTATTTTTATAAACCTTTTGTTACTTCTAAGTTGTCCAACCTTTATGGAAATTTCTTTCCACATGAATACAAAACAATCTCTTCACTGCTTCTGAATCATTCCTGTCTTTCCCATTCAAACTTGCACTTATTTTCAGTTTCCCTTTCCCCCTCTTTTTTCTGTTCACAAAAGCTTATTTATCCCATATTTTAAAGTATCATTTCATTTTTTCTATCCTCCCATTTAAAAAATATTTTTATTTACTGATATCTCTCATCTTTCCAAAACATTCTGCTTTTTTTTTTTGTTTCCCATTGCTATAGTTCTTTGTAGAGACTTTTTAGTCCACAGAAGTAGTAAAAAATATTTTGTGATCCTGAGAAAAGTGAGTTTACTTCTTCCTGCTTGCAAGCCTGCAGGTTTCCTCTCAGTCATGTGGGTTTCCTTGGCTTCTCATTAAGAAAAACAAAAAAAAAGAGACAAGAACTATGTGTTCTTGGCTTGTCAGAGTATTTTATTACCTTGAAGGACAGAGATCAACTTATTGGGCATTAAATGAAAACTTTAGAAGACGCAGCTTGTTTTTTTGGTTTGGGTTTTTTTTTTTAAAATAATTTTTATTTGGCATCAGCAGTCAAGCCTTTCATGTTACTGAAATCTATTGCTGTCTTTGAAAAATCAGTCATCCTAAGCTGGTACAAAATCAGTTCAAAGAGAGATTTTTCTTACTTTATGATTTCTTAGAAGCTTTTGAAAGTGTCACCTCAAAAGAAGGATAATAAATACTTAAAATATGTTCCTGCTCTCTTCTATGAAGCAATAATAATGGATATAAATTCTGGCCTTCCACATATCACAACACAAAAGCTCCATTGAAAGAATATTAGAAGATGGGGAAATCACATCCTGAGAAGTTAGGAAATGCCAACTGGCATTATTTTGGCTTTTATGTGCTTATGCATGATGTGTGTCCACCTTTTTTAAAAAAAAAATCAGAGCAAAAGGTTCACTAAGTGAGCAAATACCATGTGTTTACTTTCTCTTTATGGCTAGGTGATGATCCACCATACAGACCTCTGTTGTTTTGGCTACTAGGCTAACTACTAGCAATGACGGATTCTCATCTTCTGTGCAAATGAAGCTATATGGGCTTGACCTTCAGTCTGCAAATACACGTTATTCTAAGGGGAAATATGAAAACTCAGCACCTTGGATCCATTCCAGGATTTGGAATGGGATGTGTTCTTGTGTGCAACATTATTCTGCTTGTTGTCCCTTAAGTTTGATCCTTCCCCCTTCTACCCACTCTTGCAAGTCTACTTTCTCCCACTTCAGCAGACTGAAGTCTATCGTCCACCTCACTTATAAATCTCTGCTCAGCCTCAGTCCTCTTGCACAGACGGTTTTAGGATTAGATCAAAACTGTTATCTGAAAACCTTCATCCAGCCATCCAGCTGGAGGTATCTGAACTCTGAAAAGGTGGGATTCATCTACTTGAGGAAGTTGCCGTAGGCTCCTCTTGGTCAGAGGAGAAGAAACAGGAACTCACAGGACATCACTGATACATTTGAGACTTTAGAAAATAAATTGCTTACCCGGCTTCTCTGACACATTAACACTCATTGAATCTGAATTTTATGCAAAGGTGTTTCTTAGTAACACAATAACTACCCTTCCAGTTACTGGCAGCATTTGTTTCCGATTTTCTTCTAATTTTTTCTGAGTTGTAGCTTTTCAGATCTGCTCTGCTCCTTGGATTTTTTCCTCCATATTTATTTTACTTGCTTGTTCTGCTTAGTTGATGTGAATCTTGGCTTCTTTATTATCTTAACTGGCATTTCCACCTTTTTTTTTCCCCCCCAAGAACAGTGTTTCAGCATTTAAAGGTTTGACAGGTTAATGATGACAAAAAGGAATATACTTAAACCTCATTATATTTTTCAACTTCAAAGAGTTTTCCTCATATTTATTAATGTATCTTCACAATATTTAAGTCAGAATTATCACTGCTATTTCAAAGCTAGGGGAACGGAGGTGCAGACATTAAAGCCTAACTGTCTTATATATTTAACAGGTACAAATAGCCAGCAGGAGGTCTAATCTATGGGAAGCAGAAGTCTGGTACTTAGACCTTTATTAAAGCTTGTGTTTGGTCTTTTCAAAGTTCCTCAAACTGTTTGAGTCTGTGCTGTAGTAAATTGAATTTAAATACCTTAATCATCTTTAAAAACTCATAGCCTGCTGTAGTACTCCAAACTTCACTACCTAAACCAGTACTAATGTAAACTATTCTCTGCCTAGCTGAAACCAAACCACTACTATGCAGGAATATCCTACTGCACGTGGGCGGATGGGCTCTAAATGTGATGTAAGATTCCTCCATGTAGTGCAAGAGAAAACAGCAGACCAAAGATTAAGGTTCTAAAACTTCACTAGCTGTAGGAGGGAGGGAAGTATTATAATTGTCTGTTGAAGCTGCTCCCCCCATAAAGGCCTCAGTTCAAAGCACCACATAAGACAGCGCTTCACCCCTTAATTACAATGTATTGGCACTTCCACTTGTGCTGACATATGGCAAAAGCACTGCTGTGCAAACATTTCTATTGATTTAACTCTGAAAATACACTACATTGCTAAATATTAAAAAATTAATGTGGGCTTTAAGACTATGAAGTATTTTTAGCCAGTTTATTACCCTAAACTACTAACACTCTTGTAAATAGTGCATGTAAACACTGTACGTCATAAAATTCTTAATCATGTATGTATACTCTTCAGTTTATTCCATGTGATCATCCACTACTGCTCTTGTAATTTACAGACGATGGAGGAACAATGTTCTCTACGTGATATGTATTCTAAATCATTGCCAATGCAATCTTTAGAACAGTACCTCATTGTCCACTGTAGGCTGTAAAAAGAAATTAGTACCTTCATCTGCTATCGTAGCTTGCTTTCTTGCTTTTTTATTGTATTGATTGTTCATTGGTTACTAATTTCTGTTTACTTTCAATTCTAAGTATAAACTCATTCTATCATCTAATTTTAAGGAAAACTTATTCATGAGAGCCTGTGAAATAGAATTGAGACCAGTGATATGCTTTTCCATAAGTACTCAAGAAACAGTACTTCAGAATATCACCACTTAAGATGTTGAGGTACGACTCCACACAAAATACTACTTCCAACAAGTTAAAATGAATTATTTTTCCCCAGTATTGTTTTAAAACATGAAATTCCAGATTGACATTAATTTCAGCTGCTACAGTTTCTATAGTTTATTGTCAATGAAGTTTGAGGAAAATTAATTACTCTCTATTAGAAATAACTGATCTTTCCTGTGAATACTGAAAGCAGTATATAATGGAAGTTCATACAGTGATCTCTTTTCTTTTTCACTTGCAACAGATAAATCCATTATAGTATTTTATTATATTTTAAAATTAAAACTAATAGCTGGTAAAGGCACAAACACATTTGCACATCAGAATGAATATTTTGTGTCTCTCCAAGTGGCATGTAATATATCAAGAACCATTGTATGCTAATTATGCCTCATTTGTGGTTCAGAAAGGCAGTACACATACTGAATATCGTAATGGCTTTGCTTAAGCAACAGTTAAGACTTGTATGACTTCAAAAGGAATTGTAATTTAAGAACATTTGGAGGACTCACCTTCAAATTCATTGTATTTTGTAGGTTCTATAACTGCACAATGCTTCAGCTTTAGTAGGCACAAAAAGGTGAAGAATGTTTATTTTTAAATTTCAGTTCCTGCTGAAATTCTAAATGGCTTTTAAATGAAGTATTCTGAAGCACAGGAACTGTTATTTTAGTTACGGAGCCTCCAAGGGGAACACGCGACTGAAGGACAGCATCATATCACAAATGTACCTTGGTTCTGAAATAACTTTGAGCCAGTCTGCCCGGTTGTATCACCTCACATTTCATTTGCCAAGATGAAGTTACTGTATTCATAAAATTATGTTTATGTTCAAAACAACTAATTCTAACTCACACATATTTTCATGAAATCTGAGTTTAAAAAGAGCTTAAACTTTTAATTCCTTTATAATTTTTGGCTACATGGGAAAAATAGTTTTCAGGGCCAAAGACTCAGGGTATCTGCTTCCTTAGCTGCCACTTTGCAGTGAGCTCCAGAAACAGGATTTTCAGAAAACTGCACATATATTTTAAACATGTTTCTAATTGTTAGCATACTGTGTAAACCTACACAGCTCAAATTTAAGCCTTAGGTACTCGTAGAAAAACGTAGATATCTGGAAGGCATTCCTTTTTCCTTGTATCTTCTCCCACACTGACCCAGGGTGTGGAGGGATGGGGGGGTGTGTTTGCCATTTTTGGTGCTTTTGCACTTGATACCACAGCAGCATCATGATTCTAAGCACATGATAGCAAAAGGTATCAGAATTAAACAGTCTAACCCCACTTCCCCCCTTTTCCTTGCTCCTACATCCCACAAGCTGTGCCAGTTCTACTTCACAGATTCTTTGTTCCAGCAGTGCCCTGAGGGGTTCCCTGTTGTCTCCTTTTTCCAGCAAAGGGCTACGGTACAACAGAACAGCTGTGCAGAGCATGGACTTACAGGACGTGGGGGTGTCCTGGCAAGGCACAAGCAAAAGATCAAGTTGTGAAGATGGAGACAGTCCGTCATCACAGGATGATACCGGAAAAGGAGGTAGCTCCAATGCCCATTAATCTTTGAAGTCTTGCAGGCAGAAGTATTTTCCTTCCCCACAAGGATCAGTTTTGTTGAAGAACATATGGTTAGAAGGTAAAAAAAACGTTCCTTTTTTTCCCCCCAAATGTTGTTTCCCTTCTCGTTTCTCACCTATGTATTCTACACTTCCCTTATTCTGCACCTTCTCACCTCCCTCCTTGCCAGTGTGCTTTTCCATTCCAGCCTTCCCTGAAATCCCATATTATGGTACTTCTGTCATTTTCACTTTTCCTCTTTCATAGAATCATTTTGGTTGGAAAAGACTCTCAAGGACACTGAGCCCAACCGTTAACCTAATACTGCCAAACCCACCACGAAACCATATCCCTCCATATCATGCCTATGTATCCTCTAAATACCTCCAAGGATGGTGACTCAACCACTTTCCTCAGCAGCCTGTTCCAATGTTTGACAACCCTTTCATTGAGGAAATTTTTCCTAATATTCAACCTGAAAGTCACCATGCATAACTTAAGGCTGGTTCCTCTCATCCCATCAGTTGTTATGTGGGAAAAGAGACCGACCCCCACCTCGCTACAACCTCCTTTGGGGGAGTTGCAGAGGGCAGTAAGATCTCCCCTCAGCCTCCTTTTCTCCAAGCTGAACAACCCCAGTTCCCTCAGCCGCTCCTAAGACTTGTTCTTCAGACCCCTCACCAGCTTCAATGCTATTCTCTGGACACGCTCCAGCACTTCAGTGTCCTGTTGCGAGGGGCCCAAAACCGAACTCAGAGTTTGACGTGGGGCCTCCTGGTGCCAAGCACGGGGTTACCATCACCTCCCTGGGCCTGCTGGCCACACTCGTCCTGACACAGTCCAGGAGGCTGCTGGCCTTCTGGCCACTTGGGCACATAGAATCATAGTACAGTTCAGTTGGAAGGGACCTTAAAGATCATCCAGTTCCAACCCCCCTGCCACGGGCAGGGACACCTCCCACTAGAGCAGGTTGCTCAAAGCCCCATCCAGCCTGGCCTTGAACCCCTCCAGGGATGGGGCATCCACAGCTTCTCGGGGCAACCTGTTCCAGTGCCTCACCACCCTCACTCCCCTCTGACCCAGCGCTCGCAGGCCCCTCATCCCCATTTCCCAGAGCAACTCCGGTTTTCCAACCAGCCTCCCTGAGACCCCCAACCCTGACCTGCAGCAGGATGACACTATGCTTTGGGGCCGGGTCCCCTCACACCACGGGCCGCCTGGGCAGGGC
>VXBW01005995.1:838232-946192 GCA_013400375.1 Thinocorus orbignyianus
CAGGGGAGAGCGGGTCCCCAGCCCGCGGTTCGGCCGTGCCTCCGGAGGGAGGGCCTGGTCCCGCTAGCTGCGGGCCTCGGGAGTGCGGGGCCTGTGGGGCGGCCGCGGCTCCGGGCCTGGGAGGCCCCCCCCCGGCGCTGGGGGAGCTGAGGGTTCGCGGGGCCAGCGGGGACGGCGCTTGGAGGGGATGCCCGCCCCCCGCCGACACAGGAGGAGCGAGGGGGGGGGATGGGAGCGGTCAGGTGTGGAGTTACAATAAAGATCTGCAGAAAGGTGTCTACAAGTCGCGAAAGTTACTTCCACAGTTCGCTTACGCTTTTTTTTTTCTTTCCTTTTTTNAGTACACGTCGCTATGAAGTGTTGCACGTAGGAGGAATGGCAGTAGTTGTCATCAGGTTTTGTGAGGCCGGGCCGTGGAAGCCTTGGGCTGGTATGAGATGCCCCTGCCAGCCTGAGTCAGAGCTGTGCATGGAGCTCTCGGCTCCGAGACCTGAGCGTTGTTTCATAAACCTTCCTACTGCTTCCATAAAAGTACAAATGCTCCACACAGGCCTCTCAGGCTCATCAGGTTTTGGAAGGACCCTGAGAGCCGAAGGGTTTTCCTGCATTCTGTGATTGCAGAAGTGAATGCAGTAAGTGGATGGAGTGTCTGTGCATAACCGGTGCTGAGGCCTGCTGGCTTATGCATCTATTAGAACTTTTTCTGTTGGTAATAATGAACTAAATACGTCCCGAGTTCTAAGTAGTCTGATGTGGCTGGCATCTGCAAAATAAGGAGAGAAGTGTTTGAAAGCAACCTGTGAGAGTTTTGGAAGGGCTACACTAATGTCTGCAGTGTGGCGGGCTTGAAACAATGTGAGGCACTGGCATGTTTAAATTTATTATGTCTCTTAACGAAGCATGACTTTTGGACATACCTAGTTGTATGTCTGAATTAAAATTGATGTGATACATCTTACTTTTTATTGGCAGTCTTTTGCTCTTCAACTCATACTGCCTTGAGCTCAGTTCCTTTCTTTTTCTCCATGTTAACTGCATCTCTTGAAGCTTTGTAATGTGTATTAAACTCTCAGTCAATAGTCTGGCCCTTAAATGCTGTGTAATTTGGTTGCCTTAGTTTAGAAATTATAGTCTTGGATTTGCTTATACTGATTTATTTGAGCCTGTAACATGTAGTTGAAAATGGTCTTAGGAGGATAACATAAGGTAAATACACAGTTGTCTTGGATGACAGTAGTTTTTGTGTGCAGATTTTGGATTTTTTGCAGGACTATTCAGCAAACAAGACTGAGCTGCTTTACTGAGCTGCTTTTTGTGTGTGTGTGTGTCTAATCTATTGTAGCTAGCTATTTTTTTGAAAAAGTTATTTTTATGCAACGCAAATTACATATTTCAAGAATTAGTGCATATTTTTTTCTGGTTTAGTAGGTAGAAGATTTTTTTTCAAATTTAAAGTTTATCAAAAATAAAACAGGAAAGGGAAGGAAAAAAGCTTATGACAGTTATGGTGTATGTTTAAAGTGTTTTTGTGATGATTGATACAATGTTCTTAGTGTTTAATTAAAAAATACTGGGTCATAATAAGTTGAGAATCAGGAGAAAACAGGCGCTACTGTGGTACGGTTCAAATGTTTTTGACTTTTTTCTGTTAAAGTAATAGATTTTAGGGTAACTACAATTTTGTAGTGAAAATTGTTTTTTCAAAGCTTTCTTGAAGTACTAGTACATGAAGGTACTAGTTTCCCACGTACCTTCTGCATCTCATTTATGAGAATATGAGAGCTAGTGATGGTAGTGGCAACATGATGAGTTATTTCTAACCTTCTTACATGAAACTTTACATATAGGTAGTGATTGTTACACGTGTTTTTCATGTACAGGTTCAGAAATCATGCCGCATTAGAAGGAGTGCTCTTCATCTGTGACTTGGGGCATTTTGAGGATGTTTACGTGCAGAGGTAATAATGTAATTTATGGAAGTGGTTTAATACTTTAAATGTCTATATGAGACTTCATCAATGAGGTTTCATTTACTTATTTGCACCTAATGAGGTAGATGTTGTCAGGTCAAAGTGAAATGGTCAAGTGGTAAACTTTGAAGTTGGCTGACTATTGCTGCAGTTACAATTATGAAAATGTGCAAAGTTTTAGAAGTATGTGGTCGAATCAGGAGTGTGTGAACTTTTAACAGTTATTGTAGCAATATTTATTGCAATTTCTAATCTGAAATTCTGTTAGTTTATGGTAAACCTCAGAGGTGAGGTCACTATATTTGTTCTGTTGAGAGCAAACACGTTTTAGTAGAATTCTTGTTTATTTACCACTTTCTGAAATGTATTTCTCTGTTTTTTATTAATATAATTTCTGTCCTTTGCTGAATACATTTCCTGAGATATTGGAGCTTTCTGCTTATTTGTTTTTCTTGAAACAGGATTTAAGATGGATGAAATGTTTCATTGGCCGTAGCAGCAGCAGGATGTGTAAGGTGGGTATGTTGGAAGAATATGGTTAAAGTCCTTGCAGAATATTCTAGTTTTTTATTCTATGTCTGCCTGAACACAAAGAAATGGCACAGGAAGCTAGAGTTCTTTCCGGTGGTAGATGGAGGGAGCTTACCTTTTTGCGATTGTAGTAAGCTGTTGCATGTTTAGCACAGGTTACATGAGTAGTACAGACAGCCTTAGGTAGCTGATGCGTTTTAATTTTGCATTATTTATTGGAAATTTTTCAATGTGTCCTTTCACTGGGATTTATATGCTTTTTCTGAGAAAATGGCACAGAGTTTTTCGGAATCTGCTTTTGAGTGTTCTGATTAAATGCGATCAACAAAGAAAAAGATTCAGTTGCAATCTGTGTGTTTTCTTTCTTATGTAGACAGGTTTTATTTCTATGTTTGAGTTGCTGTTTGTTGGTTTATTTTAAAGTTTTTTAGCGTCATTGAGAGTGTACTCCAGTGGGAGTGTACTCCAGTGAAACTAAATTTTTCAGTTTTTCCATTAAAAATATCAGTGATTCAGCAACAGTAGAAGATGTTTTGATGTTCATCCTCATTTGCAATTAAGGTATTGTTCTTATTTGCTTAGACTTAATGCTTCATGTTTATCATTATAATTCACTTACATAGATCTAGAAACATGTTTTTACTTAAGAAGACTTCTTAAAACAAAATTTAAACCACGAACATGTATTTTCACAAGACTAACATTGGCAAATAAAGGAACAGAAGCGCTTGAATAATGGTTGAACACTTTCTCATTAAGAGTATTTGCATGTTGTTGTTACCAAAGTTGAATTAAATGTTAACTTCTTCACAGTGTAAGAATTAAAGATAATATATTGTAGGTCTTAAATGATTTTTGTTATTGTTTTGAAAATGAAAAGTTGTGATAATTTTTTAATTCTCTGCTTTCTCTTACTGGTGTAGCAAATAGGTTCTTATTGTCAGCTTAAAATGGCATTTGGAGAATGCTGTCTTCTTTGCACTGTGTTTGCTCTGCATTACTATTGGACTTGTCACCCTTCATGAAAACAGACAGAACAGCTGGGTAGAAACCATGCTGTTCTTCATGTGGTACTTTTTAATTAAGTGTGTCTTTGACTTATTATAGTACTATATTTGCAAGGTATTGGTTTGTCCTTAATATACTGATTAAACCTAGTGTAAGTAATATTCAAGTGTTACTTTTCTAAAGGACTTAAGTCGTGGGTATTTATAGCCTAATTAAATATTGTAGGAAATGTTATCATGGTTTGTGAAGCAACACATCTTAATCGCAGAATGGTGGGGGTTGGAAGGGACCTTCAGAGATCATCTGGTCCAACCCCCCTGCCAAAGCAAGTTTACCTAGAGCAGATTGGACATGAGTGCATCCAGGCGGGTTTTGAATATCACAGTGAAGGAGACTTCACAGCCTTGCTGGACAGCCAGTTCCAGTGCTCTGGGACTCTCAAAGTAAAGAAGTCTTTCCTTACATTCAGAGGGAATTTCCTGTGTTCCAGTTTGTGCCTGTTGCCTCTTGTTCTGTCACTGAAGACCACTGAAAAGACTCTGGCCCTGTCCTCTTGACACTCCCACCCCCTCCTTTAGATATTTATAGACATTGATGAGATCCCCTTCTCTTCTCCAGTCTAAACAGACCCAGGTCTCTCAGCCTTTCATCATAAGAGAGGTGCTTCATTCCCTTGATCATCTTCATAGCCCTCTGCTGGACTCTCTCCAGTAGTTCCCTGTCCTTCTTCAACTAAGGAGCCCAGAACTGGACACAGAACTCCAGATGTCATCTCACCAGGGAAGAATAGAGGGGTAGGATAACTTGCCTCGACCTCCTGCACCCCAGGAGACCGTTGGCCTTGTCCACAAGGGCACATTGCTGGCTCCTGCTCAGCTTGTCCACCAGGACTCCCAGGTCTGTCTCCACAGAGCTTTCCAGCAGGTCAGCCCCTAGCCCTTGCTGGTGCATGGGGTTCTTCCTCCCTAGATGCAGGACCCTACACTTAACCCTTGTTGAATTTTGTTAGTTTCCTCTCTGTGCACCTCTGTAGCCTGTCCAGGTCTTGCTGTATGACAGAACAGCCTTCTGGTGTGTCACCCACTCCTCCCAGTCTTATATTGTCGTCAAACTGGCTGAGGGTACACTCTGTCCCCTCATCCAGGTTGTTGATGAATATGTTGAATTCAAGACTGGAGCCAGTACTGACCCTCGGGCAACATTGCTAGTTTGATAATTCATCCTAACTAATATCAAAAATTTAATCAAAACACCATAGTCCTAATTGTGGTAGAACTGTGCTGTGTATTTAGATGTGAAAATGCATAAATTAGGGGAAGACTATCTTTGGTTTGTCACTTCAGTCTTTTACAGTTCCAGGAAAGAACTATTTCCTCCCCTAAACTGTGAACTGTTCTTTTTAGCATTGGTTCCTTCTTGCATCTTTTTGAAGGGCATACAATACTGAAAGCCTTGCCTGAAGGGAGGCTACCTCGAGTCCTGATACCAGAACAGGCTTAGTACTGAGCCGTCAGTATACTGTCAACTATTGCACAAGTGAAAAGGAAAGAATGTAGTATGTAGCTCAGTGTGTCTCTCAGAGTTGTAATGCATTGTGGTCACTTCATTTGTGGTTAAGCTTCTTTTTTTTTTTTTAAGAAAAAAAGAAAAAGGAAAGCTTTATTTTTTTGCAGAATTATGAGATTTGGTTTTTTCCATGGGAGCACATCAAGAGTAAAATTATGCATTATTAAGTAATGAACGTATATATTCTTTAAAGTGGGACTTAGTTTTAGAGACTGCTATAGGATATTGATTTCTGTGTATGTGTCCAGTAGTTTCATTCTGTGGCTTAGCCCTTTATTGTTTTTCAGAAAGTCTGAGCCCATGATTGCTGGCTTAGAAAAAGTATCACGAGTAATGCCAAGAAGAGGTCATGTGGTGAGATGAGCCTCAGAGCTGGGCTGTCCTGGCCCTGCTGAAATGCCTCTGTCACAGCAGGTCCCCGAGGAGGCAGGGAGGTGGGATTATTCTTTTTGCTTGCTTGGGTATTCGCCAGGAGAGGCAGGTGCAAAAGAGAGGGAAAAGCAGCTCGGAAAATTTGTTTGATAGGTCCAGGAGTTGTGGGAAAAAGAAAGAAACCGCTCCTGGCAGATGTACTAGGACCTATCCGTGAAATTGGTTTGGGATATCAGGTGGCTTCTAAGTTACAGTTTTGTGCAAAATTTTTGCTGTTTGTTTGAGTTTGGCTGGCAGGTCACTCAAAGCAATGTTTCCATACTCAATCTTCCACATGAAACTCTTATGTTATCAGTAACCAAAGGCCGAAATGTCTGTAAAAAATATTTAATGGTTTTGACCTGACCTAAAAGCAGAAACAAATCAAGTGAACACTTAAAGGTGTGTTATCTTAATTCATGGTGCATTATTTGTCTGTTGTAAGGACAATTTCAAGGGACTCTCTTCTCCTCATAGACCTTTACCTAGGGACAGCGTTCTAAAAGTGTTGCGTGGTGAAAAATTACAACTTAGACCAATGTCATTTCTGTTGTATTCATGTTTTTTTTGCCACTTTTCTTACATATGTTTGTAGTTCTTTTGGATGAACCATAGGAAATCTGGATGTTCCTGCTACTGATTTGTGTTGTTTTGAGCACACTTCATCTTCTGCATGTCATTGCTTTTAAGTAGTAACAATACAAAATTGAATTTTAGTAGGCTTTATGGTCATCCTTGACTGGTTAGCTTCCCTAAGGGAGGTTACAGTCTGACAGTTTTCTGTGAATGCCCGTAATCTCAATTTGTATCAGGCTGCTGTAAAGTAGTACTACACACACCAAGACAGCTTCTGACAGTTCCTGCTCTTGCTCAGCTCAGTTAAAATTGAACAGGTGATAAAGAAATGAGGTAGATCCATGTTTTTTAGGAAGCAAGGCAGTAAAGTTTAAATATTGGCATTTGGTCCAGCACTAGTCAATGCTATTGATACACACTGTCATAAAGGTAAAAGTATATGAATCCCCAAAATACTGTTAGGAAATCAAAAAGGATCAATCTATAAAAACCTACATAGTTACATAGTTGTGCTGTGTGTATGTGACTGTGAATCAAGCACTTTTAAGTTGTCAGTCCACTAGTAAAATGTCCTAAACTAATAATATGGATGTTCGGTGGATTTTATTGCTTTTGTCATCAACCCATTTTGAGGCATTACTGAAGAGGGAAAACAAATTGGTAGTGGATTAGAAAAAAGGGACTGTTCTGTATTGCAGGTCTGAAATTGAGACCACCCAAATGCGTTCAGCTGGTTTTTGTTATTTTCACAAATAGTTTGTTCTTTTAGCAGAGCGTTTAAGAACAGAGGGTTGGGTCAATTACTCTATTATGTTTTTCCCTAAATGGCAATATTAAAGAAACTTTACAATACTGTTCATGAGGGGGAAAAAATACCTTAGACTTTTGATTACAGAATCACAGAATGTTATAGGGTTGGAAGGGACCTCTGCAAAAGCAGGTCCTCCTAGAGCAGGTTGCACCAGAACTTGTCCAGGCGGGTTTTGATTGTCTGCAGACAGACACTCCACCACATCTCTGGGCATCCTGTTCCAGTGCTATACCACCGTCAAAGTTAAAAAGTCCCTCCTCATGTTTAGGTGGAACTTTTTCTGTTCAAGTTTGTGCCCATTTCCTCTTGTTCTCTCACTGGGCACCACTGAAGAAAGACTGGCCCCTTCCTCTTGACACCCATCCTTTAAGTATTTATAGATGTTGATCAGATCCTTCCTCAGCCTCCTCTTCTCCAGACTAAAAAGACACAAGTCCCTCGGTCTTTCCTCATAGGAGAAATGCTCCAGGCCCCTAATTATCTTTGTATTCCTTTGCTGTACCCTCTCCAGCAGTTTCCTGTCCTTCCTGAACTGGGGAGCCCAGAACTGGACACAATATTTCAGATGACGCCACTTCAAGGTAGAGGAGAGGGGGACAATGACCTCCCTTGACCTGCTGATGCATGCATCCCAAGATGTCATTGACCTTGTTGGCCACAAGGGCACATTGCTGGCTCCTGGTCATCCTGCATCTTGTTTCTTCGTTTTTTTTTTCACTTCCAGAAGGCAGATGTGATTTCAGAACTTCAAATGCACCTTTTTCCTTGAAACCTATGTCAGTTTTGACTGGATATGTATCTCTTAAGGGTCTATATATTATCTTCTTTTTTTTTTCATGATATTCTAGTAAGTTAATTCAGGGATATCTTTTCCGTAGTAGGGTAAGTGAGGTGTAGAATGATCTTGTCTTCAATATATACATGTGTTGTATTTTCTGTATTACGTTACAGACTTGTTTTTACATATTTGGTGCCTTATTAAAGTCCAAAATGTTGAAAATCCATGTGTCTGCAGTCTAGGGCAGTTGCCTTTACTTAGTCTGTGTTCATGGTCTGTTGTAAACCACTGATTTTCTTTCTGGGAAGATATCCTGGTGGGTGTATCGCAAAGATCTGTGGACTGTAATAGGTGACATAGGAAGAGGAAATTATGCTGAAGGATAAAAAAGCAAAGCCTACCTGTCCCAAAAAGATAAGTCTTCACATGTTCATAGTGTCACATATGCAAAGTAGGAGGCTGTGGGTTAAGAATCTTGTTTCTGAGAACTCTGTTAACTTCTGATATCTGTGTTTGTACTTGCAATTGGAGTAAACAAAGTGTGATGGAGAACAGCATGGGTAATAAAATGCTAAGGTAAAAATCAGTATCATACTGTCATGTAGCACATCATTGCAGTGTATGTGGTGCTGGATGCCTCCTCTAATGAGGAAGGTGTAGAGGAGAGGAGATTCAGAAGAAAGGCTAAGAGAGTGATCTACAGGGATGGACCTTTGCTTATATGAAGAGAAAATGGGGGGGAAAAAAAGAAGATTATTTGGCCTTTGAAAGGTGATGAAGTATAATACAAGTGCAGAGAATGATGAATGGTTTGAGAAAAGAAATTCAAGAGCTTTTGTTCTGCTGGTTCGTGCTACAAGAGTAAGGGGTCATTCTGTCAAATTAGGGTGGCAAATTGAGAAGGGCAGCTTGAAAGCGTGGGGTTTTTTATTAAATTGATAAGATGGTGAGCTTTACAGTCTAAGGGTAATTTGAATTTCAGAAAATTCTAATAGAAGTAGGATAATTTAGAGTGCAAGAATATTTACACAGGCTCAGATTACCTTTTTTCCCTGAAAGAATATAAACTCTCAGCTTTTTCTCACTTATAAGATTATTTTTACTGTTAGGATTTTTTTCCCTAAAACTCATCTAAAAACTATGTATTTATGGTGGGAGTAAAGTAGTTATGTTTGTTTACAATATGAATGGTTGTAGCATCTCACTAACTTGTTTGCTCCTTATCCCCACGTGAGATCATATCTAGGTGAAATGCCTGCTAGATGCTATGTCTAGTTCTCTTGGGAGTATCCACTTCTTTACTTTGGCTTGTTTGTAAGTGGGGACATCGAGGAAGAAGTTTGAGGGAGTAACATCTGGTTCCTCACAAACTTGAAGAGAAATTACATAGGGCAGTTGTTTTAGTGACTGCTCATGAGACACTGTTTTGTTCAGCTTCGATTTTTCTGTTGCCTGTGCTGATGCATTACGTAGGTGTTCCTGCAGCAATTTAATCCAAGTCAGTACATGAGTTTGTTCTGTACCTAAAGCCAGGGAATATTTAGAGAGGATGAGATGAGCTAACGCTGGCCTCCTGTGTGATCCAGCCAACTTCCAGCAAGTATGTAAAAAGTCATAAAAAAATAGCAGTGGGGGTATCTCAATTAAATGAGCATGCTTGTCGCTCTGCCAGTCTTTTCTCTTGGCATGGTTCGAGTCCTAGAAACTGTTTGCTTTCAGTCTCCATCAAACTCAAATACAGAACTGTGTGATAAAAGCGTCAAAAGCAGTGTTCAGCAGGAAAAGACTACAGATCAGCATTTGCTCCTTCCTACTGAAATGTCCTTTTCACTCCATTTAATGGAGGCTGCAGTTTTTACTTTTGGTGTGTTTAGCAACAGATTGACTTAAATTTGTTGTATTTGGCTCTAGAGCAGCAAAGAGCAGATGTCAGGGAGGTGCCGTGACAGGAATAAAAAGATTCAGAAGGCTTGTGGGAATTTGGGGGTGAGAGGGAAATCTTCCTCCTATTTTTTCCCTGCTAGAATCCGTATTATAACATTTACAGTTGGCATCCAGTTCAAAACTTGCCGTGCTGACAGGGTTGGTGCATTGACGCAGGCATTCTTTCCCACAACAGAAATTGTGGAAACAGAGTTTATTTATAAAATAAAAATATGTCTGTGAAATTATAACTGATACCTTAATTATGGAGAACTCGCCTGAGAGATGGTAGCTTAGTGACCTGTGGGACTTTTTCCTGGCTTAGAATACCCACGATTTATACCGGAACGCTTTCTCTGTATGAATCTTAAAAATGGAATTCCCCTGTTAAGGCCGAAAAACTTCAGTAACTGAGAGGTACTGTCTCTGGTTAAAATAATGGTTAACTTTTAAACATTATTTGGAGTTGGAACATCTAAATAGTAAACTTTGCTCTTTGGGTATTGTTGCTATTTCAGAAAATACACATTTTAAAGCCACAACTACATGTTGCCAGTCTTTGCATAAGCAGGTGGGTGCCAGATGTATGTGGGATCCTGCAGAAGTTTGTTCCTTTGGTTATTCTTCTTCACTTTTGTAATGAGCAGATTGCTTCAAAAATTACTGGGTGCTTTATAGTTGGTTTGTTTGGATTTTGGTTTGGGGGTTTTCTTAAGGCTGGAAACATTTTCTTTCCCTTGATTAAGGGGGACATTTCTGAAAACACTTTGTGTAATTGGTTAGTAGAATAATTACTTGTTTGTTTATATTTCTCAAATCATTTTTTTAGTCGTCATCAGTTGTGCTAATTCTCTGTTGTCTTATTTGTATAATGATGTATTTAATACTTTGTGGAACCTGAGGAGTTTGTGGGGGTTTTTTTGGTGGTGTTTTGGTTTGGTTTGGGTTTTTTTTTCTGTTATGCAAAAGTGTTACTTATACTATATACTGGAGAGGAAGGTAGTAATAAATATTCTGTTTTTCCTTGAGATAATGCTCCCTAATCTCGTGTTAGTGTTTTAGAAAACCATGTTGCCTCCTGCTTTGTGTCTTCATATTTTAGTGTTGACTGTAGTAGCTTTTACCATTCTTTGGAGCGATGAGATTTGAGGCAGAAGCAGCACATCTTATCGTGTACTTAATCTGAACATAATGAAAGAGTCTGACTTTTTTTTTTTTTTTATTTTTTTTTTTCCGAATAAAAAACAGTTAGTATAGTGGGGTGAGTTGTCTAAAGCATTGTATGTTCCTGTTCTACTCAGGACTTAGAAAGTCATGATTGGAGTATTGTGTTCAGATTTAAGAACAAGTTTTCCCATATTTTGTGCTGATGAACAATTTAAATGTACTGCTTGCCTGTTAGCTGTGGCATGTTGAAGTTCTTGGTTTGGTAGCTAATTTCAGCAGCTTGAAAGTGTCAAGCCTGGAAATAATTTTGGTCAAAGCTGCTCCAAGAGGACTGAGTGAAGCCTTTTTGGTTTCCTAAATGTAAAGGAACCTGATAAATTATGGATTCCGTCTTTAAAGGCTTTCTTCTAGATCATTTAAGCATGAGTATTTGTAAAGTTTCTTTTACATGGTAAAATTTCACTTTAAAAGAAGCATGAAACTCTAGATCCCATTTAGGCAAGATCAAGATCTGCAAGGTTAATGATAATTTTTTTTTTTTTTTGTGATTTCATCCAAGTATTAAACCTGCATGTATGTACTAGCCTGTGGTGAAGATAGTTGTGTATTGCAAGGAGAGCTGGGTTGAGGTATTACCAAGGTATAATTGATCTAATTCACCGCAAAAGTTTTGAAACCTTTTTGGAGGTTTTTTTGCATCTAAAAATTGGAAAGTTAAAATATTTTTCAGGTTTTACACAAAACCACTTATTTTTATGTTCAAGACTAAAGTAGAGCAAACTTTTATTTTTGTGGTTTTTTGATTTTGAAGTCAAACTGCACTTACAGAAATATATGTATCTTTGAAAGATTTAGCTGATCAACTTCTGAGAAGCAGAAAAATTCCTTAGACCTTTAATCTCTTCATTAAAAAAAAACAACAAACAAACAAAAAAACCCAACCCATTGCTAGTGCTGGTACATTACTGGTTTTCAGATCTAAATTCTAAAGAGGTTCTGTGAAGAACAGATGTGGTCAGGTGGAAAATGTTGTTGATGTGTAAAGGAATCTTATCTTATTGGTGCAGACTGTTGTGAGCCCCTGTGCTCCTTCAGGGTCCAGCAGATGAATCAGTTACAAATGTAGATCTTGAAGGGAGTGCTCAACTTCTGACATGTTGCCTGCACTTGGGAGGTTCAAGAAACGCTGCCCAGTGCTGTTGCCATCAGTTCATTTGCATGGTTAGCTGGTGGCTTCTGACAGACTTCAGACCGTTTTTTGGAAAGAAAGGCTGTGGGTTTATGCACATTGCAACTGTTGTAGATCACTGAAAGAGTAATTGCAGTATCGCTGGAAATATTTTTGCTTTACATGTACAAGTGTTTTAAAGGCGGAATATCTTGCAACAATATGGAAATACTTTTCTGACTGATCAACAAACAGTGTTATGTGCTGTGGATTGATTTGTGTTGAGTTTATAGCCATTGAAAATTTAGTGGCTCATCTGCTATTGCAATTTTTTTGGCTAGCATCTTGTATGGATATTGTACTGCTGAATATTTAATCTGCTGTGGAGACAGGCAAATTTAGGAGAAGTGACTTTAATCTTAGAGGAACGTGTGTTGACTGGGAGAGTTAGTTCAGTTTGTTTTTGCAAATCGCCAGCCCTTAGAAGCGGGATTAAGTTTAGTGTAGGAGAAAATGGAACTTTCCCTTTGTCTCCAGAATGAGGTCACTGTGCCTGTCTCTTTTCA
Source organism: Thinocorus orbignyianus (assembly GCA_013400375.1). Classification (NCBI taxonomy): domain Eukaryota; kingdom Metazoa; phylum Chordata; class Aves; order Ciconiiformes; family Thinocoridae; genus Thinocorus; species Thinocorus orbignyianus. Next base: position 850,708 of record VXBW01005995.1, read on the forward strand.
GCCTCTGTCTCAGTAAAATAATAGAAAATGTAATTGTTTCATGTTTCAGTTCTGTCTCCTGAAGAATGGGAGTTACAGTTACTTGTGCAGGTCAGCAATGACTTTTTGACCTTCTTGACTGTTGCTTCTTTACTGCACCTTATCTGTCCTGTTTGCATGCCCATGCTTGAAATTCTCATATGCTGCTTTTGTATATTAATTTTTCCCCGCCCCCAATTTTATTTATTTAGTGATTCCACTGAGCAGGTAGCTGAGCAGACTTCAGTCATGCAGGAATTGGTTATGCATGTGGTGTTAGTGATGGCAAAGGTCCACCTTTGATGTCAAGGCAAGGCAAAGGAAAAAACGTAATCTAACAGATCAGATGAAGGAATGAAGGGTAGAGAAGAACACCTGATGATAAGGTATCCTGATTCCAGCGGGGATGGGGTTAATTTCCCCCAGGCTCTGTCAGGGACACAGGTATTCTATAGCAGGTGAATTATGCTCAGTCTGTAGCCCAGAGCTGGCCAGAGGAGCGGGCAGGAATTCACTGCTTGGAGCAGTCTGGGGGCTTCCTGGCTCCAGTCGGTGAGAGGTGAGAATGTGGCTGTGTTTGTACATTCCTCTCTCAGTGTTATTTTTGTTGTTTTCTTGTTCCCTTTGCAGTTATGTTGAACTGCATTTGTCTCAAGTTGTGCCTTTCTTCTGACTCTGAGAGAGCGATGGGTGGTTCTTTGTTGCTGTCTGTGGCTAAACCACAACACAAGGTCGGGGGAAAAAAGAAGCTAAAGTGCTGGTATGGAGATGCATTGCAAATGCAGTGTGTGATGATGCTGTTCTGATTTGTAATTTTGAGAGCAGCTCTAGAAGTGTGTTGTTTAAATAAGAGAATGTATTGATTTTTTGAAGTAATATCTTTCTGTTTCATTTTTAGGTAGATTAGATATACGCTAATACTCATTTTAGGCAAGCTTATCTTTTTTGTTACTGTAATGAGAATATATTCGTCACAGTTTTAATCAACAACTTAATAAAAACAGTAGTGTTTGGTTGCTTTATTGCTCATCTCTTGTCTGATCGGGGTTATGTGCTAATACTTTGCAGCATTATCTCTTGGTGAATAAAATGGGATACAATCTTCCTTAGTGGGGAGCTTGAAAAAAGTCTCTTGCTTTGCTAAAATGGTTCCCAGGTCTGTGTGAAGAGCATTCAGGTATGATCACTGCTCATTGTCCAAAATGGCACTGGAAGGCTTTGTAACTAGATCAAACTACAGTCAGATTACTCAAATTCACTCATGTTCCTAGATAAAAGGAATTGCTTCACTAAAAAATACATATGGCAGCTTGTGCCCATTCTGTTGAGCTATGGGGTTTATTTCAAAGTTTGGGAGATTCATTTTTCTGGAATAGATAACTGAGAGAGTTAGCATTCTTGCTTGGATAATGTACTATTTATTTTGGAAGAAAGTTTCCCATGACTAAATAGGAACAAGATGTTTGACCACCTTCTAGGGAGGAGACTGTTTGGTCAGCATAAAATGAAAAGAAAAAATTCAGAAGAGACAACTGGCCATTCTTAGGTGGTGTTAGAAATGTTTTCATGTTGCTTTTGGGCTTCAATTATACTGCATATACATGGCAAGAAGAAAGACCAGAGGTTTTGTTTCTGTTCTTGGAAGTATAGCTTTATCACATCGTTGGGAATTTATAGTCTAGTAATATATAGTGTTTTTTCCATTCCTGTGTTTTGCAATTGGTTTGCACAGCCTTGTAGTTTGGCAACCGAGAGCTCACTTTTTCATGATTTTTTTGGCACGAAAGGGTTACTGTTCACATTTCCTGTGTAATTCCTTCTGATCTTTCTGGGCTGTAATTACTTTCTTGATGTTAAACATTCCCAGGCTCCTATAACCTTCTAGCCTGCTTGCACTGGCCAAGTTTGTCCCAGGTGATCATGTGGGCGAACCTCCTGTTTTTAAGGATAAAAATCTCTCCTTCCTGTGTAAGATAGGCTACAAAGTCATTCCTTTGCTGTGCAATCCCAAGAGAAATCTTTTTAAAAATAATAATAAGGTAACACATCACTCTGAAAGAGTCAGATTTAGCAGCCAAATAGATGACAAATCAAGTGTGTGGGTTTAGATTTTGCTGAATCTTGGTTGAATGACTGTGAGTTCACATTAAAGATTATTTTTTCTTAATACATTTGGAAAATAGGTTATGGTATAAAAAAGACAGATTTTGACTGTAGCTTCTTACGTTTGACCATATAATTGGCAAATCACGTTAAGCTTGCTTAGATGTAGAAATACTTAGTTGAGCCCTCAGGATTTTTTTTTCTTTTGAGTTCTTTGCAGTAGCTGCATATCTGACAAAATACGAGAGGATATTACTCACTTCTGCCTTTCCCATGGAGTCAATTATCCTGTATTTCTTCAGATTTTCAGTTTGTGGTATGAGCAGTAAACACAAGGTATTATTTTGTTTTTAAATAGAAGAGACTGCATACTGCTGAAAAGCGTTGGCTTCAGAGGTGTGGGAACAGAAGTGTTCTGATCTGCAAAGGCACTGAAAGGTCCTTCCTGCCACCACTCAGCTGCTCTTGAGCTTTAATCTGGAGGAGCCACCTGTAAGAATGCGAGTGAAGTTTGCTTTTATGACCTTTATGCCGTTTTCTCACAGTGCCAAGAAAGATGCAAGGTGGTGATGGCAGGTTTGGGTTTTTTTAGGGTGTGAGGAATTGTAATGTGCTGATACATTGACATTGGTGGGTGGTTTTTTGTTCCTGACTATGTCAGAGAAAGTAGCTGGAAGTTCTGCTCACCAGTCATTCAAGAATGTAGCCTAAATTGGGATGCTTCTTTCAAGAGCCATCTCATTAGCTTATTATCCCATAACAGATAATTTTTTTTTTGGTCATAATCCCAGTCTTGTTACCGTGAGTATTTAATTGGCTGCTGTGTGAAATTCTCAGGCTGCAAGTAATTCTGTATTGTTTAGCCATGGTATTGTGCTTGCAACTCAGATACTCAGAACCTTTCCCAGTGACTGGCTGACTGAAGTCTTGTGAATGCATAACTGTGTGTGAGCTCAGTGGGATTATGCTTCACAGAAAAAGTTGTGTAGGTAATAAACCTAAAGTTTGAGCCCTTTTCTTAGTTTAATTCTCATGCATGCCAATGCTTGTGCTTTACTATATAAATAGAAGTCAGAGCAGTTGGTGTACATGTTAACTGTGCTGCAATGCTAGTGAAGGATAAGAAGTATACATTTTAACAAAAATGTCTTTTTAATTTTTATCAGGATGTCTTCTTGAATTTGATGGTTTAATTATAATTGGAATGCAGTCAATATGCTGCCCAGTTCTTAATTGCATACTCTGTTATATAATTGGGAATATGGCTGTCAGGTATGCCTATTTTTGTTGTTGAACCCAGGCGTTCTTCCTGGCATATTATTCAACACACAGAAAGCCATTCCTGGCATAAAGTTTTTATACAGTAGTCATGAAAAAACACAAATCATGAAGCACCAAGTGAGTATAACTGAAGAGATTGCTGGTATCTTGAAATTAGACCGTTCCATTGTCATTTTATCAGGCCTGCTTGTGTTCTCCAAGGTACCTGAGATTTTGCAGGAAATTTCATATGAAGAGGGCTTACCTAAACACATCTACTTGGGGTTAAACCTGTTGCAAGCGTTCTGGGCTTCCTGTAAACGAAGTACAGCAGGGTGGTGCATTAGTTACAGCTTTTTTCAAAGCAGCTTAGTTTTGACTTTATATTATGAAAACACTGCTGAATTTAGAGTTAGTTGAAAGTGAGTACAACTGTATTTAAGCCTGCTTTCTGTCTAATAGGATGTATAGATTGCCTTTCCTTTCTCTTTTCCTGTTTAATTTTGCTCCTGGTCAGATGAAGACAGTGAAGAATTACACGTTATATTGTAATTAAAGGTAACCTGTTTTGAATTTCCTTTGTGAAGTGCTTAGAATGTAACTGACCTGACTCTCCATTATAAATTTCACCTTTGCAGTGGAAAATACCCTGAGTGGTAATGAATTTACTTCTATGAAAAATACGCGGTTTCAGAGTCCTATGCGAATTATCTCCTGCTTTTTGAGTAGAAGGCAGGTTAAAGAATGTAAACTGGTGTGTTTGTTGATCTTCTAGTGGTTTAACTTCAAACTCTTTTGGATTTAGATGTCTGTAGTATACTGGGGGCGAGATAATGTGTGTAGCTGTGATGCAGGGAAGAACTGGACCTAATTTTAAGTGTATTTAGTGCGAAGAAAGAAGCTGTTTGGTTTTAACACACCACTATATAATTAAGGAATAATTTGAATTAGGTGAGCTTTTAAGCTTTCAGACAATGTAGTCAACTGTATTTTTATATTCAGAGTTACACAAGTTATCTCCTTGACAAGACATGTAAATTACTGTTATGACAAAATGCATAAATATGTCTAGGATTTGATAGCAATTAATTCATTTCGCTTATCTAAGGCAAGATTGAGTACCTGGGTTTGTAACCGGCTATAAAAAGTAACATGTAAACAAATTTAACACGCATCAGGTGTAATAGCACATTTCGTAGAACTGCAGACACTTTATTTTTAAATGCAGTGGTTTCTCGCTTCCGCTGTGCACAAACTGAAGTTTAGTCACAGAGCACCTTCTTGACTGGATTTTTGAGGGTGGTTTTTATGTCCTTGGCTTTCTTGAGTGAGTTGAACTACATGTACCAAAGTGTTAAGTACTACTGAAATGTTGATTAACGCTTTGATAGAATGATGTTACTTACCACTAGTGTGCAAAAAGAATGATTGACTCTGAGTTTTCTTGGATTTGTCTGGTTCAGAAGATGCCGTGTATCAACTGATGGGAGAATCTCAGAATATGTGCTCTTTGTGCAACTGTCTTTGAGGATCTTTTTTTCTGGATACTGAATTTCATGGGTTACTTAAATGAGAGTTCCACAACATTGGCTTCAAAATAGGCTTGTGGTGCACATCAGCTTTTTTGTGGTCTAAATTTCACCTTTGGTTCTTTGTATTTACATGCACACTATGTACGTACATATTTATATGTAAATATATTAACATTGATGTTTTAAGAGGAATTGACTATAATCTTCATTCTTAGATAAGTATTAAGCATGCATAAGATCTTTAAATTATGGCAGTCCTTTGTACGCTAACTATGTGTGTACTGCATTTTAATTCCATCTGTCTGCTTCCTTGTGTTTAGTAATGCTTACTGACTTGATGCACATATTTTTGCTGTTATTTATTCTTTAATTTCTTTTCATGTTTTCATTCCTGGTGTTCTATATTGATGCTTTAGGATGAAAGAGGTGTGAAACGTGGAGCAGAGATCCCAGTGACAAAGGGTGTGAAGGTGTGGGGATACACTGATGGTTTGAATCATCATTTATTTACAAAGGTTCATTATTTTACAGGTGTGTTGGAAAGTAAAATTAGCAAGTTGAAAGAGGATGTACCAAAATTAATGTGCTCTTGTGGGTGCACATTGTGGAATCATGGAAAAATCTATTTTGGAAAGGACCACTGGAGGTCATGTACTCAAAATGCTCAGCTCAGAACAGGGCTACCTTCATAGTTAGGTGTGGTTGTCCAAAGCCTTGTTTAGTTGAGTCATGATCATCTCTGTGGATGGATACTACACAGTCTCTGGACACCCTTTGTCAGTGTTTGACTACTTTCACTGTGAATGTATTTTCTAATATCTCAGTTTGCCCCATGACAACTTTTCTGTAGCCTCCTGTCCTTCTCTTGTGCAGCTGAAAGACAGCCTGCCCTCATTTCCCACACACCCTCCTATTTTAAGTGGGTAAAGACAGCAGTAAGATTCCCACCTTAGCTTTCTCTTCCTGCAGCTGTACTCAGGTATTTCTGTGAGGAACCCAAACATAAGCACAGCCCTATGAGTACAGAATAGACAGGAGTATTCAGTTCCCTCAGCTTGCTTTTCTACATCTATGGAAGCCTTTGCTTTTCACATCACTTGCTAGTTGCAATTTCAAATGGTCTTTGGTTTGCTAATTTTGTGTACAACCTCCTGACAATGTTTCTGTATTCTTTGTGTTGGCTTCTTCCTCTTCTACCTTGCATATGCTTCTTTTGGCTTGAAGCTTGGCTTCTTCCACACCTGCTGCATGTCAAAATGCTGGACCATTCTTGTACTTCAAAGAGGTTGACCTTCAATATCAACCAGTTCTCCAGGACTTCCTTATGTTTCAGGGCGGCCCTTTCACAGGGGTCACACCAAACTAGCTTTCTGAACAAGCAAAAATGTTTCCTCAATTGTGGGACTGCAATTTTACTGTTACTCTTGATTGCTGTTCTCAGGATCTTAAGGTAAACCATCTCCTGCAGATAAAGATGTCATTGACTTTCACATTCCTGACCAGTTCTTTCTTTAGCTTCACCTTGTAGCTTTAGAACACTGTACTAAGTCATCACCATGTTTTCCTTCTAAAAAAGTTTAAGCCACATAAGGTACTGGTGGCATATAGTAGAATAGAATGTTGAAAAGTTAGGCAATGCAGCTACAGTTTACTATTCTTGGTGGCAAATAGTTTTTTATGACCCGAATGTTAGAAGAATTAAATACTCTCCTCTCTGTTGTTGCCTGAAATTGAAAATGTTTGGCGTAAAAACTTGAAAATGTTCTTGAAATCTTAAATGTAATCAAATTTCTTAGTTTGTCAAAAATGTGTATGAAGAAGAAAAGAGGAACAGAACAGTTTGTCAGACTGTTTAGTTGCTACTTGTGACAAAAATCTCTCTTCTGTTACATGCTCGCTCAGAATTTCTTGGTTTGAGCACTGCTTATAAGGAGAAAAAACAGATATCCTGGGAAAAACTGCCATCTTTTATTTAGAACCTGAAATGAGCATGATTTCTGTAACTTAAGATTAGATAATTTTCAATTGACAACAGCAACTGTGCCTTGAAGACTTGGCATTGAAAACAGTAATTTCAGATCAGATGAGAGTCTCTATCAGTGTAGCAAATTAGACAGTGGGCTATTGTGTCGGACCTGGTTTTCTGCACAAACTCTTTTGGTTTCTGAATCATACCCATTGAGAAAAAAGTGGTTAGTTGTTTATCTGAAATAGTTGAAACTGGTGCATATTTTCAATGCCACCTGAAATTCATTAAAAATATGTTTGTTCTGGAGTGGGCAACAAAAAGATTGAGAAAATTCTCACCCCACTGCCCCATTTACACCTAGTATTTAACAGTTAGATTTTTTTGTTTGTTTCTTTCTGGACCATTTGTATATTTTTGGAAGTATCTCTTTCCAAAGCTCACGAAGCATGGATCCAGCTTATACTCATTCACTGTATTTTTACTAAATAAAGTAGGCAGTGATTTTTTGAAGGGGGAAAAAACCTGTGAACACCTTGCTTTCTGCAATTTATTGATGTTTATGGCAGTGTAACAAGCAAGTTCCCAGGTGGCTGTTACTTCTGACCATTTACAGGAAGCAAGCAAGTTCACTGATGGTAATAGCTTGTTTGCAGCTCTTACTGAGTAGTCAAAACGTTTTCTGTCCCCCATAGATAAATATAGGAACACAAGATGCCTGATAGGCTTAGCTAATGTCAAATATTACTGCCCAGTTTACCACATTTAGAGACTACTCTTTAGCAAATGATGAAAATTGGATTAAATGTAGCGGTAGAAATGCTGTTGGTTTTTTTTTCTGTGCCAAGAGAAAATGAAGCATTGTGACGATTTTGGTGGCTGAGGTGAAGTATCCCTCTAAATTTTCTTGAAGTTCTGTCCATATTTTTAAGACTTTTCAGTTGTGTGGTTTTAGATGAACAGTCATGAAAATAGAGAAAGTTAAAAGGTATTTTGCAATTTGAAAGGGGCTAAGAAAAAGGAGTATACTGCATCTTTTTTAATACATGTGTTTCTCCTGTGTAGAAAGAGTTCTGTTCTTACTGTCTGGTCGGATGCCCAAAGTAGTTGAGTGCTTTTAGTATGATCTGTTAAATGTACATATATTGTCTTATCCAAAACTTTGCATTTCAGGCACTTAAATCTCATTCTGCCGTTTGTCTAAAATGTATTTGGTTTCTAGTCTGTGGATTTTCATCATCTTTAAATACAGTAGGTGTTACAGCTATTGTTGGACAGTTTTGCAAATACTTACAAATTATGTATGTTTGTAGCCTGAAATATTGAAAAAGCGAGTCATCTATTTATCTTTAAAGATAATTGACATCCACAGAAATACCTGTTTTTTTAGATTAATCAGAGGACTGTTGGTTTGAAATGAACTCTTTTCCTTTGCCATTGCATGTTCATTTTTTAAGGTTAAGTCAGTTCAGACTTTTAGCATGATCATTGACATTTACATGCCGTGGATCATGAGGCCTGCATGCAGTAAGAGAATTCACACAGATCGGAAATACCTATAGAAGAAAAGTGGGAAGTGTCTTGTGCAGTTATCACTATTCTTTTTCTCTCCTCTCCTCCCTTCCAGTGCTTTAAAACAAAGTAGTTGGGCTGAATGGATGAATGTTTGATGCAGAAGATCCAGGTAGTTGGCATGCACCCAGTACACATGTGAAGAATAGGAAATGGGCAACACAATCCTCAACCGGGACACAAACCTTAAGTTATATCATTACTATTGAGTGGTGAATCAACTTTACAGAGAGGAAGTGAATGTCATAGAAATAATATGCAGGGCTTTCTGCTTTGCTGCAAGGACAGCATTGATTTTTATTTTTACAGAAATCCATTTGCTAATGTTCTTTCTATATTAAAACTCTTATCTAAATCTTTATGGGATATCGTGGTCTTTGTATAGACTTGTACAAATAACTTGTATGTTAAGACATTTTTAATGAGTGTATTTACTGGGGAACCTCTGGAAGTACTAGTATGTCACAACAAAACTTCATAGACTTTTCTGTGGTCTTGTATATTAAACATTTTGTTGCCTACTTTAACAGTTCTCACAATTCAGAATACAAGTAGAGTGGTACTGTTCCAGTGTTTTAACTGATAAAATTTATTGAAGGCTTTTTAAAAATGTAATTCAGATACTAGAAACAGGAATAGTTCCTTAAAAATTCTGATTTTCCTTCGTTCAACACAGAATGAGAATTCTGTCCATTATATGTATGGAGAGTTTGTGCTGATAAATCAAGTGGCCACTGATCAATTTCTGAAGCTTCTAAAATGATTGTTCATACATACATACATATATATATATATATATCAGTTTTCTAACAAAAGCTATATTATCCTGGTTAATTTTGTACAGCTTTTCTTTCTGGTGCATGTAGAATAAATAGTGCAAATGTATTAGGAACTATGACCTGACTTTGCATGCTGGGAGCCAAGAACAAGTTCTGCATGCACATATCCTGTTTTAATCTTTAAACCAAGAGCAAATTTTAAAAGGAAGGAATACTCAAGCATAAGAATCTGACTAACTTGACAATTGCTTGCTCATTTAGATCCTCCCAGAGTGTTCTGCTCTTAGGAAACACAGTTTGTTTGGTTAAAGCAAGGTAGGAAGGGGATTGAAGTTAGCAACACCATTTAAAGAATGAGAAGCTGGTGATGGCAAGCACTACGTGACTTGGAGACGGTTAAGGAGGTAAAGATATTAATAAAAATCTGTGGGCAGTAAAGTACAATAGAGTTCTTTAAATACAGAGTATGTTCTTGAAGGATACAAAAGCTTAGTAATGATACAAGTCCAATAATGGACAAGGATGTTAAATTTCTGCTGTGTAGAAAAAGGCATAAATATTCAATAAATATTATGTTCTGTATTCAGAAAGAGGCTGGATTATGCTTTTACATCTCACCTCCTCCATCATTAGTGATGGAAAGAATGTATTATCACTATACCAGCAACTATTAATGTTAAATGTTTTTAAATCTGCTGCACTGACACCTACAGATTCTTAAAAAAAAAAAAGTTTAGAAGTTATATGAATTATTAATTTTGAATTTTAACAGATCATGAGACAGTGGAGGAATTCTAGAAGGCTGGAGGGGAAGGGGAAGTAATGTACCCAAATTTAGAAGGTATAATATGAGCAGCTTGAAAAGACACAGCATGCCATCAGTGTAGATTCAAAGAAGAATCGCATAATTAATACTGATCAGAATGGACAAGTCAGCCCCTACCTTGTACTGCAGCATGGGGTTACTCGGTTGGAAGGAACTAGTATTTGCCTTCACCCTTGTTGAATTTCACAGATTCTTGATAGCTCTTTCCTCCAGCCTCGTCTAGGTCCTTCTGAACAGGGATCCTGCCCTGCAGATCCCAGCTTCATCAGTTGCGCACGTTCAAGGACTGTACTCTGTTGCGTTATCAAGGTCATTAATAGAGATGTTAGACAGTGTTGGCTCCAGGATTGATCCTGGAGGTATACCATTGGTGAGTGGTTGCCACTGAGCTTCGTACTACTGATTCCTCCCCAGCCTTTAGCCTGTCAGTCCACCCAGATTTCCATGCGCCTTATCATCCACTTTCCAATACTTGTCTCACTAATTTGGCTGTGGGGATACCGTAGGAGACCATGTCAAAGACCTTCATAAAGTCAAGATGAACAGCACTCACTGCCCTCACTTTATCCACCAGACTAGTCATCTCACCACAGAAAGTAATTAGTTTAGTTGGGTGTGATTTACCCTTTGTAAAGCCTCCTTCCTGTCCTTCACATGGCTGAAAATGGCTTCAAGGAAGCTTTGCTCCATAACCTTTCTGTGGACTAGGGTTAGACCAACTGGCCTGTAGTTTCCCAGATGCTCAATCTTGCCTATCCTGAAGATGAGCGTGCCATGTGCCACTTTCCAGTCTTTGGGAATCTCCCTTGATGCCATGGCTTTTAAAAGATGACAGAGTGCATCCTTGCAGTGACACTGTTCGGCTCTCTCGGTGCTCTTGAATACGTTCTGATCCTATGGTGTCCTGCTGTATTCTCTTTACTGAACTGGATCTTCACTTGCTGTTGGTAACGTCATGTTACTACTGCAGCCTTTTCCATGCCTGGTGTCACCTGGTCCCCTTCATTTTCCTTAGCCTTTCTTTGGTTGTCAGTGTACCTGCAGCAGTCTTGTCACCTTTCCCATCCCTTGCTGGTTGCAGCTCTCGGTGAGCTCTGCCTTCCCTAATGAGCTGTGTGCATGCTCAAGCAGTGTCTCAAGTAGTTAAAACTCTACTGAAATTTAGAGAGGCCGAACATGACTAATACGAGTTTGGCTTTGTACATTCCTTAGTGTAGGAATTAGTATTACTATTGAAAATAAAAACAGGTTTCAGTTATTTAGTGATACTAAGTAAGCAGAGCTTCAGTGTTAGAATTTGAAGACTTGACATGATTCAAGCGGTATAGGTGTCCCACAGCATGGTTTTCTTGGGAAATTAGTGAAAAGGTACTGTGTGTCAAACCACAAAAGCCTAGTTGCTTTAAAAGCTTGGTCATGCTTAATTGTTTTTCTCTTGAAGTACTAATTCAGTTTGGTCTTGCTTAGTTTGAGGTTTAACTGAATGAATTAGGAATACAAATATCCTTAGGAACAGAAGGCAAAGCTGGAGGCCCAAAGAGAAAGAAGAATGTTCCCAGGGTTAGTGTAGTGTGCGCACCACAGCTGGTGGCTGGACAGTGGCCAGGAATAATTTTGACATGTTTATTTCACATTTTTTCTCCATGAACATGTTTTGAGGACGCTTCATTATGTCTGATAGTCTTTGAAGCTCTGTGCCTTTAACGTTTTTCAAACAACAAACAGGGTGGTGGATACAAAAATGAAAATTATATTGGCAAGGAGTATTTGCATAGTGAAAACAATGCAAGATAAGTGAGTGAAGGTAGTGAACTGCTTAGATCTTGATTTATTCCTTTTTTGTGTGTTTATCTGTGTGAAGGTTTTTGTAATAGGAAGGTATGTTTCATCAGTAACATTGCGAGGACAGACAGTAATAAATCCTGTTAAAAGAGATAATTTAAGTAAATCATAGAATATGGATATATACTTTGTCTTGCAAGTGTTGTCCCATATGCTGCGTGGTGAATGATGTACCAGTTTGAACAACAGCCACTGTTTCATGTTGCTTCTGGATGCTAATCAATCAGGCAATGTCACCAAATCTAGATAAGCCTGTGGAATATTTTTGTCTATCTAAATTTTACAATTGGTGTTCAGAAACGTGTTTATACCACATGGACTAGAAAATACACTCTGTTTTATTTTGATTGATCTTAAAATAAATGATTTATCAGTCATTCGGGCCCACCAGTTGCTTTCTTGGTTGGGTCAGATCTCCAGGAGCTCCCAGCTAGGGAGCTGGGGCATTCCGTGCAGAAGAATCCATTGAAGCAGGGACAGTCCTTTCTCGGAAAAGGAGGAGGGATATGACTATTTGAGCAAAGAATGTGGGCAAACAGCTGGAGTTCTCTGCCGGGTCTGTGTGGAATAGTTTGGGCACAGCAGCAGCGGGGAGGGAGGATGCTGCACCGTCTGCATGTGCTCAGCACGCAGCTGGGTGATTTCTCCTCTGCCTGCAGTTTTCACAAGGGTTCTTCAGCTGTAGCCCACTTCTTCCACTGTGGAAGTTGAACTGCCCTTAATTTTGCAAGATAATTTTGACTAAATTAGTTCTGTGTTGGCAGTTCTTTTTATCTACAGCTATGAAATTTATGCAATATTCTTTAACGCTGAAGGTACTTACTGTCACAGGACTTACATAAAATGTGACCTTTTAATTTTTGCACTAAACTTGCAATACTTGAGTTTTATGAGGGTGTTTCAGTGATATGATGTCCTAATTTGTAAACTTAACATTTGATGATTCTTTCACTGTAGAGCGGTTTACTATAGGCTTAGGAGGCAGTAAAGGTGGAAGTCATATAGGATTTAAGTTGCTTATGCAAGTCATTGTATTTTTATGAGTTTTTTAAGTGTGATCTATTAAGTATATATGCCTTCCTGGTGCTTAGGATCACGTTTGGGAAATGTAGGGCATAATTAATAGTTGGGCAATGGTTTTAATGTTCAGCAGTATTAAGAAAATCCAACTATTATGTTTACATATCTGGTTTTAAAAGTATATGTATTCTCCTGGGCACACAGATAAAAGGGTCCTTAGCCCTGAGACACAGTCCAGGTTAGCAGCGTTAGAGCCAAAGTTTGGGGGTAGAATCAGAGTAATAAAAAATGAATCAAAACAGTTCTTAGTACAACATCTGATTAGTTATCTGGTATATTTTTCAGAACAGAGCAAGGACCAGCTGTGCCTCACAACAGTAAGCATAATCTCAAGTGAATTATTCTTCTTCTGTGGAATTTGGAAGTTATTTTTGAGTTCAGCTGAAGAAAACAGGCCTTTTCATTCAATGTAAGAAGCTAAATATTTCAGTGTATAATTCTTATTAAGAGCTTTTTTGGTTGAGAGAAATTATGCCTTAGAATCTACTATGCTTTGATTTGTCTTAGGCATTGGGCAATGTTACTTTTTTATTTTTATGGCTCTTAATACCATTTTTTCTTCTTTGTTTCTCAATTTCTGCCTTAGAAATGTGTGTGTTACAGGTGAACTCCTTTGAGGGCGGGATGATGGACTTCCTTTAATGTCATTAATTAATAGGCAATTTGAATTTTAACATCCTGGAAATTAGTACCATCTTTGCCAAGCTTACTTATTGCTTGATCAGACACAGTCATAATCTTCTCACTTTGTCATCTGCAGCATGTAGTAGTAAGATCCTTTTATTTTTTATAATATTGTTTTTCAGTTCTTGGATGCTGGTTTTGCATGAGACTGAATAAGACACATTGGAGTTACAAAAAATACACTGCATTTTAAGAAGTATGGAGGATATTGCTGCACAGACATTATAAATGTCAGAATGTAGCTTTCTGACCAAAATCTGTCTAGTTGACTTCTTAAGAAACTCCATAAAGGAAATTCTTACAAAAACAACTATAGATGATGCTCACTTTACTTTAGTACCATGGCAAAATCTAGTACTACGCTCAAGTTTGCAGCTGTAAAGTCAGAAATGATTCCATTATTTGAGTCAGAACTGCAAAGACAATTCACCTTGCGAAGTTTAGAGTGGTTTTTTTGCTTTTTGTCAGCTGTTGGTTACCTTTCTTCTCAGTAGAACATTAACGACATGTTAAGACTTTATTAAAATTGCAGAAATGCTGGACAAAATTTTTCCTGAGTGACACAATAAATTTTATTTTATTTTTGACTCCTGTGGGATTCAGATTAGTGTCCAAATAACTCAAAATACCATAGTCAAAGTAGAAGTGATTAGGGATTGATTGTTTCTTTTTTAGCCTTTACATAATTCAAAGACCAGCTGGGATTCTGTGAGGACTTTAGTCCCTTGTTTCCAAGTTGAGCAGTCAGATTGCGCAGGTGAATGTTTTGTACTCTTGTCTTAATCCTTACATTATTAATGGATTTTTTAGGGCTGTGTTATCTGAGACATTCAAATACTTTTTGACTATGTGTGAGTAAGTCCTGAGGTATCAAGTATCTCTGAAATATGTAAGAACTACCAAATTTAGAAAACAGAACAGTTGCTCTCCTTTCAGCGTTGCAGTCCTGGCTGATTATTTCTGTAGTCTAAATTGATAATTAACAGAGTCCTAAAACTTCATTTTCACCAGAAAATTATTGTTACGCTACCAGTAATATCTTATTCCTCAAATGTCAAAGTTGAAGAAGATTTAAAAAAAGCTAATGAAGTAAGTAAAATACAAGTAATGTTTTCTTGGTTTTTTTCTTTAGTCATCTTTATTTTTGTTGGTACCTTTGTCTCAAAGTTAACCTCATTCTAGACTTTAACATAACTTGTTTATATGTAGTCTAAGAGTAAAAAAAGTTTATATGCCAATTTATGATAAAATATCTCTGTTCTGTGCCACTCAGCCAAATTCTGTAACCCTTCATCATAGAATGAAATACAGGAAGGGGTTTTTTGAATATGTTTTTAGCTAATTTTGAAGTGTTGTAAGAGTATTGCAGCAGGAATTGCTGGAACAATCTGTCCTTGTGTACAGAGACCAAATGTTACTGTGATTTTCACGCTATCCTTTGTTATGAAGTGGTGAGTATGACTTCTGAAAGGCATTTGTTGAGGTTGAAGGTTTTCAAGTTCAATCTGGACAAAGCCCTAAACCCAATGTTGACCCTGCTTTAAGCGGGAGGTTGGACAGGATAATCCCTGCCAACCTGAAACGATGATGTGAGTACCTGCGTTCACAATTGCAGATGTTTGTCTAATGCTATATAAGTTTTATTATAACTACTGTTTAGTACTTGTGGTATTGTTTGTCCGAAAAGAAAGCTTATGTACTGCAGCAGATACATAGTGAAAGATAAATCATATATTCTGTCCCTGTTAAGCCAAAACAGTCATTAATTGTGAACAACAGCAAAGTCAAAAAGTCTCACAATTTAATCAGACATTACAAACTGAAACCCGTAATGGTGTACTGCAGTTCTGATGTGAATGACATAGATTTCTAACAGAGTCGTAAGATATGCAGATTCTATCTTTTGAAATTAAATTGTTGAGAATCCTGGCAAAACTTCCTAGCGGTTTGGACCCAAGCAATAAATCAATGTTGACTTTAGGATGATGATAACTTAGAGGGGCAAGAGTAGAAGGAATTGTGCAATTTGAATTCTAAAGTAAATTCTAGAGTAGTCATTGCCAAGTGAGAGAGCTAGATGTTTCTGTTTCTTGATTTATTACTGTCCTGGTTTCCAGCAGGGACGGGGTTGATTCTCCCCTGTCTCTATCCGGCACAGCTATCCCACCCGATGTGTGCCAGGCCCAGGGGCAGCAGGGAGCCAGCCGGGAAGGGGAGGGGCCACAACAGGAGTGGGTGTGGTGACGTCAAGGCGTAGGCGTATATATGGGCGGGCGGCGCCGGGCGCATCTCAGTGGCATCGGTGGTGGTCGGGGCGGGGCGGCGCGGGCTGCGGTCGTTATTGTACTCATGTTTGTCTCCTCCATCTGTGTTACTGTTTCCCTGCAATACCTGCTGCTCTGGTAAACAGTTTTTATCTCAACCCACGAGTCTGCCTTTTCTTTCTCATCCTCTCCACACTGCTGGGGGGCGGAGCCAAGGGACTGCCATGTGGTGCTTTTGTTGCCGCCGAGGCTAAACTGTGACAATTACAAATAATAACTAATATAAATTTATATTGTAAAACCTATTAGTGGCGTAGATTTCATGGAGTGTCTTTATAAAATTGAAATAACTAGTTTGTATTTTCTATAACTATTGTTTCCAGGTACCCTTAGAATCACAAAGTGTAGCAGTTTGTACTGATTCATCATTTCACAGTTACTTTCACAAATGCAAGATCCAGGACTGTATTTTAAAATCAGAAGCTTTGACCTTTTAATATACAATAATGGCAAAGATGTCTAATACTGGACTCCAGTTCATGGCATTCAAAGCAGTACTGCTGAGAAAGTGTTTACTAAGGAAAAAAGAAAAAGACAATCTGTCATTTTAAATTGGAAATTTGGAAAAAAAAGTTTTATTTTTTGGCATTCTAATGAGTTGTCTAGTATTAGGCATAATAGCAAATGTGCTGTTGTTTGCTCTTCTTTAGATTTTCAGAATGGGTTTGTTTTCCCAAATGGAAAATAATTGAGGTTATTTACAGTTGTAAAAACTGTTCAAGTACAATTTATTTAATACACATATATTTCATAAAATGAAGAATCAATATTCCCCCTTGTTTAGCCTTCTCTTCTCCCAGGCATCCTTTTGAGAAACTCAGCTTTTATAAATTTTTGTCTCAGGTCCTTGAATTTGCTCTCTTGGAAATAGTTATAGTTGTAAAATAAGAATTACTGAGACTGTATGCTGGGCTGCAGTAGCAAAAAATGTTTGGAATATCTTCATTTCTTGCAGTGTATATGCTAGTTTTTATTCATAGAATTGAAAAATATTAGAAGTTAATGTCAAAAGATTTATCTCCTCAAGAAAGAATCACTTTTCATTTGCTTTTTATTTTAAGCCAAACGCTGAAGTCGCTCTATGTTGTTTCATAAATAAGCTTTCATTATCAGCAACATGTTACTGAAAGTAGCATAGAACCTGTCATGTAGGCACAGTTCCACTCTGACAGATGGGCATGGAGTAGGCTTTGCCAGCCAACCAATCTATACATCACCTAACAGAGGATGAAGGAAACATTTTTGTCAGTGATTGCCATTGTGGCGTTCAGTGCTTTTAAGGCTTGGAGTTCAGGAAATGTGCTCAGACTCATCCACCTCATAGCATGACCAAAAATTTTAAAATAGCCTGGGTTTTAGGTTCTGCTGAGTTTCTACTGGGAAATGTGACCAGTTGCCATGAGGCTTCTGTTTCTTTTTGGCTGTCTGCTGAAGTCACCTAATGGGCTCAGCCAAAAAGAATTCTGCCACAGAGACACATTTCTCCCAGATTAATTACCTAAATACGGAAGCAGTGTATAATTTCTCTTGTAAGGAAGCTGCTGTTTGTGACTACATGCATTTATCCTTTTGGATATAGAAGAGTGGGTTGAGGATCTACTGATGTAGGATGAAACCCTAGTGTGAAAATATGATTTAAAATAAAAAATTTTGAATAAGAAAATATCAGACTTCTGCATCTGAAGACTTGTATAGTGAAATACAGAATATTTTTGTGGGCTTTCAAAAATGCAAATCAGCTATTGCTTGATTGTTGTGGTTTGGGGTTTTGGAGGATGGGGTTTTTTTAAAAAAAATTCAAATAAATTGGCTTAATGCCTTGTGCTTGGTTTTATAAGGTAGCCAAACACTGCAGGCTTTTGGCAAATATACTTCCTTGAACAAATGCTTTTGTGTGTTACACTAGTCAATCTTTGTCATTTATAGCTTCCTCAATATTCTTGCATAGCTTCAAAGTTTTAATCATTTATTTTAAGTCTAACTCAGCCTTTACTTATCGACGAATTTTGTTAACTTTCCTGGAAGTTATGCTGATATGATTCATTCATGCTTTTTGGTGAACTTGGTTTCTGTTGAAAAGTTCCTAGATTTTGGGAAATAATGATTGTATGGCAGTGCCATTTACAAGATGGCACAGCATGTGAAAGAACAGGTGTGAAAACTGAAGTGAATAAAATTACTTTTGAAATATAAATTGACATTTCATAGGCTTCTGTTAAAATGTCTGTTCTAAACTGTGTTAAGTGTTTAATTTTTCTTTTTAGCTGAATGTTTTCCTTCTGAAATTAAATTACATAATAATGTTTAAGTAACACTTCTTACATGCCTAGTTTTAAATTAAAATTCATAATTATGCTTAATATGAAATTATAAGATTTGATTTAATGCTTTCTTCCAGTACCTGAACTAATGTTCACTGCATTAGAAGGTGCAGTTGTCATTGAGAAGCTTTGTTCTTTTAACAAAAGGTACCAAAAATAAATTCAGTTAGGGTCATAGTGGTTTAGTTTAATACTGTTATGATAATGAATACTGTAATTACTTTCAGATAGTTCTTCCTTCCCAGAGGATGAGGTTTTATTTTTGATGCCTGCTTAAAGCATGAGAATGACAGTAAAATTAATGTCATAACCTTTACAGCCTATTTATCGTTTTCTGTGTAGTATCCTAAAGGATTTTGTGTAACATCTAAAATAAATGTCTTAGTATGGACAAGCATCGAATTAGGTTAATTGGGTTCACCTGATATTCAGATTCAGTCTGTCTGTCAGGACACCAATATCATATAAAAGACCTGTGGGTATTTTTCTGTGAAAATTGCTTTGAAATTATTACATGTATATGCTCCACTTCCTTTGATTGCTAAAGACAATTTACAGTGTAGTTTTTTCCGGTTTATTTGATATTTTTTGCTTCTTATAGTTGAAAATTAGTTTATCCTTTCATTCTGTGGTAACAGAAGGAGTAAAATAGGCATGATAGAGCTTTTTTTTTTTCTGGCATTAGGATAAATTCTGCTTTTTAATTCTGTCCAACCTCAACTCCACTTGACTTGAAATCCTTGTAATAGTTTTCAATTTTAATCAGTCAGCAGCAGATTTCAAGAGAACTGTTTTGAGTTCTGGAGTACTGTGACTTGACTGATTTTATTTATTGACCTATGGTAGAGTTACAAACTGAGCAAAACTGATTTTAAGATTGTATAGCATTTTAAAAGTTTTATCATTGCGATAAACTATCAGGTGAAGGAAAATTGTTGATAATGACAGATAGAAATAATCAGTATAATCTGTATTTTGAAAGAACTGGTATTGGACTCAACTGTAATCAAGGATGACTGTAAGAGTGTTTGCTTCCTCAGTGTTCAGTAAAAATAACGGGACATGCTGAATTATTAGTGGTGTCCAGTGTAAAATTTGTTCTGGATGTGAGACTAAAGCAGATACAGTATTTGGTTGATAACTTTATTTCTAATGTTGTTCATGAACATCATCATTTTTGTATATCAGCTTTTTTTTGGGGGGAGGAGGGGAGGGAGGGGTGGAGAAGGTAGTCATGCCAAGCCAGATTTATAGTCAAACGAAAAAAAATAATTCTGGTGAGGGGAGTAGTTGTATGGATGTTATATCCTTTCACTTCTATGCTGTGCATCGACTCAGAATTGCAGAACTTTCTGGTAAGACTGCAGTTTTATGTTTAGGATGTGTATCAGGTATGGAGATACTAAGTATCTTTTAAACATGTTAGAAGTTGGCTGAAGGACATCAGAAACTTTCAGTGAGAAAGGAACATGAATCATTATACTTGTAGTAAGGTTGTGGTGGGACTGGTTCCAAGACTAGCAGTGGGCAGTAATCACAAAGACAGTATCACTGTTGATAAATCTGAAAATAGTGTAGAGTGCAGACAGGACAGACATACAAAGTTCTGTAGTTTGCTTTGGCATTTGTATTCAAAGAAGACATGAAAACATGCTTTAATACAGCCATATGTATAACAGCGGATAAAAAAATCTGTCGGGATGGTAAGCAGCAGCTTGCCCTGACTTCAGAATCTTGAGCTGTTCAGTTTTTTCCAAAAAGGAAGGTTACTTGATCAAATATGTACAAAAGTAAAGGGCAGTGAAGGTTCTACAGTGCAACAACAATTAAAAATATTCCTGCATGGCTAGAAGATGAAAAGCTAATTTGAGAATTATTTTTTTTTTTTTACAGTAGCTGATCAGTGTACTGGTCTGTCAAATAAGCACTGGATTTTCTAGATCAAGACTGTTACCTTACTGCAGTTGAATTCAAATCAGAGAAACCTGTACAAAATGTTTGGATTTCATGGTCCAGTGTTCTGCCCTAGTACTAGGGTTTGTGATAAGTTGGAATAAGATGTTTAACTTGTGATTCCACATGGTATTCTAAGAATTATTGGTCTATATCTTGAAGTCTAGTTTGTTTGCTATAATTCTAAAAGGAAGTAGTAACCAGAAGTGAGGCGCCCTTTAAAATTCTTTAATACTGTCTACAACTGGGAGGGACCAGGAAAACCTAAGGAAATGTAACTTCAGAATAAAAATTTTGAGAACCATTATTTGACAATCATTTCTTACATTTGTTTTTTACAACAATATGCTTTCCTGTAACTTCCTCGCTATCTTTTCAAGTCTTGGAAATCCCAAATTGAAAGAAAAACTTCTAAAGAGATCTTGTTGAGCAATGTGGCCTTAAAAAGGATGTCTTACAACTGTGGCTGACAAGTTGAAAAGCCATGCTGGTTCCTCGAGATGTTTTGCCATTCCAAAATCACATCAGTGTGATCTGTTCCATTCTTGTAGGTTAAGAGCGAGTTGTCTATACGTTACAACTAGGTCTGGATGAACTGAGGTGTGTTTGTGTCCTGGGTCTGACAGACCAGAGGTCGACAACTTAAGTACCACGGACAGAGGCTGTTGGAGGCAGCCTGGGATCTGCTGATACTCCCCAGCAGACCTGTGGCAGGACGTGCTGGTTGACATACAAGAGCTTCTCATTACCCATGGCTCAGCACATCACCTGTTTTTTGTGTGAGAGGTCTCCTCAAAGCAGCCCCAATCCATTTTTCTTTCATGCTTTGGTATTGAACTTCCTGGAAATGGAATTGGGTTTGCCCCTTTCATACTTCACTGCTGCCCACAGAACCATCTCCTTCCTGGAACCTTTCCATTGCTTTTTTGAGAGTCAGTTGCATCATATAAAGAAATATATTCAAGGCTTATTTTTGTGATTGATAATTGAATCTGAATTTGTCCTAACTATTTCTGTATTTATCCAAATTCTGTCTTTTGGTACTTCATGTGCTCAGGAGGATGCTCCTGAGTGCATGTCTAGAATGTTCCTTATGTCAGATTCTACCAGCTGTTAAATTGGCCAGGGAAGTAAGCAAACTCCACATCCAGGCAGCTGGCTCTGCTCATGGGAAGTGTTATAGATATGTACTGGTGTGAAAACCTAGATCCAAGTAAACCCCCAGGTAGCTGAAGTTCCATCTGTGTCAGTCAGTGGGCTTGTGTGTTACCTTCCTAATGCATCCAATACATCAGGAGAACAAGAGATTTACACCTTGTGTGACTTTCAACATGTTAATGGTGTTCAGCCAAACCAAAACATTACATGGTCATTCCAAAAACTAGACTATTTTATGATAAAAAAAATCTAAGTGGATAATAACACAATGTTATATTGTCATTATATCATCATTATATTATTCTATGTCTTTCTTGCTTGACTGTTGAATCACACTTAACCCTAGCTTAAGCAACACACCGACTGCACTGGAAGGAAATAGCCCACTCTTAAGTTACTGGTTGGCCATTTGATGTAATGCTATTTTATGTCAAGAATTAAACATCAACTTTTGTGCTAAGTAACAATGTAAAATTGAGGAGAGCTGATGGTGTAGTGATGGCTTCACAAATGCAAGCTAATATCTTCATTGTAGCATCCCCAAAGATGCTGCCTGTTCAGTCAGTTACATGGTATCCATGCTGTTCAGAGGTTTGAAGGAAAACCCTGTTGTCTCTGATACTTCAATGTGCACTGGAATTCATAACAAGTCCTCTTTTCTGGCTTTAATGGGGGGTTTCAGTTACCAGAAGCCTGAATTAGTTGTACTCAGTGTTGAAGTATGGAGAGTGAATATTAGGGTATGTGTGATCCAGAGAAACGCTTAATTTGTAACTGTGGTGGTGTTTTGCATGAGGTATGGACATATTAGAATCCATTCTGAAATACAATTTCAGAAAGCTATTGCCGTTGTCCTTCATTTTTTTTCAGTTTATGAAAAATTATCGGAACTTCTAAGTATCTGTATTTCTTCTTTCCAGGAACATTGTCGTAACTGTTAAAGGGCATAATGCAGAATCCTTTAACTTTTTCTGCAGGTATAGTATACTTTCTATACTTTTTCTTTTGAGAAATTAGAGGCTTTTGATTCAAAATGTGGAAGAATATCATCGTTAATGTTTGTGTCTCCATCTTTCTTTGATGTTTTGTCTCTTCAAAAGTCATCTTTTGTTGATTTCATTAGGGTTAGCATCTTAAATTTTCCCCTGTGTTATTAGTAAGAGTATTTGTGCTGCAGCTGTGTATTCCCAAGCTTCTAAATGTGCAGCCGTAACTTTAATTTCCTTTCCCATTTGATCTGTGTCACAATGCTAATGTTTAAATATGATTGTTAACTTGAATGTCATTTTTAATGATACTTCTTAAATGTGACTGAATGGTTGATGGATGTGACATAAGCTCTAATGGACCTCTCAGAACCATTGCAGACTGTCAGTGAAGTTTCCATTGTTAGTACTTATGTTAATTAAGAAAAGCACTATATGTTACTTAACTTGAAGCCTTGAGCTTTTACTGTCATGTAAGTTTATACTTTACCTGTTTTGTGAAGAGTATTTTTATGATACTGTAATAATTCTGAGGAAGCTATTCCAGGAGGATGTCATGTAAATTGATCTAAGTTGATGAGTTCTGTGTCTAATGGGACTATTCTTTCAAGGAAGACAGTACTCACTGTTGGTAAAGCTATCCACCCTGCAGTGCGCTCTATGTCTGTGTGCTTATGGCTGAAATACTTAATTCTAATACTTAAAACGCTTTAATTTGATTTTTCTTTTAAATATAACAGGAATTTGACCAGTGTTTTACTCAAATTGAACATATTGTCTTTGTTAGAGCCATTTCTGAATAATAGGAAGACAATATAGACTGTGAAGCTGTTTGCAAACTTGAAACTGATGAATCATTTGCTTTGAGATTATTTTTTTTAATACCATTTTTTTTTCCTAAGCAAAAATCTGTTCCAGTCAATATCCTGTTATCGACTTTCACCCAGAGTGAATTTCAGAGCCGTGTTGTAAACTTTGGAAGTGAGGGTTCATGTTAGAAGTCATAATGGGATCCTGACCAAGAGCTATACCAGTGTGAAATCCTTATATTGTACAAATATACTAGTCTCAGTATATTTTTTTTTGTTTCTTTTACTGTGACTCTCTTTTGTCCTCGTATCATGCATCACTTCTGTTTCTTAAATGAGTTATGGCACTTTGAAAATATTGAGGCTATTGAGAATTTATAACGATTTATGTACTACTATAATGTTACACATTTCTTAAAAATAAGAAGTTTGAAAATAAATGGTATTGGAAGTAGAACCTGTCCATCAATTACATTCAGTATAGCATTTTTGTCAGTCTTTCTATACATTGAAAGTGCTTGTTACTTTTCAGTTGAGTATAGAAGTATTGGTTAGTGCAAGTTCTTCGAGTGACAGCATAAACCCTTTCACTGCTACCATTTGTCATGTAATAGCAGAAGTTCTGTAATTTGATATGTACTCCTTCAGGGCATCTGTATTTTTCTCAGTTTAAAATATTTGATAAGAAAGGTGAATATCATTTATAGAACAAGAATTGTAACTCCATGTTCAAACAGGTGCACTTTTCTGAATAATTTAAAATATTTAACTTTTAAGATTTTAATTTTTTTCTTAGGAATTATGAAATTATCACTGAGGCAACTTATTCTGTCATTCACACCCATGTTAATATTTGCTGTTGAGCAAGTGCTGAGTGTTTTTTACAGGGCTCCGTAATGACATAAAATACCACTGTTACTTGGAGAACCAAAATACCTTTGGATGAGCAGCACTGTGAGATTTATAAAACCTTTTTATTAAATGACACTAACATCAAGAAAATTGTGTATCTTACACAATTACTGTTCAAAATATAACACTGCCTTAGTCTGTCTAGGAATTTATTTAATACTTTTTTGTCTTTCTAAAATATGCACTGGAAAAGTATATTACAGACTGAAATAATAGTTTTACTCTTTGGGTGTGTTTATTTTAATTGTTAAAAAAAGTCTGGTTTTTTTTGAAAAGCCCTTGTGTAGTTTAATACATTTTGTATCCATGTGAGTGTGGTCATTTAGTGCCGGGAGATCTCAAACTTCAATTAGCCATGTAAATGTGTTTCTTAGCATCAGCTCTCACTTTGCTGGAACCCCTGCTGCCTTTATATCATTAACATAAATGCAGGTGCAAATAGCATTTATGTACTTTGATAGAAAGCAGTTGGAGACATTTCACTGTGGGACACGACACTTTCAGATTGTGTACATCTGTTCAAATAATGTATCCAAGCCAGTGACATGAATGCAAGGATAAAAACATCTGCCCCTGAGACCGTTTGCCATACAGCAGATGCTTACATCTTTATTTATGCAGATGGTTCGTGTGATGAGCTGAGCGATGATGAAAGCAAGAAAGTTTGACAAAGATTTCAGTGTACTGCTTGGGATGGGAAAATATGTCGGTAGCAGGGCTTCATTCTCAGATGTCAACCAAAAGAAGATCATCTGTTATAAACACTGGTGTTTTTAGTAACATGGATGTGTTATTTGGGATGTTAACTAGATTAACACAAAATCAGTAAAGGATTTTTTTATTACTTTTTTTTTTAAACTCTTGCACAAAATTTGTACTGCAGTTACAGAAGACACAAAGTAGTTTGCTAAAAGTAATTACTTTCAACAGGAAGGCTTGGCTGTTCTCTGTCAAGATGTTCTCAAGTTCATGCAAAACCTTGAATTGACTGAAAAGTTTGCAAAGATTTCGAAAGGATAACGTGTATGAAGTTGTTCAGAGGCTGTAAAAGGATTGATGACTTTGGGGATTTTTCACCTTGATTGGTATTTAGGGTTATAAAATTATTAAGATAAGTAGTTTAACCTTTCTGTTGGTTGAAGATGACTGTAGGGCAGTCCACGTGAGTCGCTGAACTAAACGGATCTGACGCTTAGAAGGAGGCAGAGCAAGTGCCCCGGTGGGGCTTTCCCGGCCGCAGCCAGGCTGGTCCAGCTCCGCCGGCGGCCGGAGGCAGCGGTGACGGGCGCCCGACTCCCCCTGCTGGACTCTGCGCCAAGGGGCTCCTTTGTCTGCCAGCACACGCCAGATACACATGATTTTAATTAGAAATCTGCTGATATTTCTGAACGCAGCAGGTTAGGGATATCATCTTTGGCCTACATTCCTGTGGATTGCATTCCTGTTTTCATTCCCTCGTATGCTGGCACCCATTACGAGTGTTCGCTGATATATTATCACTTACCAGCAGTATCTTCCATCAATTCCTTTACAGCACATCCAGTACCCTCTTGACAGAACTGGCACTGCCTTTAAACAATACAGTGGCTAGCATGGGCAAGCTTAACAATGTCAATAAGCATTGCAAATACCTGTAATTATGCGCAGGAGGAACACAAGCATCCAGATACTGTAATTTAAATTATTTTCTGCTACATCCTACTGCCAGAAAGGCCTAGCTATGTTCAGGTTCAGCAGCAAGTGATAATTTTATATGTTCTGAAAACTAATGCATTCCTAGCCTGGGCCATAGTCTTTCTGAAGGTGTTTTAGTTTTCCGATGCTTTACAGGGCTGTGTCTGTCTTTGAAAAAAGATACATTTCCACTTGAAGTGCTGTGGAGATCTGCTAATCTTGATTTTTGTTTCAATCCTTAGTGGAATTGACTACAGGTGGCAATGTTTTGTATATCTCAGCCAGAGCTATGTAGTCTTTTTCTGAAGAAATTTGGGTCATGGAGAAAGGAGAAGGGGGGAGCTAGAGCAAACAAAAACCCTGGCTGGAGATTCCCATTCAGAAGTTAGATGGCTTAGGTAATTTTCAAAAGCAATGAGCTATTTACTAAATCCCTTAGAAGATACTCTCCAACAGTCATCTAAGTTTAATGATGTGTCCTGACCCTTTCTTGGGGGAATGATAAACCCTGTGTGTAGTTCATATTGGAAGACACAAAATAGACCAGGCCAGGCCTGGCAGTTTTGTGATCTTCGCTTCATCTTTATTGAGGGTGCGCGCTCTGAGGTTTGTCACACAGCAGGCACCGTGCGGGTGCTTTTAATGCCTCAAGTAAAAGATATTTCTCTATTGAGCCGAAGAAGTGAATTAATCATTTTCTCTTCTGTGTGGGATCTGCTCAGCAAGGTGTGCTCTGGTCATCACAAAAGAGCAATACTCTGTAACATGAAAAAAGTGTTGCTCCTCTGTTGTGCTCTCTTTTTGCACACTGGTATTGGCTAAAAATAAATTTTGGATGTAAGAGGCTTAATTTCTTTACTGCAATCAGATGTATGGCCCTTTCTGTCCCATGGAGGGAAGGATGGATGGTTGAACACTGAGTAAGATGAAGATAGATTTGATTCTCAGCTGATTTGAAAGGGGAGCAAGAATCTAGTCAGAAAATACTTTGTCATCTAGTCATAAAATGGTTCTACTTGACCTTTTTGTGCTGCATAGTTTCTGAAGAATTCTGTCTTCAGTTCTGTAGCAGACCTGGTCATTATTGTGTCCTGCACTTAAGGAAAAAATAAGTCTATTAATTACCACTTACATTAGGCATATCAAGATTTTGTCCAGGTTGATGTGATCTCGATAGACCTTATAAAAAGGATTTTGCATCGACTTTGACTTCACAGTGAATTAATTACTGTTTAGGTCCATGTCTTCCTTGAAGCTCACTAAAAGAAATTTCAACTGGCATGTGTCCCAGAAAATAATTTTAAAAAATCCAATTACGGTCTTTTCTTTTGAGTCTTCTGTTTGTCCCCACCTTCCAGACTACCTAATTCAGAGTCACAATGCCATTGGAGGTTCATGAATTATGAGTTTATGACCAGTACTTCCCTCACCTCCCTTCAACTGTTTTCTGAACAATTAGTTCCCCCAAGTGGCTGCGTCACTGAAGCCTTGCTTTGCGAATCCTCAGAGATGGTTTCTGCTGTGGAACAAGGAAAAACTGACAAAGATAGACCAGTGGATTTGCAGTGATACCAGAATTTCCTTTCTACTGAATCCTGTTGGAGCAACGTGGTCTCTAGATAACGCCTACTTGAAGTTTGACATGGTTAGTTGCTGAAACTAGCGGAGGCTGAGCAGAAGCTCACTGTCTTTGATGATGTATCTAACAGCCTTTCTCAGATGGAAGTTCCATATTTCAACAGAAAAGAACCCATGTTTTCATTTTTAATAGTGATTTGTGTGGTTGCAGAGGCCAGGCAGCATCTTGAGCCAACAGATTTATCTGTATAAACCTTATTCCCAAGTTCTCATATTGCTATGGCGAGAAAAATCTGTATGTGACTTCTTCAGCTGTAAAAGTGGAAAAAGTTATTAATGATTACAGATGCTTTATGTCTAGTGCTCTTTATGTCAGTTTTCATTTCTTAATATGAAAATATTTTGATCTGCTTAAAACAATTACTTATGTTAACCTTAATATGAAATTAGCAGCTTATAACTTGAAAGACTGTGCCTTCAAAAAAATGGAAAGCTTTTAAAGTTCAGAAACACTGCATGAGAGGTGTTAAGAAAACATGTGGATCTGCTAATAAGTGTATTTTACATTAATTGCAAAAGAGTGTTTAAAAATCTCTGACGTTATGTTCTGACTTTTAGGCAAGACTTCCAAAACTTACTTCCTTTATACAGTAGCACAGAAATGCCTTTTATACAAGAGGTTATGTTAAGCCTTGCATTGTCCACACTTTATATAAGATGTTGCTTTTGAATATCGATTTACCCACATGTGGCTATAATAATATATAATACGTTTGATATTACAGCTCAAAAAGGTTACCTCAAAGCTGTTGGCCACTTGTTATACCCTGTGGAAATAGAATTTTCTATGTATTTATTTCAAACATATCCTGTTGTTTCACCACCCTTCGTTATATCCAATCTGAATCTTCCCTCTTTTAATTTAAAACCATTTCCCCTATCTTATTGCTGCAGATCATGGTAAAAAGTCCCCATCTTTCTTATAAGCACTCTGTAAGTACTGAAAGGCTGCAGTAAGGTCTCTACAGAGCCTTCTCTTCTCCAGGCTGAACAACCCCGACTCTCTCAGCCTGTCCTCCTAGCAGGTGTGCTTTATCCCTCTGATCATCATCTTTGTGGCCTTCCACTGGACCCACTTCAACAGGTCCATGTCTTTCCTGTGTTGAAGGCTCCCGAGCTGGATACACCAGAGTAGATCAGTGGAGCAGAATCTTGACCTGCTGGCCACACTGCTTTTGATGCAGCCCAGGATGTGGTTGGCTTTCTGGGCTGTGAGTGCGTATTGCTGGATCATGTCCAGCTTTTCATCTACCAGTACCCCCAAGACCTTCCTTGCACAACTACTCACAACCCCTTCGTCCCCCAGCCTGTATTGATAGTTGATAGTTGTCAGTTGCACTGACACAGGTGCAGGACCCTGTACCTGGCCTTGTTGAACCTCGTGAGGTTCACATGTGCCTACTTCTTGAGCTTCTCCAAGTGTCCCATCCCTCAGGCATGTCATGTACACCACTCAGCTTGGTGTCAACCGCAAATTTGCTGAAGGTGTGCTCAATCCTGCTATGTCAGTGATGAAGATACTGAACAGTACTGGCTGCAATATGGACCCCTGAAGGACCCCATTCATCACTGCTCTTCACTGGGGGCATTGAGCTGTTGACCACTATCTGCTGGATGCAACGAGTTCTTTATCCACCAAATAGTCCATCTATCAAAGCTATATTTCTCCAATTTAGAGAGGNCCAGTACCCCCAAGACCTTCCTTGCACAACTACTCACAGTCCCTTCGTCCCCCAGCCTGTATTGATACTGGCAGTTGCACTGACACAGGTGCAGGACCCTGTACCTGGCCTTGTTGAACCTCGTGAGGTTCACATGTGCCTACTTCTTGAGCTTCTCCAAGTGTCCCATCCCTCAGGCATGTCATGTACACCACTCAGCTTGGTGTCAACCGCAAATTTGCTGAAGGTGTGCTCAATCCTGCTATGTCAGTGATGAAGATACTGAACAGTACTGGCTGCAATATGGACCCCTGAAGGACCCCATTCATCACTGCTCTTCATTGGGGGCATTGAGCTGTTGACCACTATCTGCTGGATGCAACGAGTTCTTTATCCACCAAATAGTCCATCTATCAAAGCTATATTTCTCCAATTTAGAGAGAAGGATGTTGTAGAGGACTATGTCAAAGATCTTACAATCTTACAGAAGATCTTTTTTTTTTTTCAGTTAGGTACTAATTTTCTGAAAAACAGATTATATATAAACTTTGGCATATAATAATGTATAGTCAATAGTGCAGCAAGGATATTTCAGGAAAAAAAGTGCTAAATTAGACAGGAAACTGAAGAACTTCCCTAAGTATGAACTGTGTACTCATGATCTTTGATTACTGTATGAGTTATCTCGCCAAAATGACTGTTTATGCCAAAAATAGTTTTAGCTTATTCCCACACTGAAAAACGTCACTAAAAATTTTAAGGTTAAATGTCTGTTTTAATGTAGTCCAGTTAATGTCAAAAAAACATTTTTATTGTGTAGCTTTGTTGTTGTAATGTTCTCCTCAGCTAGGAAGAGGTTTTTGGAGTCTTTTGGACTATTTAAGGATTCCAGGAAGTGTCCCACTGCTCACAGAATTTCTTGAAATGACCTATCATCCTAATTCCTTAAGATAATAAACTTGCAAAGACGACCTGTCTAAATGATAAAAAGCTTAGTGCACAACTAGCAAATCACATTGATGCTCAAATCAGAATTGATTATATATAGCTTTAAAGAGGTCTAGTTTTCCTTCTTAGAATTTTAATTAACTATTTTGATCTTGTTCCACCCATGGTACACCAGAACACCTTTTTTTTCTAAGCTGATTTCTTTATTCTGTATCTTAGTGTTTGTGTGAATGATGTACTGTGATTTTTCCAGTCTTGCATTAGAATGCTTTGTTATATTTTTTATTTTTTCAATCCGTTTCAAGTTGCACAAAAAGACTCCTGTGTGGACATAATTGTATTACTCTTAAAAAGCCCCAAGTACTACAAGGGTAAGAAATGTGAGATACGAGATTATCCCTGTGGCTTAAATGCTTCTCCTTTCCAAATCACATGTAATGGTAAAGTTCATTACCCATCTTAAGCTTGCATTTAGTTCCCATATCCCACTCTGACTCTTTGGCCTGGATACTTCCTGAGTTGCATTTCTAGTTCTCTTGTCCTTTTCCTGCTTGCCCTGGTTGTATCTTGGTTTCTCTTCCACACTCTCAGCTCGGCAGCGTAGAGATAAGGAGAGGCTATTTCCTTGTTACGGTTTGGGTGTTTAGACCTAAAGCAGGAGCATGTTCAAGAGAATGTAAGCATTGGAAAAATTAGCTGCTTAAAGTGTCTGTTGAACACATGCCAAGAGCTTACAACTTTGCCAGATTTGGGCAGCTTTTCACAGACAAAAGAGACATTGCTGTGTCAAACATCAGCGTCTTTGTCTCATGCATGGATGTCCTTACTAGAGTCTTCTTTTTTAAATGCAGACGTATCTGGGGATGGCCACCATTTTGGGTTGAGATTAATTTTAGAAAATTTTCTGAAGCAAATAGAACAGAACATTCTACCCAAATAGTTGTTATTAGGCAAAGTTAGGAACAACTGCCAAGTGATGAATAGAGATAGACACTCCTGAATTGTAGGCTGTATTGCCAACATTACTTCCCATAGGTGTGTGGCAAAAGTAGTTTTAAACATGGGAGGCCAAATTCTATTTTCTGGAATATCTGCAGTTCCACTGATTTACATGGGATTACAGAAAATGTAAGTCAGCATAGAATTTATCCCCCGAATTTAAAAGCCTCATTGAAGCTACTGAATCTTCATTTTTCTGAGCTTTTTGGTTTGGTGCTGTTGACTGTCTACCATGACACTGAAGGTAAAGCATCCCATCTGTTTGCTGTATTAACCAGCTTTACTCAATTATTAAGCTATAGCTTTGCATTTGGCATGTAATAGTTTTTAAAACTTTTTTGGGGGAGAGAAAAAAGGCAAACAGCAAGAACAAGTAGCTTTCATAATGCATTAACTGGAAGCTAACATTTTATATTGTAGCTTTATATTGTCTTTTTCTGGGTTTTGTTGGTCTGGGGGGTTGTTTGGTTTGGGTTTTTTGGTCCTGGGATCTATTTATAACTTTTGCAGGTGGTGTTTTTTTGCATGCTAATCCTGCAGAGAAACATTGTGTCCAACAAAGCTTGCTGGGTCAGCATAAACAAGAAACTTGTGCTGGAAAGACAGTATCCACAGGTATCTATTATGTATGGAGATTTGGTGAAATAATCGTTAACTATCATTGACAAGAATAAATCTAGTGTTGTCTGTTATGATATTGTGTTTCTCTGCAAAAGAACAGATATTCTTCCTTTCAAAGTCAGCAAAAGACTCAGCAACGTAAACGTGCATTTAATAAAATATTTCATTAGTCTTTTTCATCTGTATTCTGCCTTTCCCTTCCAACCAAGATGATCCCTTTTTTCTGGTGTTATGTTCTGTCCAGTCATACACAAATTACATACCTACCTACATAAGTGAGGTGGTCCTGCAAGGATTATTTTAAAAACTGACAGTGGTTTCTCACAGTTTGGTGGTTTATTTTAATGTTCAAAACAGACCAGATTAGTCAGCAAAATGAAATTTCTTCTGATGCTTTTTACAGTGTCTGAGTCAGAGACTTTTATTCATCATTGTTTTTTTTTATTGCTGTATCACTGTCCAGTCCTCTACAATTTTAAGGTTATTTAGGAGGGGTGAAAGCTTATGATATCGTGCAAGTTTGAGTGATTTGATACGTGCGCATACTAGCATGGTAACCATGAATCTTTTAACAGACTTTTAAAGTAAATGGATTGAATTGCATTTGATTTAACCTTGTGCTTAATTATTTAAAAGTGTCTACCTGTTGCCCCAACTCCATGCCGGTTTGAAAGACTGAGAACGCCAAAGTTAAAAATGAGCTTCACGTCATTCAGATATCAAAGCTAATGTTTTCATTCATTTCCTTTATTCTTAATGAAAATTTTAAGGAAGTGTAAAAATTATTGCCTTCAAGTGAAGGACCCATAGGCTGACATGTAGAAAGAACTTTGTCTAAAACCAAGGGCCATCCTTTATATATAAAATACCATTGCTAATCCTCCTTTAACTGAGAATTCCCCTTCTTAGATGGAAGACTTCATAGATTTGCCTAGGCATGAAGGCTTGCCAGGTCATACCTGGCAAGTCAAAAAGAGTCCTTTGAATCAGAGACAGAAATAATTTGGAAGAAGGTATGGAATAGAAGGGGAATGTCCCTGAAAGGTACGTAGTAAGTTTCCAGGTGACCTTCTGGTAGCCAGAAAACCAGAACATGTTCAAGTCCTTCAGTGTCAGGGAGGCAAATATGTGAGTTACTGTAGTGATCTCAGTGTACAAAGGAAATTGCTACAGCTTTTCACCAAGTATAAATGGAAAAATAGTTTTGGTCACTGGTGCTACTTGCACACTCTGGGTGGGATCAGTAGGACCTCCAGTCTGTGAAGTGACTGATGTCTTTTTACCCGATCCAAGGTGCTAAACAGCCTTCCACCAGTTCTTCCAAATAGCTTTCTTGGTCCACAGGCAAAACCATAACCAAGTCTGGAGGATCATCAGACAGCTAGTCTGCATCTAACCCATCTCTATATTTAGACACTGGCTAAGCTGCTTAACTACAGCAGCTGTGTTGGATGAGAGGGAAATAAAGAGTTGAGTTTCCTTTGCTTACCAGAGGCACTGCAGTGAATATTTCTGCATTAAACCGTGTAATGTAAACCTGGGGGGGTGGCAGGGAGGAGGAGGAGAAATACAGAAGTTGTACTAAAGGCTGATAACTAACATAGCTTGCCTAGAAGATGTATTTATGGTAAAATCATGCTAGTAGGAAAAAGGGCATTTGTATTAAAAACCCTTCTCAAACAGTTATATCAATGTTTAGTATTGTGTTAACTACATAAGAAGGATATTGATCTAAGCAGACTGTTTCAAAGAGCATTTTGTGTTTAATATTCATGAAGGTCTTGTTTTCTAGAGTGATGTTTTCTTGTGGAATGCTGAGAAAATATGTGGAGAGACTTTCTTTAAAGAGAAGTGATTTTACTGCCTAATTTTGCAATAGGCAAGTCAATGTGTTTGAGAAGCATATGCTTATTTTTAAAGCCAGTGTCTTGCATTGTTTCTACAAATATTTCCTCCTAACCTCAAATTTACCTCTGTTTTGTCGTGCTTTGGCTGCCGTTTTGGCACTTTGTAGAGGTGGCGTGTTCATGGCAAAACTTCCATCTTTTCCTGAACTCACATAATTTGCTGTGGTTGGTTGCAGAGGGATGCCTTATAACTGGAGCGCCAGCTTTCCTAAACATTTTCTGCAAATCAATGAATGAAATTTTTGAATAAAAAAGGAGAGGTGCAAGCCAAACTTGAAAAGAGAATGGAAACTATTTTGTGTTGACTGTTGTGGCAAGCTGAATAACTGCTGATTTGCAAAAAGTCTTTAATGCCAGTATATGGCAAGCATAATCTGGAAAATAATGGCAGACTGTCCCCTAAAAGAAAACTGCACTTTTTCTGTCATCTACCATATTTAAGTGGTACAATTTGACCTGTAACTAGCATTGAAGATCAGGGCTAGTTTGGTTAATGATTACAGTATTTTCCGTCATTTTATTTTACTTCTCAGAAGCTCTTAAAAGTGTTTCCTCCAAAGTAGGAACAAGAAGATACCATGCAGGAAAGAAAAGATAATCTGAGTATTATTAGCAATCTTGGTAATTGAGAACATAAAGGATTCTGTGTATGTAGTGGTTGTAGGTTGGCAAAAATGAAAGTTCTTAGTGAGAAATAGTACATGTTCCTACTTTTTGGAGAATGGAAAGGGCTGTAGGGAAACAGAATTTTAAAGTTACCACATTTCTGCTTTTTCTAGGTTGCACAAACTTTGGAGGCCTGGACTTACTCCTGTGTATAGGGATCTCTTTTTATTTTGGGGCAGGATTTCCATACATTCAAGATATTCTACTCTCTACAGAATGTCTTGAAATTCTGGGCATCTCTACAGACATTGAGCTGAAAGAAAGTTATATTGGTGCCCAGCAGTTTCACTTAATTGGGGGATCTGGAAGATCCATAGTAGACTTGGGGTTTGGTGGTGTAGATGACAATTAAAGGTTTAATATTTTGTGCCTGGGATATTTCCCCTATGAACCTGCTGTAGGTCAGAGAGTTTTGAGAAGCATCAGACCTGCTGTGTATGAACTGTACAGTTTATATGGGATTGCTCAGTGCATCTAAAGTGACCTGAAGGCAGTAGATTTACTGCACATGTGCGTACCATGAGTATGTACGTACATCTGTCCAGGAGTTCTGGTCGTGAAATGTGATAGCTCTGTAATTCAGACTGCATGTTGCCAAGTGCCTAATATCTGAAAAGAACATCCAGGATTAAGATAAATTTACTAGAGTTTCCAGTGTTGGTAGTAATTCACAGTTACCTCTTTAAGTCCATAACCATGTATAAACGCATTTATAATACAAGGCTTTAAAAGAATGAGGAATGGAAACTTCCCCATGGAATTACCTTATTGCAATATTTCAGGGTCCCAGCATTTATTTTTACATATTCTATTCAGATGTGATTCCTCTCTCAACATGCATTTTTATTACCTTGTCTTCCCAAATTCCCTTTCTTCTTGGAATCTTTCTAGTTGAATTTTCAGTGGTTGAGATTGTTGGGAAATACTTTTTTTTCTTCGGAAAAACCTATCCTAGTTTTTGAGAACTGGAAGCATCAGTAGTTGAATTTGAGAGTAGATAACGGGTCTGTCGTATGAAACGGTAGTGGTATAATTAGCTATATGTCAAATCCTTTTTTATGGAATGTCTGAGAGGTCAGCATATATCTCTGCTGCGTAATGCAGATTAGATTTTACACATGTTACCTTTTCCTTTTATTTGTTTTGCTTAATTATCCTCACACTCTTCTTCACTAAAAATGTTTGTGACATTTAGGAACACAAGCAGAAACAGGTGGTAACTGTGATATAACCTTGATAAATCGCATCTTTCAAGAAAATATCTTAATAACTAACTACAGTAATTCTGCTGTGCATTAAAGGCACATAAGCTGTGTGTGTGATTAGGTATTTAAAAATAGAACATTTCCTCTCAAGTCCTCCTTGATTTTGTTACGCATTATTTGTATGTTTTATAGCTGTAAATTTTTTGAGATTTCATCAGGTAAGCTGTGGTTTGTATTTGATGGACTCCCCAGATTCTAAATGTTACAGAAACTCTGGAAGATAGCATGACTTTGGTTGAGAGATATGATCAGAGTGTCTGCTCAGAGAAGTTCTGCATCATGGAGTTCAAAACCTGCCCCTTAGTTCTTCCAGCTGAATATTGCCAGCATGCTGCAGCAGCTTTGCCAGGGCAGAAAGGGCTTATAAGTGTATTTGTTCTCAAATGCCATATAGTTTCTAACCTGGAATGAAACATCAATTTAAGATTAGATTAGAAGGGTTTTGGTTTTTTACATTTATATTCAACCACATTGCTTCAGGAAGTAATTTTTTTTTCTCCATGAAACTTAATTTAGTGGTCTTTTAAATACCTTAATATTTTTACTAAGTTGTGTGTAATATTAGCCATTGTATGATGTTTTATTTTCAATACAGTAATTTTTTTAAAAGAAATATTATATATTCTATTACATCTTTGTTATGTTATTTTTACAGATAAACACAAATCTCCTTCGGATATAATACAAAGTTTTCAGAAGAAAAGTCAGTTTAGGACCATTGCTCCAAAAATGGTACCAAAAATTTTAACATCTGGAGTGGTTTCTTGTCTTCAGTCGTCTTTGCCTGAGCAAAACACACCAATTTCAGCTGCAGGTTCTAAACCACTGGTGGTACCAACTCAAAACTATGCTGTCATGCAGGTGGCTGGTCATGAGGGGACTTTTTCTCTGTTGGCCTTGCCATATGTTGCCCCTTCCCTAACACAGCAAGTCCAGCAGTCAAATGTGACTCCTTCTGACACCCTAAAGCTGCCTATCCCTAGGTACCAACCTGTAAGAAGTAAATTGCTCTGTGACAAAAAACCGTCACAAATCTCTGGTTCGGGTGCGCATAGCGAGACCAAAGCGGCGATCTCATCACAGACATCCTCTGTGACTGCTTTAACTGAAGACTGTGCTGAAACTCATTCTAGTTCAGATTCAACTGAGCAAGTGATGCTAACAGACCGTGACTCAGCTGAAATTACAGTTGCCACGTTAGTAAATAAGAGCAGTTGTGTGGGATCTGGATCTCCTTTAGCGATCAAAACTGAAATTGCTAATGGTGATGTCTCTGGACCATCTGTAGTTAAAGACTCTTTATCCAAGCTGACAAAAACAATTAATCCCATGAAACTAAGTCTGCACTCTGTGAAGACAGCATCTGAAACCACAAGAGAGTCATTCATAACATCTGAGAAACTAAAGGAAAAACCAACAAATCTTGCAAATTCTATTGCTGTTCTGTCACCGGCAGTTTTTGGCAGTGCAATACAGATGACTCCGTCAGCACCAAAAGGAAAACTTCCTATTTTGCCTTACTCAAGGATGAAAAATTCAGTGTTCTGTAAATCTAGACAGAGTACTAATGTTACAGTTGTATCTGGTCCTTCACTGAGATCTGAATGCGAAAAGATACCAGCTTTGGCAAAACCCTTTCATGCTCCTTCTAACGCATCTGATAAGCGATCAGCTGTGTCACTTACACAAGTCCCCAAACAAACCATTCAAGAAAATACCCTCTCTCCATCCAATAAAGTGGATGTCGACAGTCTAAAAAAATTGAACAGTGCAGCCTCTAAAAGAAGAGGCAGGAAAAGAAGAACCACAGATGATTTATTGGCTTTTCAGACCAAGCGAAGAAAATGTATCATTAATAAGTTTAGAGAAGGGAAAGAGAGGGCCAAAGTTGATCTTCAGCCACCTGAAGACAAAAAAACAGTAGCAGTGAAAAAATACCGTAGCATTAGACCAAAACCAGTGGTGATGGTGCAGGATCTTGCACCACTGACTTCTGCAGCAATGGCAGAGACACCATCTCCTGACCATTTAGACCAAAATACTTTTTCAAATAGTTTACTTCCCAACAAATATATAAGTTACAGGCATAGTGATGCTACATCAGCTAAATCAGGTGATTTAAGTAGAAATACATGTTCAACCCTGCCTAAGCTGTCATATAAATGTTATGTTTGTAACCACGTCTTCCAGTTTAAGCACCATCTGCAGGACCATATAAACACACATACAAACAAGCGGCCTTACAGCTGCCGAATTTGCCGGAAAGCATATATTCACTCTGGAAACCTGAGCACGCATATGAAACTTCATCACAACGAAGGCAAACCCAAAAAACTTGTGTGTTGTGAATTCTGTGCTAAAGTTTTTGGACACGCGAAAGTGTATTTCGGCCACCTCAGAGAAGTGCACAGGGTTGTTATCAGCACAGAGCCCTCCACTAGCGAGCAACAGCTGCAGGATGCTTTAAAGAAGAGAAACACCAATATAAAAGAAACAGAAGAAGCAACAGAGAGAGAATTGTTTTCACTCATTAAAACGAGATTTCAGGTTGTCAGTGGAAGTTCATAAATATCACTGTTAGGAAAATCGTTGCTTTTCCTTCATCTTTTTGCCCCTGAAGTGAGATTCCTCGTGGTTTAAATATTTTGTTAAGGAATCTAGTCAATCCCTTATACCATCTGGTATATTTTAGCTGATTTACTGAATATAAATTATTACTGACGCTTGAATATCCAAAGTAATTTTGTGTGTATTCTAATAATGCCCAGTGTACTTCCAGCAGATCTATTTTGATCAGTTGATTTCTCACAGCTAACACTTTTGCTGCTTACCTGCACTGTCTTCTATGTTCTACCCATGTGGGGTTTTCCCTGGGAGATAAATGAACCAGCTGCAAGAAGTGCAAAGCAATTCATAAGTCAGTATTAGCTCGTAGTTTGTTTACCCTATTAAATATCATTATCCCATTTCCTTCTCTGGAGCGCTGTGAGCTAATCTGTCTTGCGTGTTGCTTACTGCTACTCTTGCCATCACTTAGACAAGTAGAAAAGTTAACATTTATCATATTAAGATGGATAGAGCATTCTTTTTTCTTTGCATTATGATTTTGAGATGAAATCTCTTGACACAATATAAATGTTGGCTTTTTTATTTGTTCCACTCTGCATTTACTTTCATTGAAGTACACATTAATAAGCTCAGGGCTCTAGCCTGACACCTCAGTACAACGCTTTAATTGTATATGGTTTTGCTTTTCATAGCTCCATTCTCTGGGGCATCGGTTAGAAATTTGTAAAGTATTGAACCTAAGAAACATCAGCGCTTTTCTTTCAGCCTTACTAGCCTTCTTACAATGAATCATTTAGTTTATCTGGTTTGTTGGGTGATATGTCTGATGTGTATAAATGCACAGTATTACGTGGTCCTTCTCGTAGACATTGGGAGAAGGTTGCTGTGGAGGTCTTCTTTTGACTGGCCTAACTTAAACCAGGGACTTGCTAGCTCTGTGTGTGTCTTTATACTCCAGAGCTGTCCTAAATCAATAAGAGGGGCTGTCCAATTGTAAATTAGGCATATAAATAGTTTAAAACTGTCTTGCAAACTTTTAGGGAGAAAAAAAAAAACTTTGAAGTTCCATTGTTTCCATCTCGGCGTGGGAGGTGCAGCATGGTTTTGCCTTATATTGACCGTGGATCACTCAGTGTAAACAAGTTACTTTCTTTTAGTAGTATGCTACATGTAATACTCATTTTCACTTTTTTAGCACTGAGCTAGAAGTATTTGGATTGACCTCACTACATCAGGAACTTTAAAAAATGGTACTAACCTTTTATTAAAAGGTTAACATTGTTAAAAAATTATTTCTGCTAAGGCTATTGTTAAACTCAGCAATGTTGAATAACATTTGGTTTTAGTTGTTTTCTAATCAGCCTGATCATTATTTTATTTCTCTCTTCTTTTTTTTTCCTGTTCCAAATAAGTTAAATACTGTAGCAGCAGTGCCTGTTTTTAATTACAAGAGTGTTTCATGAATGTCGTCTCTTCTTAGAACTTTTTAAGGACAGAAATTACCATCTCTATTCTGGCGTGGCTACTCCTGAAATAGTTTGTATGTCCTTCTTTTAACAGGGGAAGTAAGTGCAATCTTGAGGACCTATTCCATAACCCAGGAGAAGTGAAGTTACAGATCAAATGTGGTCGATGCCAGTTTATTGCACAGTCTTTTGGTGAAATGAAGTTTCACTTGTTGTGCTCTCACGGAGAAGAGATTCAGGGAAGAGTAAAGGAAGGAAACAGAGGAGCTAAGGGGGAACTGATCAAACACACAACCCACTTGTGGAAACAGTGCCATGAGAAAAGACATTCAGCAAAATGCAGTGCCCACGAGGAGGAGTTTTATACTTTTCCAAAACTGAAAAGACAGATGCACTTTCACCATCAAAATAATGTTGATTTGTTATCTAAAAGTGAGCTGACTCAATCAGGAAGCGGTGAAGCAGCCAAGATGCAAAATGTGGGGTTTGGTACACCAAGCAGAAAAATAGAAATTTGGTCTAAAGCAGGCTATAACTGCATTTTATGCAAACAGTTATTTGAAAGAAAGGAGGATCTTTGTAATCATTGGCAGAATCATCATAACTGTGAAGACCCTTCCATTTTATGGACAATTTTTAGTTTGTTGTCAAAACAAGGAATTATTGAACTTTCTAATAATGGTGAATATTGAAACTGTATTCTACAATGATATGAAAAACTTAAACTACCTTACCAAATTGTTTATGATTTTTTACTGTGTTGCTAAACTAACTCAAAAGATGTATCACTTCAAAGGTTTCTTTGGTGAGTTTGTGGGGTTTTTGTAAAGTTATGCTGACCTTTATTTTGCTAAGTAGGAAATGTATATATCCAGTATCCTTCTAGATGGGTACGTGCAAGACAATTATAAAATACTGTAATTAAAATTCATGCTTAAGGAACTTAGCAGCAGTAAATACTCAATACTAATGGTTAAGGCAAAGGAAAAAGATTCTCAAGTTAAATTATAGTATAAGCATAGAAATAAATCAGTTTATATGAAGTTATCTCAATCATGAATGAAATTAAAAAAAAAAACAGACACAAGTGTAATTTGAGTGCCAAATGGGCTTCCAGATTTTATAGTAAATATATATTTCCATGCAGTTCTCTGAATCATTTAAATGTGTATATATACAGCCAGCATTCAGGAGCTTCATAATCTATAATTAAAGAGTTTTTAATACTTATTTTCTTGATTTCAGTGTCTTCATCCATGTTCATAGCTTTCGGGTTTGTTATTGGCAGATCTTTTAGGTGTTACCTTCTCTCCTGGTAACAGCAAAAGTGAAAAATTACGTGGATTTTTTTTTGCCTGTACTCCCTGGGTTGAAGACGAGTTAGTTGCCATCCATGAAGGTGGAACCCTCAGAGCTTCACTGCTTTATGAAAAAAACCCAAACAAGTTTATGTTAAAAATAGTAGTTGAGTTGGTTACTCCTGGGAAGTTTGACATTCAGCAATAGAGTGCATGATACACAGTGAACTTTTAGCATGTTCCTTTCACCTCCTGTGACAGCAGCACTACTGCTGCCAGCAGCGTTAGCACTCTGCCTCTGACACCCTTGGTATACAGCTTTTGTACCTCTGCAGTTGACCCAGTCTGTGGCTTTAAAGGGAAATTGTTCCTGCGTTATGGTGCACTTAATGAGTTTTTTTTCACTTGTGTTGCCAGATTTACTGCACTAGAGGAATTGCATGTGGCACCTCAGCCTTCCAATGTCAGGAGCCAGTTACAGTTGCCTTACCAGGATGCAAAGCTGTAGCAGCCTGTAGTGCAGAAATAGTGTGTGCTGTGTCCCCTGCTGCAGAGCAGGCACGGGAAGTCACCATTTCAGCACATCTCCAAGGAGGCAATTCAGTTCAGGCTATCAGGAGATGGAGTTCTGGAGCTCATTTTTGATGAAAAGACCATCACACCATCAAATCTAGTTTGAAAATGTTGTTAAACTGCTGTTACTTAAAGCCTTAGGTACCTCTGTATTATTTTGGGAGCAATAACGGAGATGGTGTAAGAAGGCGCAATATCACTGTTCAACAGAAGTCAGAGCACATCAGAGGGCAAAGTGAAAAATCCACCAGTGCAGTCTCTGCAGTGCTACTCTGTTCTTTTCTTCTTGTGGTCAAACTGTAACTGAGGGATTGCAATGGTGAAAGTTTCATTTCTAAAATGCCCTGTGTGGCCTCTCACTGTTTTGCACAAATTGTGGTGATGAGAACATGAAAAGGGATCTAAAAATGTTGAGTTTTCTGAGTGAGATTCCAGAAGCTGATGCAATAGTTTGTGTATGTGTTTTGGTTTTAAATATTAAAGGCAGTTTTGATGAGCTAATAGTTTTGAATGTCATTTCTTCTTGTATGGTGCTTTGCCTTGGAGTCAAACTGTAAGACTGGAGCCAAGAAAAATGAAGGACAAAAGGAAAATGCTCACAGAATTGTACAGGTGCTTGGTAAGGTAGAAGAATCCCTGTGGATTTTCAGAACTTACTTCCTACTTTCTGTGGCTATAAGTACATATTTTGTGATTGTTTCTTTGCTTTTGTATATTGCTTTTGTAGGCTTAACTGCTTTAAAAATTCTACTTATTCTTGGGTATGACAAACCCATCTTTTACAGCCTACAATGTATATGTATTTTTTTTTATGGGATAGATGGAGGAGAATGTATGGAATATTTGGAAAAGTATAGCTAATTTTAAAGTCAGTGTTTCCTGTCAAACTGAGACTTTAACTTAGTAGAGTATGCTTGCATATAGAAGCATTTTTTCTCCCCCAACTTAATCCTTTAACTTTCAAAATCAAGCAGTTTGGTGTTTTCTCTGAAACAGAAATGTGAGAATGATCCCTCCTTCACATAGCTATAATATATCAAGGGGAAGTTTATTCCCAGCATAAAGCATACATTTTAAGTGTTGGGAAAAAAGAAACATTAAAAGGTCTGATCATGTTCATTATTTAGAACAGACATTAAATCACCTTTTTTTGCAAAATCACCCATCTCTTGGTATAGTTTAAAATACAGCTCTCTGAGACAGAGTCACTCCTGTTTAGGAACAGCACGAATGGTGGCAGAATTGTCCTTTGAAAATATTTTCATAGAATCAGAGAATCACAGAATCTTTATGGTTGGAAGAGACCTCTGAGATCATTGAGTCCAACCATACACACACACAAAAAAACCCCGAAAAACCAAAACCCAGCAATCTCAGGCACTAGAGCATGCCCTGAAGTGCCACATCTACATGTGCCTTAAATGCCTCCAGGGATGGTGACTCCACCACCTCCCTGGGCAGGCCGTTCTGGTGCTGACCACCCTCTCAGTGAAGTAATTCTTCCTAATATCTAATCTAAACCTCCCCTGCCACAACTTCAGACCATTTCCTCTGGTCATGTTGTTATTCACTTGGGAGAAGAGACAAACACTCACCTCTCTACAGCCTCCTTTCAGGTAGCTGCAGAGGGCAATGAGGTCTCCCCTCAGCCTCCTCTTCTCCAAACTAAACATGCCCAGTTCCCTCAGCCTCTCCTCATATGACTTGTTCTCCAGATCCCTCACCAGCTTGGTGGCTCTCCTCTGGACCCTTTCCAGCACTTCAGTATCCTTGTGGTGAGGGGCCCAGAACTGAACACAGTACTGGAGGTGAGGTCTCACCAGTGCTGGGTACAGAAGCACCATCACCTCCCTACTCCTGCTGGCCACACTATTCTTGATACAGGCCAGGATGCTGTTGGGCATCTTGGCTGCCTGGGCACACTGCTGGCTCATGTTAAGCCAGCTGTCCACCAATCCCCCCA
Organism: Thinocorus orbignyianus; assembly: GCA_013400375.1. Classification (NCBI taxonomy): domain Eukaryota; kingdom Metazoa; phylum Chordata; class Aves; order Ciconiiformes; family Thinocoridae; genus Thinocorus; species Thinocorus orbignyianus. Next base: position 894,080 of record VXBW01005995.1, read on the forward strand.
GGTCCTTTTCTTCTAGGCAGCTCTCCAGCCGCTCTTCCCTGAGCCTGTAAGCGTTGTGTGGGGTTGTTTTGACTGAAAGGCAGGGCCAAATGCATGCTCATCCGATTGGCCTTGGCCCATTGATCCAACCTGCCCAGGTCCCTCTGTAGAGCTTTTCTACCCTCAAGCAGATCAACACTCCCACCTAGTTTGGTGTCATCTGCAAACTTACTGAGGGTGCACTCAATCCCCCTATCCAGATCACCAGTAAAGATATTAAACTAGACTGGCCCCAAAAGTGAGCCCCGAGGAACACTGCTTGTGACCAGCCACCAACTGGATTTCTCCCCATTAATCACAGCGGGTGATTAATGGAGTCACAATGTTCATGGCCATCCAGCCAGTTTTTTACCCAGTGAAGAGTACACTTGTCTATGCCATGATTTGCCAGCTTTTCAAATAGTATTTGTTTAAAATGGCAGTGCATCAGAGCTGGTAATGTAGATGAGTTGTTTGATGGTGTTTATCAGGCAAGAAGAGTCACTCCCTTTCATTTTTTGTAAAAGTGGGGGGAGTTTCAGTCATGGGAGGAAGGAGGTTTGGGACGAGGGGGTGGGTTGCATTTTTTTTTTAAATGGAAGATTTCACGTTTAGTCTTTTCATCATACTTTTGTGCTTCTCTCCCTTTCTCTAGTCTGGGCCAAATGGGTAAAGAAGTCTCAGCTTTCAGCAATTTAAAGCCTGAAAACATATTTTAAAGCATGGTTCTAAGCCACTTCTCAGCATCCTCATAAATGTTTAAAATTAGAAGCCTTTTTTTCTGAGGCTGAAAGCATTCTTATGTTTCAGGCTATTACGATTATGGTAGATTATGAAGGGCTGGGATTTTTGAAAATAGCTTTGCATTAAATACAGATGTGTCCTTTGTTTAAAATATGTTTGTTTTGCATTTGTGTTCATTTTGATAACATTTGGAGGTATGAAGTGAGCCTTATTTACAGCAACATTAAATAGTGCGTTTGCTGTTCAGCAGAAGGGTTGTTATGAATACAGTTTGCTGTTTACCTTGAAACTGGACAAGTTAACATCTGGCTTTGCACATAAATTATATTTTTAAATCGTTAAAACGAATGTTACTGTTTTTGTAGCTGTAGTTTTGTTCCCCTCTGATTTTTCATTAAGTCTCTGTTTCAGCTTCACTGTTCAACTTTAAAGCTGTTCCTCACATGGAAAGTTGTTCCTTCATCATCACACCATAAATAATCAAAGCTGGAGGAGTTCCATCGCTTCTCTGGCTTGCAGAATATTGCCCTTCTCCAGCTGCAGAGCTACAGTTTCCTATGGCTAACTTGACATAGTGGCTGGCAGCAAATGTTTTACTTCATTTATTTATTAGAATTTAGATCTCTGCTGTTTAGCCCCATCAGAGTTTCTGTCATACCTCATTAGATATTTATTTTATCTACTATTCACTGAGCTCCTTAGAGAAAGTGTCATAAGAAGGATGAACAGGTATTTAAGAGAGCAGATTTCAACCCTAACTTTGTGCAGATGATGCTGACGTTTGAGAATCACCAGCTTATCTAGGCTCAGCCATGTAATATATTATATTTCTACAACACATCCACCTACATGCGCATCTATTTTGGAACAAAATGTATACTTCAAATTCAGCTGTCAGTTATTATTATCAAACCTGTACAATGTGAGTTTGTGATTATTATGCATAAAGATTAAAATGCTATTAACTGTATTAGGTTTACTTGTCAAATTCCTTACAGCTCTGAAAAATGAAAATCTGCATGCTGAGTATGACACAGAAAACAATCTGGTCTCATGAAGAAAATTCTGATGGCTTAAAAGTTGTCCTCATTTCAGTGTGTGCTTTTATAGCTGATCTGTCACGTTGTAGGATTTTCTTCATGCTTTATTAAATTGCCATAATTTTTCTTGACTAGGAATACTGAAGAAGACCTGAGCTTGCAAGCAAGTTTCAGGAAAAAATGTCTTCACTGTCTTTCTCTGTAAAGGCAGATGCATCTGTGAAGTCAAAATAGTGTTAATGGCCTTACATATACATGCACAATGTGGGGCGACATGCGAGGCTTGGGCTTCAGTGTGTGACTTCATGTGGCTGCCCATTCTGCAGTTCCAAAGTAGAAATCGCAAATTTGAGCGCAAAAATAACTTAGTTTTCAGGCTTGAGTGAATTTCTAATACTTTATTGACAAACCTTCAAGAAGCCCTGAAAAATGACCATAGCATGCTTCTCTACTTGTGCTTTGTTTAACAATTTTATTGACGTAGTAGTACCAGGAGTGTTCTAAAATATGGTAGGTCTGATGCTGTCAAGTAGAAAGGGAACTTTCTCCCTTCCATTATTTTTCCTCATTTCATTGACTTTTCTGTGTAAGCATTAGAAATGATGGGATGAATTATGATTTCTGCTGCTCATGAACATTATTCTGAAGTTATTTTGCAGAAATTTCCAATTTAATCTAGAATAACAGATGAAAGCAGTGAAAAGGAAATTCTGTTGGAAAGACCTATGTAAGCAAACTGTCCCATATGTGGAATTCTCTGCACAATTACACCACTTTAGATGAAATTTATAGATGATAGATCTTCTGCTGGTAGATACAAACATTTTGTTCTTATCCAGAGTTATTTGGAGTGGTCAAGGCGTTATGGTTCGAGAAAACCCATAACAATTTCTTGTCATGCAGGCAGTCATTCCATCACCCGGTGACCCCTCCCCACCCAGGAAAGGGGAATTGGGGAATGCACAGAAACACAAGGGTTGAAATGTAAATAGATTTAACAGAATAAGATTAAAAAACCAACAACAATACTAGAAAACCAGTATTAATCCTGACACTGATATAAGATTTACAAGAATTATACTCAGCAATTCTACCAGCAGAAGCTGTGCCCTCCCAGCAGGGACAGCAAACGTTGGACACAGCGAGTACAACGGCTTCGGGGGAAAGGAAGGCCTCAGGGGTCCGGCACCGGGGCAAGGAGTTGTCTGGATCACCACCATCAATGGAGAGCCCACTACACAGCAAACTTTTCTAATTTATATTGAATGTGACATTCATGGTATGAAATAACCCTGTTGGTAGCTCGGGTCAAATGCCCAGGCCTTGCTCCTCATCGTCCCTGTGCCTGGCAAGGCCCAAAAACACTGAGACCTTGAATCTCACAGAGCCTGGCTGGCCAAAAAGTAAATATTTTCATGAATTCAGACACTAGAGTCTTCTAAAAGTGTGATTTTCCCAGAATCAGAAGAAAAGTTAGTCCTCGGCCTCTCTACCCAGGACACAAGGGAAGTAAGAATTAAAAAATGTCCAGACCTTCTCTTTGATTTGAATTTTGTTAAATATTTCTACTGCTATGCCAGTCCAGATCATGGTCCGAGGCATGTAGATACTCAGACACTTTCTAGGGGACTTGCAGCATAATTCAGTGAAAGAAAGGGGAAGAAATATGTCAAAGAAATAGTGATGATGAAGGTTGGCACAGTGTATTGAATATAAGGTCAAACTGCAGTATGAGTAGCCTTTGACTGCCTGTAAATGTGGAAGTGTCCTGCAGCCTTAGTCTGAACTTCTCCGTTCCACCCCCTGTGGTTACGCAGCTCCAGAGTCTGCTCCCACCTGGGGCACATCAGTCTGGAGCACCCTCAACTTCCTTGGGCATGAGTAATTCCAAATGGCAATAGCTGACTTTATGAATGTCTTCTTCTTCTTGTGTCTCAGTTATTCAGCTGTACCTAAGTGAGACAGATGCTGGCTGCCGAGAGCAGCTGCTGCTAGGCTTGAAATGTGGTCTTTAAGTTTACTACGGAAAGCATCTTTTAGATTTGGTCCATAAGTGAAATCAAATGCTGCATCAGTTCCTGTCAAAATAAAAATATGGCTTACTAGGTTTCCTGCATATACAGCACCGATAAGTAGTAGGAAAAAAACAGTACAATGGTTGCTATAAGCTACTAAATGTGACTTGGGGTCTTTATGTGCTGTTGGAAAGGATTAGAATGTCCCATCACCAAGATAGAATCATAAACTGTAATCGGGGAAGTTCCACAGAACTGTCTCACACAGATCTGATGGTGTAAAGCAGCAATTCAGAGGCACTGTGACTGAGATTTTTTCCCATCTTTTCCCTGTTGTCCTTTTTTCCCTTCTTTTCCTTCTTTCCCCTCAGCTCTCTCCCTTTTCTTCATTCTTTTCCCATCTCTTTCTGCTTTCTTTTTTCTTTTTCTATTTCCTTTTCCCTAGGCAGCCTACCTTTTCAGCATCCTCTGTGAGCTTGTTCTGGCTGAACACAATTTGTAAATGTCTGATTTGACAAAGTCAGCATTGTGTCTGGCGTCTTTGTTACTAGCCAAAAGCCTGGGACTGAGTAGTTGTGAATGCTATTTCACAGAATGTTTCACAAAAACACTGTTTGGAGGGGGCCCTGGTGGTCAGATGGGCCAGCTTCACCCCCACCCAGAGCAAGGCTTAGCACTGGCCCGGGAGCACGGCAACGCTTGGCCTTTTGGAAACACTTTTGGTTGCTCTTCCCACTGTTTCTATCTCCAGTGGTGGAGTCAGGAGCATAAACAAGGCTTTCAGTAGGGTGGCTGATACTTTAAGTGCAATTCTGTGACATTTGTAAAGAAAGCACAAAGCCTGGAACAAAAATACACCCCCAAAACCAAATAAAGTTGCAGTTTCAGTTGATGGTCCTTCAGCAGTGAGAACTTCTTTTGGCACAAAACCCTGCTGGTTTTATTGTAGACCATGGCCAAGCCTCTTGTCTACCTGCACAAAGCAGCTCACACTCCTTTAACCACTCTGCTTTTTCTAGACCTTTCAGGGTCTGTGCCTTTCACGTGCAATGAATATACTGCTTTTTTTTTTCCTATGGTTGATTTAGGGCAAAAATAAAGCGTTTTATTTCCTGTATGCAAAGTGATTTTGTGCAGCTTCAGCTTTAATCTGACTTTTGAACATACACCCGATCAAGGAGACCCATATACCTTCCTATTGCCAGGAGCAATAAATGACACAGGGAGGGAGGAAAGCAATAAATATCCCTGTGACCGTACCTTTGAAGCAATGCAGTGGCTTTCCGCTGGAAGCTTAATTTCTTCATGTTTTTAGTGAAAAGCTTTTACTAATTTTAACAGAAGTAAATACACTGCTGTACTTCGCTATTCAAATAAATCCTTTTTCAGCTCTGAGTCCTTGGAACTTGAATCCTGTCCAGCCATTTTCTGCTATCTGCCAGTTCCTTGCTAAGTGCAAACCTGACACTCTTGCCAATGAGTCCACCTGCACGCCATTTAGAGTCATTTGCCGTCTTTTCTCTTGAGCTAATCAAAGTTTGCGAGGAGACAGTTTTTAAAAGGGACCAGCTCTACAATTCAGGCCATTTAAATTACACAAGTTAATTAAAAGCAATTGCAGAGAACTATAAAATAGAGAAGTGGTACAGATTGTTTCAAAGCTCACTTATTTTTATTCTCTTTCGTGAATAATTGGAGAGGACGTTTTCCAGGGAAGAATTTGGTTTTCTTCGTGCTGTTTTATGTGCTGCTCTTCTTACCCACTTTTCCGACTCTTCTGAGCACAGCAGAGCAGAGCCCAGCCGTGCTTCCTCAGTCGATTGCATCCCGTTAAACTCAGAGCAGCGTTTTATTTTTACATGGTGAGACAGCTGGGCTGATAAATGGATGGGATACTGACACTCCAGGAGACAACCACAATGTCTGCACAGGTTAATAGTCTCCCAGTGTCTTTCAAAAGCAACATTTCCAGTGCCTGTATGAATGCACACACACACGGTCACACACAAAATTATAGTTGGATTAAGTCTATGGAACATTTTTAACTTGTGTATTAGTGTCCCACTGTACAGTGTATTCCAGTAATTCTTCTTCTATTAAAATGCAGTAGCAATGTCATTATTGTATAATATATATACAATAATAACAATATATAATAATACATGATAATACATCTATGGCTGATCTGAACCCTCAAATACACAGTGGCCACCTGTGTTCTTCCAGGAAATTGGATTAATTGTTGAATTGTTGGAATTTCTTTTAAAAAGCGTGCTACTCCTGCTGGTTAACACCACATGTAGGGTTGAAACGATATTTCTGAGAGTGATTTATTGGTCCGGCAGAAAAGTCTGGTGCTAAACCTTTCCAGTGGGATTTGCTTACATTAGGAAGCAATGCAGGTGGCAGTCTATTTCAACACGGAATGGATTTTTCCCCCTTTCTTCCTGATAAATGAAGTGCTTATGTAAGGTGAGAGATTGAAAAAAATGAGAAGCCTGAAGCCCTTAGAGGATCCGCCTGAAAGCTCCACACGTGGGCAGAGGAACGCGGAGTAAATCCAATGTGGTTTCTTGTCCCTGCTGGCCTCGAGCCTGGTGGGAACCTGCTGACTGTGCTCAGCTGTCCTGGGGACGCTGCTCAGGAAAAGCTCCTTGGGGCGGCCCAGAGGTCCCGTTTGGAAACATTCAGCATCGTGCACAGCACAGGAGGGTGTTTTGACACCAAACTCATTCCACCCGTCACGTGGTAATAAATTGTTCCCATACCTTCATGACAGGCACCCTTTATTCGTTGAGCTTTTGTCTCGTGTTTTCATTTTGTGCATAATAGACAGGATCTGGGCTTGAATTAGCACCCAACAAATTGTCTGCTCTGAAGCTGTATTCTATACGAAGCTGCTCCCTTTGGCTACCGCTAACATGTATCCTCTTTCTCCCGAATGATTCATTCAGTGTCGTTTAATGACAAACATTTGATAGTTTTTATTGTCAAATATTATATGTAAATCTCTTAACAGTGTCACATTCTTAAATTATTGTAGCGCTTGATTAAATTAGCCCTTTTAAAAGGGATGCAGGCTCACTAATAGTGTTTCCTGCAATGCACATCTCTAGAGAAAACCAAGATCTGACTTTTATAGTCAGAACCAATTAGGCTCATCCCTTTCTCCCCCTCTTTTCTCTGCAGTGTTCAGATGAATCACATTTTTCAGGCACAGTTCAAGCAGACTGTCAGGTCTCTGGGGCTCTCTGCCTCCTGGGCTCCACATTCCCACTGTCAGCTGTGAAAAATAATTCCCCTTTTGCAGTTGTGTCCAAGGAAAGTAAGATGATAAATCCACAAGTTAGATTTAAGAGAGGGGAAGTGCATTATTGTTTACTCAGCATCAAATAAGGTTTTGTTTTAGGAGATACGGCTGCTGTGAGGCATGGGGAAGCATTCTCAGGTTTAAAGTGTTCTCATTAGGTTAAAGCTCTTGAAATTGTTAGGATTCATTCATAGTTAAAAGAAAATTCAGGGGTTTGTTCTCAGTTACAATCCTTTTGGAGTACCTAAAATGTAATTTTGAAAAACTGGGTGGAAAAATGGCTGGGAAAAAAGCAAGGGGGGGAAAAAAAAAGAAAAAAAAAAGTGTTTTTTTTTTTAAAAAAAGAGTAAATACCCTGTACTAAAGCCTCAAGAAAAAAAATCAACAAAATCCTCAACATGTGCAGGCTACCTGAGTGTAAATAACTTCAGATAAAATTCATGACAGAGTAGAGTTGCTGTTCAACTGCTCTGGTGAAACTGCAGTATAATTAAGAACTCTTTTCAAACCAGAAGAAAATGGTAAATCTTTTAGCTTTGGAGGAAGCAGAAGGTAACTTCCCCCTGCAGTAGGATAAAGGTGGAGGTACAAAGTTTGTCACTTCGAATCATCACTCAGTTCTCTGTGCAGCATTTGTTTGCAATAGTCTTTTCTTTGCCGTAATGCCATAATCGTGCTTTGCTGTAGAACTTTAAACTGCTAAGTCTGCAAAGCGATTAAATCTTCAGTTTACAGTGACAGAACTCTCCAGTTTAAAAGAAAAAAAAAAAAAAAAAAGAAAGAAAAAGAAGAGCCATTATAATGAAGCCTTAAGTCTCTTGGCATTCACCTTTCCGCCTTTCAAGTTTCCTGTCCCTCATTATGTTACTGTTAGATTTAATACACATCGGTATCAATTCAGCACAGCCATCCAGCATCCTTGCTCTGTACAGGCAAGCCCTTTCACTAATAAACCTTTAAATGTATCCAAATCCTTCTCAAGGCTTTAAGACCACACAGCAAATAGTGCTTTGCTCGCTGTCAAATTGAAGTGATTAGTTTATTTCTAAATGCCAAGCTTCTGAGAAATAAAGCAGCATGGTAAATGCAACCACCCTCCTTTTTTAACTTGATTTTAATAGCTTGCTGTACTAATGGCCAGAGCTGTAATTGGGCGGGAGAACTTTGAGCTGCTTCATATTTCAGCTCGTGGAATATTAATATTATCTGTTGGAAACATTTTCACAGACCGCAAAAGGCTAATGTGCCTCAGGAGCGAGATTCATTCAGGAGGGGCCAAGGTCACTGTGTGTCTGGGCTTGCCTGCTCCCAGGTAAGCCGCATGCAGAGCCTGGCGTGCCGAGCCCTGTGCCAGGGGGTCCCCTGTGCCAGCCCCTCGCAGCTCCCCCAGGGACTGGATTTGCTGGGCTCTTCAGCCAGCGCCGTGTCATAGCGTGGTGCTGCCTCCAGCCAGGGACCAGTGGGTGACTAGAGCAGATCCTGCAAAGACTTAGTTTTGGAGTATTTCTGTGGCAGTCAGTACTATTCTCATTGCAGTATTCTCTGCAGGACTAACACCCGTGATGTGACATCTGTGGCACCTGGACCCTTCTGGCATGTGCTGGTTGCCCGTTAGCCAACAGCCATGCCACTGGGCAACTGCATGCAAGCATAGGATAAAAAGGGAGAATTAATTTGAATTACGGGGCTATGTATCTTATCTATTCTAATTAATTCATGAGAAAATTGTGTGCGTAACAAGAAAAATCCTGTTCCTTGTGCTGATTACAGTGATCCGAACAACGGGTCAGGAAATCCCAGTGCAAGAACCATACTTGTCCTCACTGATAGGTTATTTTCCTGTGAGCATTAGTAGTTACGGGGTGAAGAGTGAGGTTTTTAAAGAAGCCTAAACTGAGGCTGAGGAAAACCAAGGAGTAATCTTACTTCCACAGTAATGAAGAAAGAGGTTAATTGCTGTACACAATTATGATTCAAATTAGAATAAACTGGTCTGAACTCACCAGGTTCCTGTTTGCAGAAAGTACTGAACCAGGGCACTAAAACCTAGAGAGGAGCTGAAGAAATTCAAAAGTATTTCCAGAGTGGGATATTTGGTAAGAAGGAAGGTGAATAGAGATAACTGAAGAAGTATGTAATTTATTTTTTTTTTATGTCTGCCAAAGTCACTGCAAGAGATCAAAAAGAATGAGTATTTGGTGCCTCATCCTAGCCTAAATTCCCTGGGGAGCTTTTCCTCCCCTACTGTTTGCTCTTTCTCACATGGTTTTGTCCCACATGCAAAGACTCTGCAGGGGTACGCAATGCACAGGCTCCTCTGACTGCAAAGAGTAGCAGTACCTAGTGCTAAGTAGAAATGCAAAGTAGAAACTACTGACTGAAGAATGACCATGACCACAGACTGATTTATTTCTCTCGGTCTTATAAAATACATTGTTTACTTTAGATTTTTCTCCCTTGCAGAGTTCTCCTACCTGTAGCATTGGTTATTGACTGATGTGTTATAGACAGTCTGGGAAAAGTAATGAAGACAAGCAGGTCTGGAAGTATTTTCAGGGTTTTCGAATCGAGAAAGATTGAAATACACTTGGAGAAATAGCCTTGAAAATGTAATAGCAGCTTGGCTCTCAGATGTACTGTGGCAAACAGTATTTTTTGTTGTCCTTCTAGCTGTATCCCCTCCTGTCTGTGTGCAGCAGCCCTTTCCAGCAAAAACACTTCTAGTCATTCAATGCGTAAGAAAGTGTGGGGAGGGGAATATTAGAAAGGAACAAACAAAAATATTGGCTTTTTTTTTTACCAGATGGTAAAGCTGAGCATCGAAGTTGACTGGAGTGAGCCCATGGGCATGTACTGGAATCCCATTTACGTTGGGGAGATGTGTGTCCAAGGAGAGAGGTACAAACACAACAAACCTGTGGCTGTCACTTCACCATTTCCCATCAGTGCTGAGCTGCAGCCTTCCCAGGCCCAGGGTTATCACTGGAACAGTTTGCAGGGTTCATCAGTGTCCAAATAAGAAAAACGTGGTTCATTGCAGGAAACAGAATCCTTTTTATCCCATGTGAAATACTTTGCTGGTGAAATCCGATACAGGCTTCATGTTAAAATAATTGATGTGAAGTTCATTTTGCTGCACTTTGATACTTCAGCACTGGAAGAGCTGTGGTTAATGAGTGAGAGCAGGGAGCACACAGACCTCTCCTCTCCCTGGGGTGCCAGTGGCAAAGGTGGGGAGGATTTTGGAGATGGTGGCAGGTTGGGAAGAGCAGCCCATCACTTTGCCATGCTGCGAGGATGGCTTACAGACTCTTTGGCTCACAGAGCTTTTAGTCTGTACAAATGCTCATGTGGTTTTAGTCTGTTGTCTCTTATTCTCTGCATTGTCTTCCAATCTCAGGTGCCAGTGGCCTGAGCTGGAGCTCAAGGAGAGACCGGCTCCCTCTGCAAACATCCCAGGGAGCAATGCAGCTGCCGGACTGGGATTTATGGCAGCTCTCAGAGGGGCTGCAGGCAGTGGGGAAAAATAGGGCTGTTTCAGCACTTGGTAGAAGAAAGCTTGTGTGATTGTGAGTGAGGCTCACAGCAATAGGAATAAACTTAGGTCATAAAGTCTGATCTCCTTCCTTAATGTCTCATTGCTCTAGTAGCTTGTAATCATCTTGTGAGATAATAGTTCTCCTCTTTTGCTGTCAAGGCCAAATAACAAGTCCCCATGTGAATGCTACAGTTCCACTTAGGTGTCTGCAGATGCATGGTGTGGAGTTGGTGCAATCAAATTTAGTCCTGTTCTAATATTCCAACCCAAAAAGTCATCTAAGTCTCATACACAATATTTTGGTATTCCCATCACCCACATAGTACCAATTAACTCTGCCAAATCCACAAATTTCATTACAATTCTCCTACCTAGTTAATAAAAAATATTAAATAAAATAACTTGAAATGCCAAGCCTTCAAAGATGATGGTACCCATCTTTACCTGATGGCTCCCCTCTAAACACAGCCCACGGTCATCTTGCTCTTGGCCAGCTTCTGCTCATGGCAAAAGTACTTGGTTAAATAACCAGGTTCTGTATGGTCTCTCCTAACTGAGGTGCAGGCAGCTCACAGGCAGTGCACCTCACTGTATGAAGAATGGTGGGAGATTAGGTTGAGGGTAGACAAACTTGAAGACTAGATATAGATCTTCATGTCTTTCATTATCTTTTGACCTCATAAATGTTTCCAAATCATAGTTTAATGTTGAGGATGGACTAAAATGACTAGTTGTTGCAATTAGTTGGTTTTACCCCTTTCTGATGTATTTTTGGCTCACTTACTCATGCCCTTTTTTTGATAGATGTTTAGCATGAGAGACAGGCTGGCTGTTCCCGGTTTCTATGCAACAAAATCTCTTTCAGGTGGGATATGGGCACTTCCAGTTTTACATTCACATTCCTATTTAATTTCCTTTGCAGGGTCTAACTGGGTTTATCCACACGCCTGAATCTTCTTACCCGTAAGAGTTAACTTTGCTTTGTTGACCAATTTTGTTTTCAGTAACTCATTCACTGCTTACTCCTGCTGCCCTCTCTGAAGTGACAGGGTAAGGCATATTTCTTGCAGGCTTTTTCTTTGTGATGCTGCTTTTTAAATATTTTATATTTAAGTCATGCTTGTGCCACACTCAAATTCTGAGTGAGCTGATTTAATTAAGCTATTTCACTGACTTCTTAAAGCTTGATGTTAGGAATTGAAAATCTGACTCAAACAATTGCACTTTTCACCCTTTAAATTTAAAAGAAATCAAGCCATAAGGAAATACTGATGTCTTACCTAGAAGGACTTCAGCTAAGAAAACTTAGCTCAATTCCATAATGGTTTCTGGCATATGGAGCAATACTCGGCCAGGCTCAGTGTCAGGTGGGTGCAGGGATCCCCACCGTGGACAGAGAAACCACAGAGCAGAAGGAAAACATTAAGTGTTTCGAAACAGTTGTGAGAAGTTCTGCAGAATTTATGGCCTTTGGGGGCCCATGAGAGGTTTATGAGGCCGGAAGGTTTCTGGGGAGCACTTTTGTGTGGGCTTGTGCAGGTGGCTCCCCGGGATCCTACGTCTCCGTTTGCTGGAAGCGTCTCCTTGCTCAGAGTGGTGCTGCAGATGTGAAAGCAGCAGCAGGAGTGCAAGTTATCCATCAGGGTTGTGTGTCTGTGCTTCCTCTGAAAGGCTCCTCAGCCATGCTTTGTCTTTCTGAACTGCTAGTCACGTCTTTCTGGAGGAAATGGGCAATTTTGCTTTCTTGGATCCTCTGCATCACCAGGAGGATGAGCAGGCTCCTGGCGTGTAGCATCCTATCAGTAACTGGCGAAGATCAATACACTGTTCTGGAAAACAATTCTTTGTAAAATGTCTGTGCAAGGCCAGAAGGAAAAAAGGCCTTTCATTCAGGTCAGCCTTAACTGAGCAAATCTATTCCTCGAGGTGGTTTTATGGTTCACTGAAACTTCTTGCAACAATACAGAAGACAGTGAGCGATGTGTTACAAAAAATCTAGTTTTATGTATATTCTCTTTGACTTTTTGTCAGAGGCCTATTAGATGTTTTCTGATGATCAATTGTTATAATCCTGTTAAATAGCAGTGGCAGAATTGTAAGCAGTTTATTTAGTGTAATGAGCCAGAGACCTCTTCAGGAATGGTGGCCTCGTCAGTGCTTCCTCTCCTGAGATTTTCCTTCTAGTCATTAGGAGCCCACTAAAGCTACCAAGCACAGCTGGAAACAGGTGTCCTCGCTAATATTTCACACGCTTTTCATCCATTGACCACAAAGGCTTAATTTGCCCATCCACCCCCACTCACTCTGTGACTGGTAGGAAGAAAGCACATGAGTTGACAGCTCCATACTTGCTATCCACAGGTGCCTGCACGGTTCCTTCCATGGGCGACCTGGGCAACACGGAGGAAATTGCAGCCATGCAGGTACATGGCTGGTGCTACCAATTCATGACAAGTCAATGCTTCTCACAGACTACTGGGTCTCTCCCTCACAGGCTTTGAGGCTATGCTTCCAGTGGGAGTGAAGTCTGGGGCTTCCCTACCCAGCCTGGCTCAGCTCTGGCAGGTCCCAGTGCTGTGTCCCAGTCCATATTGGAGAAGTTGGGAAACTACCACTCCCACCCTAGAGGATGGAGGTTACTCTGATTTCCCCAGGTGTACCTCAGTAGTCACCCCTGCCTACCAGACACACTGGTGTTTTGCTGCCTTGCTTGTCCATGTTTGACATCTTTTGGCTTAAATCCCATCTCTTTTGGCTTTGGCTGGAAAGGAAAATGATGGAGAGGGAGGCTTCCACCATGTGCTGGTACCTGGAGACTGCACAGGGGTTCCCCAACGCTTCCCAGGCCAGAGCATGTCCTGTTGCGTGTCCCACCTGCAAGCTGCATGCTGGTGAGGAATGCTCAAGCACTTACTCAGCTTCCAAAAAAGTTCCCTGCAGGGTCTGAGAGTCAGGAGTATTGATAGTATTTCACTGAAGCCTTTATTTATGTAATTGATGCAATTGTCATGGAAAGATTATTGCACTGGGGTGGATGTGGGTTGTTTATAGTGGATTTCAGAAAGAATGCAGGAATTGATAATTCAGTTTTATCAGTCATAAAACTGAGCAGCTAAAACTTGAACAAGAAGCTATTTGGTAACTTGTAGCATAACCTGCCCACCATATAAAGGTATTACCCATCCTTGAAGAGGTTGCTTTAGCTGTATGTTGAGGCATATGCCTGAATTTTGTTATTTCTCTTGGGTTTTGCTCTCCTGCAGGGCTAGCAGCTGGAAAGCATGCTTTCTGATCATATTTTGGTCTTACTTTTAATTCATTTCCCCCACCTTAAAGTATTCATCAGCTGCTTTAACCTGTTGTTTCAGACAGCTGCTAGGTCCAAGCTGATGGAGTTTATTGGTTTCTTACTCTGATCTTGCAGATCTTATTTCAAATTCATCAATGCCAGTGCTGTACCGGGAGCCTGCGCTGAACCGCAGCGTATTAACAGATGAGAGAGCTTTCTCATGGGCTTCCTTGTGCCACCAGCTGCAAAGCCCCTCTGCATCCCCTGCTCTGGAGCAACCCACCCTGATGCTCTGAGGGGCCCTCAGAGCAAACTCTGACCCCTTTCCCTGCCCACAGCCCCTGGCACAGCCATGCCCGACACCTCGGTGTGCCAGCACTGGCTGTGCCGTGCCATGGTGCACCGCAGGAGAGGGGAGATGAGGAGTTGTGCACGGCAGACGTCAGGCAGCACCTTGGTGGTCCCAGCTCGGCGTGTGGCAAGCCCCCTGTCCCAGCCCACCCCCAGCCCAACACGAATTGTGGTCCCCATCCTCTGTGCTGCAACAGAAAGGCTGAAAACCTGAACCAGATGGAGGGTTTCACCTGGGTTTACAGACAGCCTGGAAGCAATAACTCTGGAAGGTATAAACTGCTCCTTTCATCGTAATAAGATGTTAACGGGGGGAAAGCCCGCTGCTCCGGGCGGTCCTCTATTAACGCTGCTGCAGCAGCTGGGAAAGGGGGTTCTGCTGGATCGGTTTCCACAAGGTTCACTCCCATGCATCCCCCTGCACCCATGGCTCAGGGTCACCAGTTCACAGATCTCCCCCTCAGTGTGGTCCCTCTCCTGGATGCAGAGGGTGCCTGTACATTCCCCCTGCCCAGATCAGGGTCCCAGAGGTCCTGAGGTCTTTGGTGAGGGCCGTGGCAGCTGCACACCCTGCTTCTCAGGGAGCCTGGGCTGCCACTGAACAAAACATCTGGTTGCCATCGCTTTGGGTTGTTTATAGCATCTTGATGCTCTCTTCTGCAACATTTTATTTTAAGGACCCTGGTGATATTCCCATGCAGAGTGCAACAGAAGTGCAGGTTACTCCTGGTTTATATATTTCAGCTAAGGTTGCCTAAAAGATTTGTGAAATTCTCAGAATACGTGCCTCTCTGATGCAAGGCCAGACAGGAGCATCGTTCCCAGCTCTCTCCCTGCCAGCTGCTTGCCGAGCTGATACCGCTCCCTCTCCTTGCATTCTGTGGGAAGGGATGTTTGGGCAAAACCAAACTGTCCCTTCTTTGACTTGGTGTCCAAAATGACATTACAACTTTAGAAGCCAGGTTGCGATTTCTCATCGTGCAGCATGGGATTGGATTTGCTTTTCTGTCGTGGAAACTCCATACACGTGGTACATGGCTCGGGCAATGCTTAGGTAAGGAGGAACAGAGAGGTAATATGTTTTCTGCTGGGCAACCTTATCTGCTCTGATTGTGTGGGATTTTTGGCTAAGTGTGACTGTGAAGGATAATTACCATCGTGTGTTACCTGAGATTACAGGGTTGCTTTCCAACTAATGACACCGGGAGAACCAAGCAGTTGTTAATATTTAATCAGACTCTTGGCTTAACAATTGGATAAATGAGGTGTGTAATTACACAATTATAGAAGACGTTTCAGATAGCAACTGTGCTGTTATTAATAGTGAAGGTTAAAGCTGGTGAACATACACTGTTCGGTCCCATCAAGCACGTCATTAAAAAAGATCTCCAGCATGAGAGTCTAACAGCATGTCCTATGAGATGGTAAACAAAGGTTTCAGCTGCTTTTGAGATAAAAATTCCTGCTTGGCCAAGATGTTTCAATGTAAGAAAAACACCAGACCAGATGTTTTGTTGATGTGGCAAGCTGTAATCAGGGGTAACTAGGGAACATTTAAATACATACACAGAGTATACCACGTGTTTATGGCTGTGCTTTATGTATAATTTCTCAGCAGTCAGGAAATTATTTTCCCAAGATTATTCATTTTAAATTTTATAGGAAACAGCGAGGTACCTTTTAATTTGGAACAGTACTTACCTGCCCAGTGGAACTTTTCCTTGAATAAATGTTTGTCATATAGCACATGCAAGGTGTTGTGTTTGATCACTAAGTACCAGTCAGAACGAAAATGGAGATGCTGTCTACAATAATTTCATTAATCTGTTCTTTTAATCCCGTTCTTTATCACAGCTCCTTAAAAATATTTCATTTTTTCAAGTGGTCTTGATTTGAAAAGATTGCAATAGTTGCAGTTCTTCAGTGCCCCACCACAGTCAGCACTAACTGTAACTCTCTTGAGAGTTAATTAGTGGGATACTACAAAGTTAACATCAAAATCAAAGACCTTATTGACCAGCACGATTGCAGGCTTGTGATATGAATCGGAATAACGCATGAAATTAAATCTTAGAAATGCTTTGCACAATGCAGTGATGCCACATTCAGGTGTTAACATGGTTTTTCAAATCAGAGGTTGTAAAACCAAGAAGCGCATTTGTTGGCAGATGCTACAGACAATAGCATCCTCCTCTTCCCAACTAGCATCCCTGAAAAGTTTGTGATGATCTAGATCTGGATGCACAGACACTGTTAAATTTCTCAGTGTCCAGTTCTGATTGTTACTCGATATCCCTGGAGGGTGCTTTGAGATCAGGGGAAGAAAAGTCCTGTCAGTCACATTAATGTTTTTCTTCTAGAGGCATTTATATTAAGAAATCATTTAATCAGAGAAATGCCTTGCATACTCACTGCTCAGCTGAGTGCTGGTTTCATGCCAGTGACTGAGCTGCATCATGAGCTGTCAGTTCCTCCTCCTGGCATGTGTTTGCACATCAGTTCCTCTTTAACAATTTGTGTTTCCTGTTGAGCTCATGCTGTGAAAAGAGCAGAACCCTTCAATTATAGTGATGCAGAGCCAACAGAGATAATTAGGAAAGTCAGCTCTCAGCCCCAGTGAAGATTTACCTATATAACATTGACATAGGATTGTAAAGGAGATATAAAGAAGTGCGCAACCAGAATAATTTCCTGTGGCATGTTACCTTGGGATCCTGTTTAGTGTAACCTGTTTCTTCAGCCTCTTTTTTCTATGACTCACTTTCAGTCTGCCAATTCTTTCTTACCCAAACTGGACCAATGAAATAATTTTCCTCTGTTCTGACTTTGTCATCCATCCTCCTCAGCCTGCATCTCCCAGCCTCACTCTTGAGTTCTGCACAATCACGGGTTGTCCCTTCCAACCTCCTTGGCAAACATCTCTTGTTCATATGTGATACCCACCTCCTTGTACTCCCCATTCCTTCTAGTACCTTCATTAGGTTGCCACCAAGAACATCTGATAAATTAGGAGACTTGCAGCTGTCTTTCCTTTTCAAGACATGATTCTTTTGTTTTGCTTTCCACATGGGCTACTTCCAAACTCCTGGATGAAATACAGTTCAGAAAACGAGGAACCTTGGAGCTGTAACATTGAACGTTGCCCAAACAACCTAAATATATTGAAGCTGTTTGGTTAAAATTCATCTTTCCTTTTCTGCTGAGAACCCACCCTCATGGCAACTCCATCCATGAATTGTCCAGACTGTACATTCCCCAAGGGAGGACCCCTATGGCACTTGTCTGTGAAATACTTCATGTTTTTATATCCCTGAGTAAACAGGTTGAGGACAGTGAAATAAGTAGCACACAAGACTTTCCACTCCCACCCTACAGACCCACACTAGCCTGCCTTCCAGGGGGTGAGTGCCAAAGTGGTGAAATCTCATTTGGCCCATTCGACACCATTTTTCAGTCAGCAGCAGGGAAACCACTGTTGGCTGGTGGGTTTGTGGTGGGGTGAAGAGAAAGCTGCCTACAAGGTCCTGCCTGCTGGGAGTGTGGGCAGGGTGATACATAATTTCCTGTAATGGAGTCCTGCCTCCTCTCAATCCACTACTTCTAAGAGATGATTTTATTATGTCTAAAGCTTTTTTATTGCATCATATCCTGTTAGTGAAGACATGCTAGTCCAGCAGTTATGATAAAGGCCTTTGCTGTTGGCTTTTGGGGGCAAGTCCAGGACTGACAGAGGGACTTTTCTAGCTAAGGCAAGCAAGATTGATTAATTAACATTTGTGGCACCTTGAAAACAGAAAATGCTGCGTATGCTCTTAACTTATTTTTCTAATGCCAGAGTGGCTTGCATTTAAACTTTATGAAGCCTTAGTGACTTGGTCTGTGAATTCCTGACCTATTCTACTGACAAAACTAAAAATAAAATAGGAAGATACTGAGTTCTGGTGTCTGAAGAGGACTCCTCCCATGTGTGAGGTATTCCCTTTTGTATATCTTGGAGTTTTTAAGTTCAGAAGGCTGCAGGGTCAGTGACCATAAAGTGCTTAACGATATGAATGCATATAACATGTATTAAATTAAAAAGTTAAAATATGTAGAATATTTCAAGGATGATGCTTTGTAGATTTCTACAGACTGGGCACATCAGTGATTTAAGCACGATTTGGCTTTGCATGTTGTGCTGGGCTATTTACTCTCGTCCTCATCTAGAACACATACCAAGGCAGCGCTGCCACACAGAGAGCACTACCCTGGTGAGACAGGACGCTTTGCAAAGGGAACATACAATGACAAATGCCATCTCATAAACATTTGAAGCGGTGCACACACAGATACACATGGACAAGCAATTCTCAAAGACAAACCAGTCTCTGTTATTGTGGAGTCTGGAAGTAAATTTAGCTTTCTGCCAAAACCCGCCACCTTCATTTCTTTAGTTGTGATTTGCAAGGGCGGCTTTCATGGGCTCTATAAAATCAGTTTGTTTCTGTCTTTTCCTTTGAAGAAAGTCAGTGTCACCCAGACCTCACAGACTTCTCAGCTGGAGGCACATGTTGGCTGCCCTGTTTGATCCCCACTGAGCCAAATGTGTTTGTTTGCATTTAACTTCCTTTGAAGGGATTGAGAATTCAGCAACACGTCACCCCTCTGTGCCGAGCCAGGTTGATCCTTCCATGGGTTTATCCCACAGCGCAAAGAGGTGCTATTCAGGGCACTTTATAATAACTTAGCAACACCAGCTATTCCTCTATGTAATAACTCCCAAACAAAAGAAATAAAAAGAGGTTGCACAGAGTGTGGACAAACTCCAGGGCACATCCTACCTTTTAGTGAAGCTCTAAATATCAAAAGTAAATCTGGTAATGTGGGTGACACTAGCCAATGAAGAGTAATCAAAAGAATACTGAACTTGCTTTGAAAGTTTGAATAAAGAAGGCTTTATTTTGGTGCTTCAAATTCTGGTCAATGGGCATGTTAAGCCAAATGTAGCCAGTGGAGTGCAGAGACACAGAATGGCTGGGGAAGCTCAGGGAGAGGGAAGATGAGCCTGTATTTTGGCAGGAAGGTGACTGCAAGCCTGAACTCACTTCAGCACAAAGAGACAAGTGAAATAAGGCAGTGTAGGGTTCTGCAGGACCCACTTATCTTTTATCTGTGGATTTTAATTTCTACTTGTAAGGGAACGGACGGATGTTATGCAACATTTTTCTAATACTCCAGCTGTGGAAAACAAACCACATCTGGCACATAAAATAACAATGAAATTATCTAAAAGCTGTACTGTTCTTAAAAGCAGCTACATGTTTAAATAACTTGCTGGAAAAGAATAGATCCAATTTGTCAGATGATAATACATAAGCTTAGAAGAAAGGAAATATTAAGCCAAGAGAAATATTGCACTTCAGAGATTTCAAATAAAGAAGAGGTTCCTTTCCACCAAACTTCTGTGGGCTTGCAAGGCATAAATTACACAAACAGCATTTGAAAACAGGAACGTAAAATTCAAAGAGTGAAATTAAAAGCTCTGTTCATGTTCCAGTCATGCAACAAGTGTGCAGCAGATGTCAGAGGCCTACAGTTAAGAAATCCCCTGGTCTGGAGGCACAATTTCCAGTGTGTCCTGTCAGCACGCATCTGAAGGTAGGTTTGGAACAAACACACTGTCAGCTACAGAAAATATGCAGTCTGTGAGAAGAGGGAAGACTGCAGATCTGAGCACGACGCTTTCCCTTGTGTGTTCTCTAACAAAGTGTTTTCGAATGAGGAGGCATCGGTGGCCCGAGAGCTGTCACACTCCATCTTGGTGAAGACCCACCTCCTTTCCTGGTTCCTCTCTTGCGCTTGTGCTGAGTTTCCCAGTGAAGCACGAGGTAACTTGCTGCCTCTTAAAATGGAGCAGTTTACCTTAACTGCAGCTGACGTTTGGTTTTGGAGGATGTATCCCACTTTCATGGTCCATTATACCCTACGTGAGTGAAAAGGCCTGTGCTGCTCCGTGTGCCCATCTTCCCCAGGACGCAAAGGCAGAAAGGAGTAATAAAAGTAAAAATAGCGTATTGGAAGAGTTTAGCTGAGGGAAATTGCCAAAAGGCTATTGATTTGTTTATTTTTTTTTATGTTTAAGGTGATTTCTAAAGCTGCACTTCGATAATCTTAAAATACGTCAGACTTTGTACATTAGGTAGTAGAAAAATACCATGCCTCCTATGCTTACAGCCGCAGGACAAGCATGTTGGGATGACTATATAAAGTCCTTCCTGCAACTGAGTTGTTCTCCATTTAAATGTTTTTTATCTACCAAACAATAATAAAACATCAGTCACCACCACACACACATCCCAGATGGATGCAAGACTGAATGCAAATTAAAGGCTTTGCAGACAGCCTGAACAAGAGGGGCTTTCATGCTGGTCTGCGGGTTTAACATTAAGGATCGGGTTCTTGTTTAAACAAACTCTGCTTTACCTCACCTCCACAGTTGCAATGGACCTTACTGTGGGAGTAAATTACACGCCCGCTTAATCTGAGAGGGTTTAGATTAAATGCAAAGTGTCACCCTGGGGATGGAGGGGATGGGCTGGCTGGGGAGAGGGAGGTGGCAGGGGGAGATGCTGTGTATAAGCCTGACATGAAATCAAGTTAACTAACTCTGCTTTGTGTACATTTTATTCCTCAGCATAATAATTAATGAATCTGAGCTGAATCCTGCAATAGGAAATGCTGATTGTCCACACTTTCTCCCTCCTGTCATGAAAAAGATTAGGAAAAAGTATGCTCACATACATGTCCCCAGTATATTTATTAATATCAAAAGTATACTTTCTTGGAGTCCAGCACTGCAAAAGCAAAGCTTGGGAAAGCAGGTGTAAAATGTACCATTTCATGTTGGTGGCAGCTGCAGTTTAATTTCTGCTCTGGAGTGATAAATGACAGGAATTCACAATTTTCTCCCCACTCCCTTGGAAGATGTATTCTATAGAATGAAAATAGAAGCACTGAATTATTAAGAATCATCCCCTTTACATATGAAAATGGTACGGTGTCATGTTAAATACACCGTACTAAGAGGTCAATTAGAGACCTATTTTGAGTTAATGGAATTAGTTCTTTTTTTATTTTACATTTTAAATGCAATCTTTCAAGGTGTGCTGGAGATCGAAGGAATAGAAAATACAGTAATCCAGTTAAAGGCAGTTAATGCTTGCAGAATGCCTGGGAGCAATGCTGGCAGGTGAGAGGGCACGATGGGGCAAAGGCTGAGCCCTTTTCTTCCCATCTACATCAACTGCCCTGTGCGAAGAATGTTTTTGGTTTTTTTTAAAGTACACTCTCCATATCTGAATAGGTGATTGAACAAGGGAAAATTTTCTTGGGCGCTGGCTCCCAAGCAGAGCCCTCATTTCATTAAATCTTACAGCACTTTCTTTAAATCCTATTTGGTTCAGTGAAAATTGAGTGTATACAAAAGTCCTGAGTACAAAATTGCAACTGGTCAAGGTACAATTGTTGCATTAGTCACTGGACAGTTGTTCAGCTGCAGATTTGCGTTGGCATCGGCTCCAAAGGGAAATAGCTAGAGCGACTTTCTCCACTCTTCAAAGGATTTGCTGCTCCCGTGATGCCCCTGGAATATTAATGCACATGGAAATTGCCCCCCACCCGCTTTGTTAGAAGAAAGGAGATGGCTGCAAAAGGGGAAGCCTCTGGACCAAAAATTAAATTAATAAACGAGGCACTAGGAGTATTTTGACATCCAAGGACAAGCCTGGCCCCCCACATCCCTGGGCCCCTTGCTAACCCTCTCTGTCCACCCTGCCCAAGCACAGATCCATTTGCACGCTTGCACAGGGGACATGCAAAGGGGTGTGGATTCAGCTGGCAAATAAACCTGTGGGAAGAAAAAACAAAGGCTGATTTTCTTCCAGCTAACCTATTCTTGCCCATGTGGGAGTAAGTGCAAAAGTAAATACATACTTACACCCTCATTTTGTCTAGTGTCTAGGTAAGGTGCACACAGTGCTTTCATATTAGGAACACTGTTTACAGTGTAGGCATGCAGGGTGGCAATTTCTGTCTTAGAGTTACTGCTTCACTACAGAGACGGTACGTACAGTGCATGAAAGGGGACACATTTGTCCTGTACAGAACAGCCTGGCAATAGTGCAGCTGCAGTGTCTGCACTGAAGAAACTCGACCGCTCTCCAAACAGTACTGCTGTACCAGTGCAGTCCCCATGGCCCCTATTCTGTAGCAGAGCAGTCATGAATTCCTCGTGATTCATCTTGCCCAGTCACAGTTCAGGCTTCTGAAACATTTTGGGCCAAGGGTTCCTTTTGTTTTGGTGATGTGCTCCCTCCGGAGCTGACTATTGGTACCTAACAAAGAAAACCACCAAATATTAAGCAACTCCAATGCTCATATAATGGTGATTCCAAAACTATATTGGGTGTAAGATTCAAAATCTTGCATTTCCCATTGGTTAAACTGGGCAAGGATCTTTTCTCTGCAGCTGCTGGGATGAAAGGGTGGGTGCTAATGTTAATGTTAGGTGGAGACTTGTCACCCAGGGCTTTGCTGCAAAATCTGCATCACTCAGTCTGCACATCCTGTCTCTGCCTCCTGCGACTGCCGTGGCCAGATCCCGCACTGGAGAGATGCTGGCAACACAGCCAGTCCTCCTGGCTTGGGAATACGAGCCACTTGCTTTCCTGTAAGCTGGGCCACAACGTCGTTCATTCCCTGGCACTTTCTGACTCTTGTTCCTATTCCACTGATTTTCCTTTACAAACAACTGGGGAAAAGCTGGGAAAGCTGTGGAAAATAGAAAGGAAAAATAGGTCACACTAGAAATTCTGAAACCTCAGCAAAGCTCTTGTTTAAAGTGATTAATTCAGTGACCTCTGACCACAAGGCAGACCTTCAATTTGCCAGCAGAGGATAAAAGAGTCAAGATCTGAATGAGTAAAGAAGGGATGAAGGGTGAGTTAATCCAGTAACCGTGAAGGAACATTGGAAATAAAAATACTCAACATACATTCTGCTTCCTTTTAGTCCTTCTATCACATGCGGTTTATTTCTGGATATGTTGAAATATCAGGTACATTTATATTCTTTTTGATCTCCACTGTTTGATCCAGATCCAGCCAGCAGAGCAGACTGATGCTCTTAATGCTATTAAGTAGCAGACTCTGCATTTATTTATTTTTTAGAACGGGAAATAAAAAAGTGCTTGCAAAATGATACAGTGTAAAAAGAAAATTAGATACTCCATCAGCTTGTAATGTTGCCATCTGTATTTGTTGAGGTTTCTTATCCTAAAATGCATGTTTTTTGTGTGATGGAAAGTGACAAACTGGCTACTGACGTTGAATGCTTTTGCCTGAGTTGCCTGCGAAACTCCCATGCAGAATATAATCTTTCATCTATAGTTATAAGCCTTTAAGCTGCTTATACTATTTTTACTCTAAAGTCACCTTTCATTTGGTTAGTCTCCAGCAATTCAGACTTACACTTCGAAGGTCCCCAGTAATTTCCAGTTAACACCATTAAAAAGTGAGAAAGGAGTCTTGAAATAAAATGTCTCAGTAGTGCACATAGTTTTGCTGCAGGACAGTAAGCAGATAGATCATTTGTAGTGTCTGATGCCTTTCATATGAGAGCTTTGATCGTACCATTTTCTCCTAAGTATAAAAGAAGACTTGTGGGAAACTCATTTTGAAAATGCTACTGCCCAAAAAAGAGACCTTGGAGTAATGTGAAACATCTGATTGGTATCTCCTATAGTTCATTACTTAGTTAAGGTTCAATCACTAGAGATTCACATGTTATATGAACAATTTTCCACTTCCACTGGTTGTTTAGGTTCCATTTTACAGTAGCAAAATATGAGGCTATTACTGATTATTCGATTTTACAGTAAGCAATAAATGAAGAAGTGAAGGTAAAATGCATAATAAAAACCTTGTCTTCACAACATCATTAATGTTTTAAGATGCAAGCAATAATGTATTAGATTCCAATCCTTTCCTCAAATTGAAAAAGACTTCTTAAAATTGTGTATTAACTCTTATTTTTAAGTGTGTGTTTTGTTGTTGTTTGTGGTTTTTTTTTTTGTTGTTGTTGGGGGTTTTTTATGGTTCTTAAAAAGGAATCCTGAGAGAACCAATAGCACTGTTTGTATCTGCACAGCAAAACTACCATTTGAGTTGTCTTTGATTAAATCATTACCATCTTTCTTCTGCTTTATTCCCTCTGGAGATATAAGATGACATTAGTAACAGAGATCAAACTGTTGAGAGTCCAAAAAACAAAAATGGAAAATTATTTATATTCAGCTGTCTGGTAAAAAGATTAGAAAACTGAGTAATTATTTTATAATATTATAGTAAAGGATGAGGTAAAGTTTTGGCTTTTGACAAGTATGATGTGACAAAACCAGAATTGCCTATAATTAATATTTATTGTTATCATTTACTGAGCTGAAGTGTGTACTGATTTACAGGGAAATATACGGATAAAATCCTCCAGACAGGAACTTTATGTAACCCAATAAATCGCAACAGTACTGATGACCATATGCTTCCCTCCCTTCCCATGGAAGAACTCTGCAAGCTCCTAGGAGAGGAAGTTTCTCACCCTGTGCTAATTAAGCCTGTTGCTGATTTAATATTTGCTATGCTAGATACGGATGATCACCTAAATTTAAGTGCATTTAAATGCATTATATTTGCAAGGATTATTCTGCTTAAATCCAGAAAAGGATGCCAATATTTGGTATCATATAGAACACCCTCCAAACATGGTAGCAGAGATCACATCAACGATAGCTGCAAGTAACAGAAAAACATTGATACTATCAATCACAACAGAGTCTCAGTGGTCGCTAAGATTTATGATGTCAAACCTTATAATATAGAGCTGTTAATGAAAATAGAAGATTGAAACCATATTGATTTACTGGGCCAGGCACATGAAGGCTTTAATAAGAGCATCCTTCCATTGAATGGCTACTTGGGTCTGTCCCAGTATTGGAGGACCCTCAGTAGTTACAGTCCTTACACATTGCCAGCATTAGAATTTTAAATGGAATTTTGAAAAGTTCAGATTTTCCTCAAAAACAAGACTGTGGATATGACACTGCTGATCTTCAAATATTTGCTTTCAAATCAATAACTTTTGGGGGGGAAAACTCTCAAAATTCCTGAACAAATTTCTCAGCATAACCTGACATTCAGAGAAGCTGTATTTTTCATCTGAACTACTATTTTCACAGTGTCAAAATCTGGCAAATAAGGAAGACTCATCCTGGTTTTCAGTGTATAATCATAAGTAGTGATTAATAAACACGCTTGTCTATTTATTCCCCCAGAATTTATTACACATAATAAGTAGAGTGTATCTGCACACATGCAAACAACTTCACAAAATAAGGCTGTTAATAATCCATGTCTACTTAATTTTGCATTCTCTCCAAGGTCATGTAGGCATATAATGGATACAGTGCTATAGCTAAGCATATGTGCACATGTCTGTGAGTGGAGACATCAAAAGTGGAGCCCACACACAAGACAAAACCTCATCAATTGTGGGTGCTGTGATCCAACCCAGTAAAATGTTGTTAGTAGCACTAAGGTGAAACAGTTCTGAAGACTCAATGTATTGTGAAAGAGCTGGACATGCTCCATTAGTTTGGGATTACTTCAGCTTGTGAAAGGTGCACTTTTCTGCTAATTAAGGGTAAAGAGAATTGTTACCCTTGGTGGTTCTCGCTCCCATCAGATGGCTGTGTCAACCTTCAGGCCCCTGACTCTGTAAAGCAGCAGCTCAGGTGTAGCTGGCACCAGCCAGGGCTCTTCTGTTTTCATGGGGGTAGATGCACTTGGCTCAGGTTTATGCCACTCAGCAGGAGTTAGTGCCTTGTGATCATGGGGACTCCCGTGCTTGCTGGTAGCATCTCCGTTTAGCTGGATTTCTCCCCAGCTGAGCAGGGCAGTCGAGGTCCTGCTTCTGCTGCTGACCAAGGGTCTGGGCAGCAGCTGGGCTTTCCTCAAGCAGGGGTGACGCCCTGCCTTTCTGTTTAAGAGTTTCACCATATTTTGCCTCTGCTGTTGGCTCCAGGAAGGCTTGGACACGTCCCTGTCACCCAAATTCCCCATCAGAAGGACAAAGGCCCACTGCCAGTGGCACACCAGTGACAAGCTGACCTGCACCCTGCCAGGGAGAGCCCAAGTCTCACCAGTCACGTGTTGACCAGGCCAGAGTTGCTCACAAACCTCCGGGTTTCCTCATCCCTACAGTGTCAGGCTGTGGCACACAGACTTGGGCTTCCCACATGGTCCTGCTGCTCCCCAGTATGACGTGGATCCAACTCACATTATGGCCGTGGCTCAGAGAAGTGTTGGTCCAGGAAGCTGTGGTGCCAGGAGAAAGGTTTTCGTGCTAAGATGTAATGATTTTCAAGGATAATATATACAGCCCATGCCAACAGAATTAAATGATGACTCAAAGCAGGAGGAACCGTGCTTTCTCTCCTCCTGCAGGTCAGTGTCATGAGGACAGACTTCCTCATGTTTAGATGGAACTTCTTACGCACAAGTTTGTGCCCATTTTCTTTTGTCCTCTCACTGACCACTGCTGAAAAAAGACTGGTCCCTTCCTCTTGACACCCACCCTTTCAGTATTTCACCCATTCAGGGGGATGATAACCTCCCTTGACCTGCTGGTCACGCTCTTCTTGATGAACCACAGAATGCCATAGGCCTTCTTGGCCACAAGAGCACATTGCTGGCTCATGGTCATCCTGTTGTCCATCATGATCACTGCCTGTCATGCAGATAGATCACTGTCCCCTGGCCATCTCCCATACTGGCCTTTTCAGTTCAAGGATGCCACCAGGCCAGTACATACCTTGGTGCTCCAGGTACCCCTCAGTCACCACCAAGAATCAAGGAACAGCCTGCAGGGTGGGGCTGGCAGTGGTTAGAGGGTACTGCACACCCCCAACACTTGTGCTTGAAAGATGATTTTTAAAAGAAACCCTCCCCGGATCAAGGTGAGGATTGAAATCTTTCCTTATTCCTTCCATGTCCCTCTGGACACAGCAATGGCACACAGCAGACTGGACACTGATATGCTTGGCACCCTGCACATAAATAAGAAAGTTATGCCTTGTGTACCCATGCCCTGATCCCCAGATTAGGCTTGATGTATTTCTTCATGACCACTTTCCTGTTGAGGAGTGTGGTGGTTAATCCCATAGAATTTTTGGGTGTTGGCGGAAACTGTATTTGAAATGCGATGCTAACCTTGTAAGTAGATACAACACAGTTAATGACTCTTTGCAAAACCAGTGTGACGTGCAGGCATCAGTGATACTACCTGCATTTAACAGCTACAGAGGTCAAAGCTACAAAGGAGGCTGCAAAGACTTGTGTAAAGGACACAGAGAAACATGTAGCTGGGATTAGACTTCAGGAATTTCTTCTTTACCAGCCACATTATTAATTGTTGGACCAAGCCCTACTTTTCAACATGGCTTTTGCCTGCTTCGTAAACACATGACTTTTCCTATTGATCAGCCAATAATTTGTCCTCTAAGATTTGTACACAAGTCAAGTCAGCATGACTTGGGGATTGAGGTGGATTGATTCTTCTTTGTCAGTGGTATTTACAAAACTGACTTCAGTTTGAAGACACACACCTAGTAACAGTGAAGCCAAAGGGTGGTCATGGCTAGGAAAAAAGTGTTTGACATTTTGCTGCTGTAAGTTCTTCTATTGTAGTTATAGCTTAGTTTGTTTTTTCAAATTCTCTTTATGTTAATATAAAAAGGAATTCAAACTGAAATAGTTACCATCTGCCTGAAAGAGGACAGGAAAACGTAGTTAGAAAAGAATGTCTAAAGTGTGGAGCAAAATACAGTCCTGCTAATGGTAACATTTCTGTCATTAACATTAAAGATTAAAGTCTATAATATACAGGAAAATATATTGCATGGCTTATCACATTTTTAATGAAGGGTTCAGTGTTACAGCAGGCAAGTGCTAAGAAGAAAAATGTACCTCTTGGATTTTATTTGCTCTCTTGGGAAACCGCCCTATCATGATTGTAGCCTGTATGATCAGCCAAATGAACACCAGGCAGTAAGCGAGCAGCCCCCAAAAGGTTAACAGAGCTTCTTCCTAATGTTACAGCAATAATTAAAAAAATTAGCTCACATTAACCTTTCACCTTTCAGTGGATGGTTCAAATCTAGAGTGGGTTGGTAGTTATTGAGAATGGTTACTATAATTTTAATGTTTTTTTGGTGGCTTATACAATGAGAGCGGGTGGTCTCCTGCTGCTTCCCAGGGGAAGCATGTCTGCCCAGTTAAAACGCCAAAATAACTTGCCTCAATTGGTGCTAATTGGAAACCTTCCTGGCAGTTTCAGCAGAGACCCCTGGGTGGGCACAGGCATCGAACAAGCTGCTACAGACCATGGCTGCAGCAAAGGGCACCCTCAGGCACTCTGCCTTCCCAACAAGGTTCTGAAGTCCTACATTTTTAATTAAAGCAGGTTTGCTCATCTTTGGCGCTGAGCCTCCCCAGGGCCCTTGCTCTACCTTTAGCCCTTTCTCCCTTTCCCCTTCTCCACATTTCCCAGGTCCCCCCAAGGGTGCTCCCTAATTCCTCATCCCCACGTGCAGGTCAGATCAGACCTTCATACGTAGGTCCCACTGGACAAAGCATGGGAAGAAGGCCTGGTCATGTGAGATTAGAGGTCTGCTCTCTTCAGCTATCATAATTTTGTGGAGGTGACTTTTGCCCTGGCAATGAATGCAGCTGCAGCAACCCATTTACCCCCTGCATTTGCATACTTCATCCATCTCCAGCCTGGGCCCCTTGCCCACCCTCCCAAACCAAGATCCACAGTGTAAGCACAGGCATAAAGTGAGAGTCTGCAAGCATTTACCATAAGGTAACAGGCACAGCATTGCCCAAGAGCATGGAACTCTGGCATGACGATACAAGGTCCAATGCTCTCCCCGAGGTTCACCATGATGACTTCACTAGCAACATCAGTACAACCCCAGTATGTCCCAGTTTCCTGTGTGCCTTCAAATCTTGGACCAATTGTAAACATTTAATCAATGACACATGCACAAGCACAAGATCTCTGCTTTTTTTTTTCTGTGGAAAATCCTTTACCTGGTCTCACAAACTACTCCCCTACCTCTTCTGTTGTATTTCACAGCTAGAAAAAAATACCAGGCTCTGGCCGTGTATATTTCTTGCTTCTTGGGTGAGAAAGCAAGCAATCAGCACTCAGGGTTTTTTTCTTTCTTGGGTAAATAGTTCTTGTTAAACCAACCTAAGTAAGGTGATTTTCAGTATAGATTTTTCCCATCTAAGCTATCAGAATAAGTTCAGTCAGCACATTCAACCCTAGGCTCTAGTGGTACATAAATTTAATGCAACACTCAACTCTCCTTCAGTATTTTTGGTGTCTACTCGAGTTTTTCTTGGCACAGAGAGAAGTGGCAGGTGGAGTGATCAGAGACTTTTTTCCTTCAAAGTGAGATTAGGTTTTTCTAGGTTTCTTTGTTCTGTAAAAGCCTTGGTTTGATTCACTACAAGCTATCTAGGACTGAGAATTTCATTTCTTTACTAATTTATATGTTTGATTTAAAGCTGTGCACCAATCTCAAAGGAGTTTCTCTATTTTTAGAATCCTGCTAAGAATTTTTAACCGAAGGGGTTTATGCACAAGAAGGGAAGGTTTTGTTGGGATTTCTTTATTTTGCATTACACTATCAAAGGCAAATAGTTTCCTCTTTCTTCCCCTTGCTAACTTCTTATCTCAGCAAGAGAAAGTGGGACATCCAGGCTAGCTCAAGGCAATGGAAACCCACCAGCATCTGTTCAGGACAACATTGATTGACTTGAGCCCAGGCTGAGGTGGGTATCTTAAGGTTAAAATCCCCCAGCACGTGTGAGGAAGTGTGCTTGGGAAGGAGAAATATGAGAAGGAGAAATAGGATTTGCGATGAGCTGTCTTCTCCAGGAATATACTAAATAGAATTCACCTGGCAAAGACAATCAGAGGATGCATGCAGCTTTCTTGGCAGGTGCAGAGGAGGCCTTTGACATGATTTAACAGTATTTTAAAAAGGCAAGCACTAGAAACAAATGGGAGTGTGCTGGGATGAATTAGATGGATTAAGATTCAATGCGATAACCTAACAACCTCAGGAATAACTAATGACCTACCCTAACAGAAATGTCTGCTGGGTAGGGAACAAGGCAAAGCTGTTCACTTTAATGATTTTGCTGGCACTGAAGCCTCCCGTTTGGGACGTTCAGCAAGAACAGCTTATAACAAGTATTGGCTGAAGTCCTCCATTTGTGCAAATTCTCTTGGTTCCTTTGGCATCAGATGTGTGACCCTCTGCCCCACTGGAGCATCTGCCTCATTCTGGTAACAAGACAGAAATCAATGCAGGCTGAAATGTGAATGATATATTGACAGCTGAGATACGCTTGTTTATAGAAATGCTTTCATAATACCAGGAACAGGACGGCCTAGAATTTAACATCCAGAAGTGGCAGGGACTGTCCCAAATGTTTTATGTGTGAAGAAGTGACAGCAATGGTAAAAACATCAGAAAGGGTGACTGTGGTGTACAGGCATCAGTCTGACACCCCAGCAAGACTCCCTCCACCAGAAAGAGTGATGCTTCACTCCTGGGACATTCGAAATAAGAAATGAATGGCAGTGCACCCAAGAACTGTCCTTAAAACAAGTACTTCACCTCAACTCCTTTTCAGTTTGGCAATTATTCACTGCATCAGTTCAAAAGGAAAATTATCATGACCTTGGCTGACCAAACTAAAAAATCTAGCATATCAATTAACAAATTGTATAACAGCATTGCAATTAATTTGTTTAATTGAAGTCCCTATTTCTTAGCAGTGCCAGGCTGATTTAGTGCCTTGAAGGACACAGACACTCTGCAGAAATAAAGAGAACAAGCTGGTCACAGGAATGAAAATCCCCTTTCTGCAGTCATTTACGGGATGAGAACACTGGGACAAGGGTACATAAATCTCAGCTAGGCCACTTGACTTGCCAGCAGTCAGAGCTACAGAGAATCCACCTGAAAGGAGAAGGGCTGTGAACGATGCAGTGCGTTCCTCGCAGCTGTGAGGGGCTGTGAGTGCTCTCTGTCAAGGGACTGATGGGGAAAACATGGAGATCTCCTGCACACTCAGCCTGCAGGGTGCATATCACAGTAGCATGCAAACATGGCTTTGGTATCTCCCACAGCTTTCCACGGACTTAGAGGCCTCAAGCTCCAAGCAGCAGCACACAGCACCGCTGCCAGAGGACCAAGCATATTTTCCAAATTTTGGTGGGGTGGGCTGAGATCAGCTCCTCTCTTCTCCAATGTTCTTGTCATGTATATGTGCTGTACCAGCACTGGCTCATATTCCCTTGCACGACTCTTTCTTTCTTACTGCAAAAACCACATCACTGAGCAACGAATTGCTGCGTGGCCATTAGGCCCGTGATGGTAAAACAGCATGTACATGTGCACATGTGGGTGTGCGGCCAGCTAATTGCAAACCGTGACTGTGTATGGTACATGCAATTTAATACAGTTAATAGTTCAGAGCCTGACCTTCATGAAGGCTACATGAAAATACTTCCCTTGATCAACCTCAGCTCATCATTTCATCTGTGGCACCTCTGAGGCACAGTCCTGGGTGTGGAAGATGTCTCTGTCCCGCAGCGGGGCCCTGGGTGACATTGCTCTCTATCAGCTGCTATCATCTCCTTTAATTACTAACAGGTATGTTAGAAAGCATCCAAATTGTAATCAGACTGAAAGGGAGTTATAATGATATCTGATCTGGGAATTTAGTCCAAAGCTTTCCTTTTCCATGATGGTTTTCATTTCCTGTAATTTAGAGCTGGAAGCATTTGTGGAATATCACATGGTTTTAGTTTACACAGGAAATCAGCTGCAGTTGCGGGAAGATACTGACTTATGGATTTTAGGGTTTGTTTTGTTGTGTTTTGTTTTGTTTTGTTTTTTTTTAAAAAAAAAAAAACACCCAAAGATTGCTTCAGAGGGAAACATTGTGGACTTCTACCTCTGCTGTTTGAAGCCTGAGTTCTGCAAAGCGATTATATAGGTACAAACAGTTTATTTCTGTTACGTGATAATCACTTAATGTGGATGAAGCAATAAATGCCTTTCCTTTTTACAGATAAACCAAGTGCAGGAAAAGATGTGGAGGAGGGTGAGGGGAAGGGATGCTGGGCAGCTGCAGCAAGAAAAATCTCTGAAGCAGGAAGTATCGAATGCAGTGTGCATGAAGAGCCTGAGATGGCCAAATCAGATTAAAATGGAAAAAGGTGGTTACGTTTCTTGAGTCACGGCCTGCCGTTTTAATTACTCTCCTGGGAGAGGGGATGGGGTACGTCAGGACTCACACCACATGATGCTGCACCACCCAGACCACACCGCAAAAGCCTTCTCCATTCTCAGGGGTGAAAAGCTGGTTCTCCCAGTGAGGGCCAGGCACATTTCTCTTTGGAGCTGGGGTGCAAATGCTGAAGCTTTAGCCTCGGGAAGGAAAGAGCACTTTCAAACTGCACTCCCCCAGGTAACATTTCTTCTCAACAAATTACTCTTCTGAAAGTGCCAGCAGAGCATCTCAGTGTGTTCTGACTGGAAGGCCGCGGCAGGGCAGGCTGGCATCCCTTGGGAGGCAGGCTGCGAAATGCCAGTCGGGAGATATCAAAGAGCAAGAAAGGCAGCAGGAAGGGGGGTGGAAGCCAGCAAACTGCAATAAAAATTCATCTCTTCCCAAAGATAGCCTTGCCCACACCATGGTCTCTTTGGTGCCAGAGCAGAGGGAGATGGCAGGCTGTGAGAAGAAAGAGATGGACCGCGTAAGTCAATAGCGACTAATGAACCGTGTTGGAAACACCGTCAAAAGCAAAGAGCTGGATTTGCAGGACGGCAAGAGCAGAGGAGTGCTGGCTGCTCGCTTTCTGCACACAGAGGTATATTATGATTTTAAATGAATCCAGAACAGCTGAGGCATTTGTGGACTAAAAGCCAACATAACCATGACTATCTTAATCATCCCCTTGTAAAATGAGCAGCCATATGCGTGAAATCAGCCCATACATTTTATGGAATATCTGTTGTATGCCGGGCAAGTACTTGGACTGAGGTTTATTTTCTCAGGACTTCAACTCCTGAAATATAAACCATGTAACCTTTCTCTTCATAAAACCAGAATTTAGAGAGGGGAGGGGGAATTCCCTCACGCTTTGCACTGCGTGGCTTTGCCTCTCACATGGTGCTGCACTTGACAAAGCGTCCAGTGCTACAGTGGACCCTATAAACAATGATTCCTTTTCCACCCTACATGAACACCCTGTGTCACGACGGGGAAGGGCGTTTAAACAAAGGTGGCATGGCTTATAATATTTGTTAGCGAGATATCAAAATATTTATGTGCACAGTATTTCTTTGCTATACTTCTGAAAAGGTTGAGGTTAATCAAAAGGAGCCTGCTCCTTGTCTTAAACAAATTCTTGCCCTAAGATGCCTGCTCCTTAATCCCCAGAAAGAAAGATCGTATTTCCTTACTGCTTCTCAGCTAATTGATTCAATATCAGAGGCAGTGTTACTCTGCGTTAGGATTTCTCAGGGTGGGAGAGTTCCTTCTTAACCATACCTATCCTGGGCTCTGGCTCTGCAAGGTTTTGTGCATGTGTTCAACCATCTGTGCTGGAGTAATTCCTCGGGCCTCAGCAGGACCGCTCATGTGCACCATTACATATACGCACGGGTCTGCGCAGGACCGTGGGCTGATTATATTTTATGTTGTACCATATCCTGTAATATATCACATTGTCACTGGCTTATGTGTCACAAGTTCCTTCAGTTCCCGGAGCAACCTGTTAGAAGTGCAGTGGTTCATGACAGCCAAAGAGCACTCCTTGCGCTCATGGTCTCATCTTGGGCTTTTCCACTTTCTCCACTTCCATCTTGTTCCATTCTGGTTCTTCAGGGAAGATGGACTCTCCCCTTCCAGAGAGGAGATCTTTCTTCTTAGGGATATCGGTAAAAAAGTCTTGCTGAAACAAAGAGTTGCTTTTGAGAAACAAGCAGAGAATGCTTCAACCAAGACAGAGGAGCTGATCCAGAAGACCAACTTACTTGCTGGGAAGGCATGTTAGGGCCTCCAGAGCATCCCTCACTGTCCTCATGTCCTGGACATGGACTCGTGGCACTGGGGGCCCCTGTCCTGCATCAACCCAGGGGCGGAGCCTGTGGGCAGAGACCCCTGCCCAGACACAAACTGTGAATGCTGGGGAACAGGCTGTGGACCTGGGACGAAGATCCATATTATTTCATGTTTGATCTTACTTTCAGTTTGTCTTCCTCTAAGGGAGATTTCCTGGATGCTGCATATGAAGACAGACTCACAGGAAGTTTAATCACAACTTCTTAAAATGTGAATTAGGCTCTCCTTTGCTGCCTCCCTTCCCCTCCTCTTGGGATCAACCTCAAAGCTGGAGCCAGAAGTCCAGGCAGAACCACGCTGCCTTTCTCCAAGTCCTGTCAAAGCACCTTATCTTTAAGCAGTCTCTGTGCAAACAGTGTCTGTTGGAACACGACAAATTTGTGCAGATGTATTTACCATCCTGAACTAGATTTTAAACAAATTGACATTTTAATATGCATTTATTCCTGTCGCATTAAAAAAACCTGCTGGTATTATGCCAGAATGTGATATATAATGATGTTGTTTAGCGGCAACTCTGTCATTTGGTGTTGTTGACAGTAAAATAAATTAACATAATAAACATAATTTGTTCAAAAACAGCTAAGTAAAAACAGATGGTTAAAATATTTTGGCAGGACCCGTTAGCCCAGGTTTACATGTGTGTTTAGACATTAGTTCTGTTTGCGACATATGTTACATATTTTCTTGATCCCATTTAATATGCAAAAACACACCCTCTTCCACAGTTGTATAAACAGGTCCTTCACAGCGTGAGCGATGGGGAGGGTGAAGGGGTGGCATTTTTTTCTTGCTTTTCTGAGTCAGGATCAGTTCTCGGCTACAAAAATGAGAGAGGAAAGTAGCCATAGTATTGTAAGAAACAAATAGGAGGGAAGGTGGAGCATAACAGCATATTTGTGTATTGACACAATGGATCTATTACCGGCTGCTGATACCTACTCATGCAAGGCGCTGGTTTGTTGCTCACTCTCCCGACCATGCCAGAACGTGCTGTCCCCATCGGGCTCTGCAGCCTCCTGCTTACCTAATTCTCACCAAACTGGCCTGAGCCCTGGCAGGATTAATGGTCACACCTCGTCTCATCCCTCCCTTCTTCCCTCCTGTTCGTGAGGGCTAATGTGGAAAAAAAAAAAAAAAAAAAAAAAATATTGCTTTTTTAAGAGAACCTAACATTGGAAGGGAAGAAGCTGGGATTAAATTCTTTTAAACTATTTCTAAGCTGTCTTTGGCCTGATACAGGCATGAGAATACTATGAAATGCTTGTTAATTTTTAAATGTTATGTGTGTCTGTCAGTCATTTTCAAGGCATAGAGACATGGTTTAGTGATAGGTTAACACGCAGGCAGTGTTATGTTAACAGCTGGACTCCATGATCTTAAAGGTCTTTACCAACCTAAATGATTCTATGATTCTATAGCAGATGAAAGTAAACTTTGTGCATCATACCTGGGCACATTTTTAACAAGCTGTATATTTTATATAAACCATATATACATGTACTTAACATGTACATAAGACGTACCTTGTAAACCACAGCTCCAGAACAGGAGGAGCATGGACACATGGACATCACATGGACCACTGGTGCCTTTCAGCGTGCATCTGCTTCTGGAGAGCTTTGATCCAGCAAGCAAAGGTCATCTTCAGTGCCTTCCTGACTGCACCAACCACACAGGGTGAAGTTTGTTGATATGTGGACTGGAGAAAAAAATGGTATGACAGGTAGTGCCAGTGGTGTGAGCCCTTTTCTATAAGTCAGCAGTAAATTGTGCATACTTCAAGTTTCCAACTTTTAGGTAAACTGCGCAAACTTCAGTACTGGGTGGCCTCAGGTTGTCCCTCTGCATAACTTTTTAACCCTCTTTCTCACTCACCTCACACTTGCAGAGGGAGAATGGCTGTTAATTTCCCCTTCTCCACTCATTCTCCCCCAAACCTTCTTCACCTCTCTTGGAGATCTATCACTGCCTGAACCCTCCAAATGCCAGCAAATGTCACTGCCTGTTTATCTCTCTCCACACTGGTGGCTCCCCACTCCCACCCCATGTCCCTGTCTGCTCCAGCACCTCCTGGCAGCCTGGAGGGCAACGCTGGGGAAGGGTCTCCAACACATTTCTGCCTCCGAAGCAGGAGATGACAGAGAGAGGGGATAACCACATTACCCTCTGTTCCGTCCATGCTGGTCCTTAAAACAGTGACTGACAGCATCCACACCACAAGCTGCCGGGGCCTCATCCAGCAGGGAGGTCCTTGGATGCCCTGAGAGCATGGGCTGCTCTCTGGCGAGGTACACAACCTGTTGGTGCAGAAATATGTGGCACAAGGGAGCGTTTTCAGAGGTCCCTCAAAATGTCACTGTCCCTTCCTTGCATGGCTCTGCGACATACCTAATATAAAATATTATTTGTGAAACTTCCTTTTAATTGCTGTTTAATGGCTTCTAATATATTTCAAATAGGCATCTGCAAGTTCATTTTGACATTTATTAGAAGCCATTAGATACCAATTTAATGGTGATTTTATGACAAATGTCTGACATCACTAAAAATGTGATGGTTGATAAATTATAATGTGATGTGCTTTTGAGCATCAGGGAATTATACTGTTTCCAAATGTGACTGGTTTTGATGTTGTAAATTAAATTTTATTTCTAATTGATTTACGTTTGTGGGCTCTCAAAGTGGAGAATATCAGAAGTTGAAGAGTCAGTAGGAAAGTAGGTTCTGAAGAGGGCAAACATTGTCAATCAAACCAGCGTAGGTTCTGATGGCTTGATTTGGGTGAAGGAAGACGGTAGTTGGAAAAACTTGCTTTTTAGAGGAATTGCTTGCTCTCTCCTACCGCAATTCCATTAAGGATTTCCCCCTGTATTAGTCTGATTATTTGTTTACCACTTTTATTATCACTCATCCTGTACCATCTTCCCTTTGTGCCAAAGAAAGGGTATGTGTTGGTCCTGCCCTGGCAGTTTACAGTAGTGCAAATCAACAGGTCCATGTGAAAGGATCTTTCGCAATTCTTGCATATTAATGTCAGCAACACCACATCACTCATCTAGAAAAAAATAAAAGGAAATCTGATGTAACAGAATTAGTGTCATAAATAGCAAACACTGCTCTTTAGAAAACTTTTTATAGACATCATGCAGAAGAGAGGTTTAGAGATAATTGGCAAACATTTATAGGAATCTCCTTGTGAGTGCAAGAGGATAAATGGTAGAGGAGAGAGCTGTGCAAACTAAAAATGAGTGACTGAGACTGCCAAGGCATCCCTAAGCTACAGGATTTGGGCAGATCACGGATGCAGTTACCAAAGAAAATCTCAGTCTCAAGTTGCGTGGAAATCCCACACTCACATTAATGTGCACAAAGCAATGGAGCAGAACCATAAGTGCATCTCAGATTTCAAAGTGAGTGAGACCTGCAGATGTGGGAAAAGATGCTTTCTCACAGAGGCCCCTTGGCTTTATAAAGAACAAATTGCCAAGGCCACTGTGCCTGCCTAGATGGAAAATTGACCTTCTTGGAGACAAAGGTACAAGTCAAAAGATAAGGTGTCAGGAAGGCAAGGTCATCTAGGTGTCCAGAAGCAATAAAGAATCTGGATGTGGTGGAGGATAGGATGCCTTTGGGGTTTGGGGTTTTGGGGATGAAAGAGCTGAAGCAGCCCTGGGCTCTGATACAGCTCTGGGCTCTCCTAGCCCCCCCACTCCCCATCTCCAAATGCAGAGGCAGGTGCTGACAGCCCTGAGCTGCTCTGCTGATGGAGGGCTGAACCACTGCTTTCCTTTGGCCTTGCAGTTGTGGCATCTGTCCTGCCTGTCTAATGACTTTCCCCACTGCCAGGTTCATTAGACCCTCATGGAGTGGCACACAAACACTGAAAAGCTGCCTAGAAAAAGTACATGGAGTCTTGGGGACCACATTTCCCAGTCTGTCCTGAAGAGCCACTCCTTTGGAGACCAAAATTCATGGAGAACTTAATTTCCGTCCTCCTTCATGGTCCAACAGCTTGGCAGTCTTGCAGGCGTGCCTGAGTGACCAAAAATGCTGATGGCATGGCAGCGTCTTGTTTGACATGTGTCTGACCCACTAGGGATGCTGGGTATGATCCTGGGTTCTTCTCCACACTACTGAGGCAGTCTTTGTCCTCCAAGCCTGGGCTGTGAGTCTTGCTCAGCTACTGCACAGCACAGCATGCGATGTGCATGCATTTTAGTGACTCTTACACAGGCCTGAAGTCAAAAACAGTGTCCTCAGTAAAACTGTGCATCTTCCCAAGTTTAATATTGAAGATTTTTGTTAAATAAGATGCCATTTTTGTGGATGCAAGGATAAACTGGAAGAGTTCTTCAAAGTGGTTATACAGTGTCTAAAGCTCTGTTAAAGAAATAAAATCTTTTTCAAACCCTTCTGGGAGGTGTTTCCCTAACACATTGAAGTCTATTTTGGCTCCATTAACTTATTTTCTTGTCTCTTTTTCAAGTCTTTGAAGGTTTTTTAATTTTTCCTTCAGGTAAATGTTGTTTTACCACTGCATAGTTAAGTGTGGGGGTCCTTGAGATATGTCATGATGGAACAATAAAGGTTTGACAAAAGAATACTTTGCATTTCTATCACTGCTGTGGATCTGAGGGCCATCAGTTCTGATGAAGTCGAGCTTTGCTCTTCTTGACTAAGAGTTTACCTCTGCTGGGAACATTGCACACAGTACTAAGGTAGGATTTCACAGCACATTTATCACAGAATCACAGAATCATTTATGTTGGAAAAGACCCTTGAGATCATTGAGTTCAACCATAAAACTCGCACTGCCAAATCCACCACTAAACCATGTCCCTCAGCAACATGTCTACACACCTTTTAAATACCTCCAGGGATGGTGACTCAACCACTTTCCTCGGCAGCCTCTTAAAATGCTTGATGGCCCTTTCAGTGATGAAATTTTTCCTGCTATCAAATCTAAACCTCCCCTGGGGCAACTTGAGGCTATTTCCTCTTGCCCTATTGCTTGTTACTTGGGAGACCAACCCACACCTTGCTACAACCTCCTCTCATGTAGGTGTACAGAGCAATAGGGTCTCCCCTCAACCTCCTTTTCTCTAGGCTAAAAAACCCCAGTTCCTTCAGCCGCTCCTCATAAGACTTGTTCTACAGATACTTCACCAGCTTCATTGCCCTTCTCTGGACGTGCTCCAGCACCTCGACATCTTTCTTGTAGTGAGGGGCCCAAAACTGAACACAGCATTCGAGGTGGGGTCTCACCAGTGCTGAGTAGAGGGGGACCATCACTTCCCTTGTCCTGCTGGCCACACTGTTTCTGATACAGGCCAGGATGCTATTGATCTTCGTGGCCACCTGGACACACGCTGGTTCATGTTCAGCCAGCTCTTGACCAACACTCCCAGGTCTTTTTCCACCAGGCACCTCTCCAGCCACTCTTCCCCAGGCCTGCAGAGCTGCATGGGGTTGTTGAGACCCAAGTGCAGGACCTGGCACTTAGCCTTCCTGAGCCTCACACCATTGGCCTTGGCCCATTGATCCAGCCTGTCCAGATCCCTCTGTAGAACCTTCTTACGCTCAAGAAGATCAACACTCCTGCTCTACTTGGTGTCCCCTGTAAATGTCTTGTATGCAGGCAGTTCGTGCACAGTACCATGGGCATACGTGTCATGATGTGTGCCCATGGTACTGTGCACAAAACGCCTGCCTGCAAGATGTCCAAGAGTGCCTTTGGGAGCAGACAATGCCTTGGGTTAAATAAACGACAGTGTTAAAGGGCTTACTCGAGGATGTGGGGAAAAATAGAAGCAGCTCCCCAGCTGAGCCTGAACTCCCCGATGCTGAGCCCTGGTACCCTGCCGCTGGCTGAAGCCCTGCCCCACACTGCTGACTTGCCCATGGCTCCCCCAGGCACAGAGCACCTCATGGTCCTCCATACACTACTGTGCGTCTTTCTCGCCTTGTATGGAGGTCCTCTGCACAATGATAATTGTTTTGGTTGTGCTTCTCTGGCCTTTTTCTCCTCCTCTCCTTCTGACTTTTAGAGAGAGAGAGAGAGAGAGAGGTGCTGGCCAAAGCCGAACACACCATTCCAGGAGAGGAAATACCATTATACTGGCATCATGAAGGAGACGGATCCTAGTGCTGTATTTAAAGCAAAGCATGAGCCCTGGGTACATCTGGGTTCTGTTCTTAGTTGTGCTCCAGGTTTTCTCTGAAGTTTGCTCTACTTACTCTGAGTCTCTATGCCACGGCCTCTCTCCCTGTAAAGACACGGCTGTAATATTTTTCCTGCATCTTAAAAGTATTGGGATTGTGAAAGACTCGGATACTTGAGTGGAGATGTAATTAAAAATGCAAGATAGGGTGGATTAATTATACCCCAGGCCTCTGGTAACGGAAGCCAAATGTCTCGTTCTGTGGTTTTATAAGGAAGAAATATGTGTTTGGACCATGTATGGGGGTTGAAGCAGAGCTGGGAGCTGGGAAAGCCGTGGTGGGGAGAGCAGGCAGAGGAGCTCCCCCCACATCTGCACTGGGGTTGCTGGTGCTGCTGCTGGGAATTACTTAAGCACAGAGAGGGCTTGATTTGGCAACTTGCTGAATACACCTGGAGCTGCTGAGCGAGCAGGGCACTGACCACAGCCTGGCTTTATAACCACCTCAGCATCAAGCAGCCCTGTGCTGGTGTATGGGGCAGGCTTGGGTGGTGGTTCTTGTTTTGTCCATGGCCATGCACAGCCATCGTGCTGCTTTGCCTCCTCTGCGTGTGTGTGTGTGTGTGTGTATGCATGGCTGCAGCATGAACACCCTTCTTGGCCAATATGCCTGGGGGTAAAAGATGAACCTGACCACGGATTTGGCATGCCAGGGTTAATCTCCAACCTGCTGGCAGCTGATGCAGCTCCAGCCCTGTTTCTTGTTTTGAGAAGAGGGGGGGGGAATAAACCAACCCAGCCCTGTTTGATTTGTTCCTGTAGCAGCAGCTGATCTGGACTGGATTTTGTCCAAGTCTTTATGTGATTATACGGCCCAATCCCCACAGTATGTACACAAAGCTATTAAAAAAAGATGAGACATTATAAAATACAGTCAGGCTTTAAAAAGGCCTGCTTATATTGTAAGAAATACTGAACTTCTGCCAGGGATTTTGATATTTGGTTGAAAATCGAAATCCCCTTACAAGATTTGTTACATTATTGAGCAACAAGTACCCCTAGTTAAATAATCAAAAAAGCCTCCAGGTTTACTGGTGCTCTGCTAGTGAGTTGTCAAGTGAAAATAAAACAAAATATGCCAGTGTATGAGCACTGAAGCAGAGTTCCTGAGGGAGGGGAAAAGCAGATTGATGGCTGTGGTGCATCTCTCTCGTGTAGAAACATGACAACGTAGAGAAAAGAGAGGACAGGGGAGCTCACTTGCAGTGTGCGTAAGAATTGGCTGAGCAGCAAAGCCCTTATTTTCTCTGGATAATTTTTTCCTAAGTGAGCAAATGCCTGCTATAGAAATGGCAAACATTTTCCGAGCAAGGTTCCAGGTAGAGAGTGTTGACTTGCGTATCTGAGAAATCACTTAAAGTGCAAACTTCATGAGCAGATGTCAGTGTTTTGAAGCCGTTTGACATTATTAAAGATGCAGGTAGTACGTTGGCACTACTGACTCAGCTCTGGGCAGCGATGGGCATTGCCTGGGAGACGCAGTATCACATCACTCTTCCCAAAGCTCTGGTCACGCTCAATGAGGAAAGCCAGGCTAAGATGAACTATAAATCTCAAAATATATATTTTTAGTAAAAATTACATGTGAAGTCCAATTTTAAAATATTATAATAACATTGATGTTACTGGTGCGTATGTCATTTTTCACGTGTAACAGGAAACACAACAGATCTTTCATGTCAGCTCAGGCCAAACCTAGTAGACTGTGAAA
Source organism: Thinocorus orbignyianus (assembly GCA_013400375.1). Taxonomy (NCBI): domain Eukaryota; kingdom Metazoa; phylum Chordata; class Aves; order Ciconiiformes; family Thinocoridae; genus Thinocorus; species Thinocorus orbignyianus. The sequence goes on from VXBW01005995.1 coordinate 936,629, forward strand.
TTCTAGAGAAGAAAGGGATTTAAAAATTGCAGTTTTGCCTCCAACCTCCTGTTTTCTTGCTGTTCCCAGATTTTCCCAGGTGCCTTCTCATTTTCATCAGCTCCCAGCAGCCAGGCTCTTGTCATCTAATATGTTTTTAGAGTGTGTTGAGTCCAAAAGGCCTGTACTCAATGACCAAAACATGCCTGGCCAAGGCTGGCTTTGAGGGTCTGATCCCTATGCCTGGCCTGACCCTGCAACGTGCCCAGCACCCTCAGCTCCCCCCTCTCTGGCACTCTGCTGTAGGTGGCTCTTAGAATCCTAGAACGGTTTGGGTTGGAAGGGACCTTTGAAGATCATCTATTTCCAACCCCTTGCCATGGGCAGGGACACCTCCCACTAGATCAGGCTGCTCAAAGCCCCATCCAGCCTGGCCTTTAACACTTTCAGGAATGGGGCATCCACAGCTTCTCTGGGCAACCTGTTCCAGTGCCTCACCACATCCATCACAAAAATTTTGATCCTTACGTCCAGTCTAGACCTACCCTTTTTCCATTTAAAACCATTGCTCCTTGCCTGTCACTACAAGTCCCTCTTCTCCGCTGACAGCAGCATTTTTTTTTGGCTGCCTCTCCATAATAATGGGGAAAGGAGCATGGTAGGATGTAATACCCAAAGGAGTATTAATGTTCTCCCCGTGGGGCCCTGGAGCACCTACCAGTCAAGGCTGCACTCCTGCTGCTCCTGACCAGTGATGATCTAACCCCAGTAGCAGCACTTCGGTTTTAACGTCACTGGTTTGTTTGGTTTTGGGTTTTGGGGGGTTTCTTGGGTTTTTCTAAGAAGTGTGAGCACTTCATGTGCCATGTACAAATGTTTGCAGGGCAACAGAGGCTGCAGCAGGACCAAGCCTGACTGTAGCCAATGTCAGGTGAGATACCTGCTTGCTCTCTACTGCCTGCAGTAGAGATGCTGCTGCTTGGCCCTCCAGTGAAGATGGCCCAAACACAAGAAATGAGTGTGTATATGTGTGTGCACTGGGCCAGCTTCGTGCTGGTGACAGCTAAAGGACTGGGACCAAGGCATATTCCTTCGGATCTTTTGTGTCAGGCCCTTGGGCTGATGGAGCTGGAAGGGATTGCTAGAGGAAGAATGCAAGGTGAAAGCTCTGGAAAGCATGGTAAAGTCCCATAGGTTTAATCTGAACCTTCTTAAACTGTGTGAATTTGGCAGGTTGAGTTTCCAAGTTCATCTGGCTGAGACACCATGGAATCAAAGAAAAAGAAATCTCCTTTTCACTTGGTTCCAGGTGGAGCAAGATAGCTTGTTCTGGCAGCCTTTCAGTGTCCCAGAATTGTGTAATGATGTATGCCGACGTGTGTGCCCCTACCCTCTGGGGGAGAGTTCAGCATCTGCAATAAACTTGCAGAGATCATCCAGAACAAGAGGATGCTTTTCAAAAGAAGCTGGCGAGTTCTCACCATCGCCTTCAGCAGTTGCAGTTCAGCCAGCTCATTTAATAAGGGACTTCAATGTATGTTCTGATTCCAAAAGAACAGATTCCCCTTTACTATTCAAAAGGCAAGAGCTGACCTAGGGAGGGGGGGAAAGTTTGCAAATATGATTGCTTCCTTCAACCTGTGAGTTACACTGCTTTCCTGCTCAGCTGGCACTGTTTTGACACGTACGTGTGAGTATTTAACATGCTAATTAAATGCCTTGTGCCACACAGGCACTGGCCCCTTTTAGCACTTACTTAAAAATTCCCCGAGGAGTGGGTGCTGTGCCCGTGCTGGAGCAGCAGAGCTGCCCATCGCCGCCTCGCACCGGGACTGAACCTCCGGGCAATGCACACCCGGACCCAGTCGCAGCTGCTGCCAGGTCCCCTCCGCATCCCAAAGAACAGTCTGGTGCAGCAGAAAATGAGAACTGAAGCCGAAGCATTACCTCTTTGCTTTTCTTTGGGGAAAATCCATGGAAAAAATAATTCCTCAGTAATATCCTGGAAGAGTAGTTCACGTATGGGACGTTTAGCAGTGCTGAGAATCACCTACGCTTTCATATTACGATGATTTATTATATGAGAAACCTTTCGATTACATTTAATGAGGTTTCACTGTATTGGTTTATTAGAAGAGAGACAGTGCTCATTAAAATAATTTCCAGAGTTAAACTGGAAACATTATTAGACGTATTTGGGGATATAAAAGCCACATCTATAGGAAAGGCATGTATTTGAATGTGAAAGCAGAGAGATCCTTTTAAATGTGAGGAAGGTATAGTTCAGTTTTCCAAAGTGAAATTTTAGCTCTGGTCAATGCTTATTTTCAGGTTCTGCATTATTTCTGTGAGCAGTTTTGTTTTCCCACTAAGAAATATGTTAGATAAGGTTTGCAAGAAAAAGATCTGCATTGCAACTAGATAAAGAACAACTGAGTCTGTGGTCGCTGCTAACTCAATTCCATAGTCTGAAAATAAGAGTTGGAAGGGTTTTGTCCCAGAGAAGCAGAGTGACAGCTTTGCGCTCAGCTTTTAGAGCACCTCAGGCTTCTCTCAGAATGATTTATTTCTCACTTTACACTGTATTTATTAAACTGTTTGTGTGGTGCATTATAAAAGCTGGAAACACAGCAGAAAAAATCCATTTTCCTCATGAACGGCCGGTCACCAGTGACATGAAAGCCTTGGCACAGCCCATCACCAGAGCATGGGTGAGTGTCAGACACACGTTTCTTTCCCGAGTCACACAAGAAGGGAAAACTTACTGAAACTGTGTGTTTGCCTTGGACCGGACAGTCTGAAAACTCTGCTTAATGACACGAGAGGAGTTTAACGTAATTTAAAGCTAGTCTGATCACTAATCTCACCATAAATAAAGTCATGGGCTTTTTCTGCTTCCCCGGCTCCCACCAACATCATTGTCCATTGATGTCAATAGGAAGGAGCGCCCTGGGTCTGCAGTGGTGAGTCTGACATTTTAATGAGCCACGCTACAGGATCTGAGCAGCACTGAATGCCCTGGTCTCTATAGATTACACAGATTTAGGAGAGTGGGAGAGGAAAAGAGAGGCCAAGATGAAAAAAAACCCTATTTTTTTTTGCCTAGCTTTACTCCGACTGGAGTGGAGAAAGCCATCAGCAGGTGATAGGACTGGATCCAAGTCTTGAATTTTTCCTTCAAAACGCCAGAGACTGCAAAAGGTCTGAATAAAACATGAGGTGAAAAATTGTGCCTCACTTCCACTGTGAATAAAAATTAGCAATGGAACAGGAGCGCCCCTTCCCTGGTTTGATTGTAGCTGCAGTCCCAGGAATTAATTACATCTTGGACACTGGGTACCTGGCCAATAAACACTCGCATTGTATGGAAAATTTATTTCTACATTTGTTTAGTTGTCTTACAACTTTTTTTTTTCCTAATGGAAGGTTTGTTCCAATTAAATCACAGAGTGCCTGGTCATTGGCTTTATTTGGAAAATAAATAAATACAGTGGATGTTTCTACTATATTTTTTAGACAGTCACGCTGCAGCACAGCTCAGGGCACCTGAAGATGAGCACCTGAGTTGCCTGTGTGGTCACGGGACCACAAATGACACCAAAAGGTTGACCTAAGACCTAAGACATCCAAGACAGCTGTTGAAAGGCAGGAGGTGTGACTTCAACTTCTGTGTCCATTCAAGTGGGAGGTGAAAGAATCTATGCTCCTTTCAGGAGCCACCTCACCATCTGTAAGATGAAGCAAGTCTCTAATCTCTCTGAAACTCTTTTTTCTTTTTTTTACTTTTCTTACTTTTCTTTGTTTCTCTTTTTCTTCACTATGATGACCAGAGCTGACCTGCCACTGCTGTGGCCTGCAGTGCTAGGACATCTTCATCTGACAGGTGGACTGACAGCCATGCAGGATGTACCTCTCAACAGAGCGATGTACGTGCCTCCTGCCTCTCTAAAATTGTCCAGCCACTGCTAGGAGAAGCTTCAGTATGAGGATCTCTTTCCCTGCATGAAGGGAAAGGGATTCAGCCAAGACCTTGCTCTCTGTTGAAACCAGGAACAAGGCTGCAAACTTAATGTTTATTCCACTGACCCCAGCATGGAAGTTCTTTCTGAAAATGTACAAAGCCTATTCACCTCATTTCCCAGAGAGTAATCAACCATCATGGGACAGGAGAAACATTTTGTCACTATCCCTCTGACTCAATTTGAATTTCATTTCCAGAAAGAATGCAGCGTGTAATGAAATCACCTTGCCACAGCTGGCATGCCACCAGTGACACAGGTGATAGCTGGCTGCAGCTAACTGTCCCTTTTTTATGTCCTCTTGGCCATCCTCAGCAGAGCCCACATAACAGGAGGAGATCGCAACTCCTTCATTGTACAGGCAGGAAAAGTTCCAGGTTATGATGAGCAATGTCCTTCACCAACCCGGGAAAAAAACCCTGTCACCTACTTTTGTACTCAGCTTGCTTCAGGTGGGCATTTCAAGCAAGGCAACGAATATAAGCTTTTCTTTTCTACAAAAAGCAAGCCTCACAGTAAAAGACCTGTAGATAGAGAAACTACCTCATCTATTTCTCCTCTACTGGACTACTCATGGCCTTGTTTATTTTTCATATCCAGAATAGTTTTGTAGACACCAAGGGGACTTCCACTTCTGCTTTGGGAAACTCCAGCAAGTTCTGCTACTTTGTACCTGTGTCCTTGCATAAAACAGATTTTTTTTCCCTGTCTGTAAATTCATCCCATTACATCTAATCTTATCCGAAATGAGCCACCCTTGGTGTTTATAGCCTTCAAATACTTGCAGAGGGTTATCATATCCTCCTCCTTTAGTCATCATTTGGAAAACTTGTTTATGCTGAATTCTTTCAGGCTTTCCTCATCCAGCCGTTCCCTCCCACCTCTCCTCTGTGGTAGTGCTCTTGGAAAGCCCTCCAGCCTGTCTGCATCGCCCAGAGCCTGAGGTGCACAGCACTGATTGCAACAGCCCAGGTGCAGAGCCCTCCTGCAGCCTCAGCACCTCCTCACTCTGCAACGGGACACCTTGGTGGGCAGCCCCAAATCACACAGGCACGTCCTGCCCCATGTTGCAGCAGCAGCTGCTCACCGACGTGCCTGCTTTCTGGGTTCCTAGCAGTGTTTCAGATTATTTTCCCCAAATGTATTAACTTCAGTGTTCCCAAGCCCAGTCTAATTTGGTTATTTCCTGCTCACATTTCTAACCTCCACAGCTTCCCCCATATTACTGCTGCATCCTCCCTCATTTGCTTTCAACTCTTTGGGCCAAACTACAGAGAAAGCAGAGATGAGCCAGGATGTGTATCCAGGCTCTCTGCCAGCCATTTTTGCAAAGAAATGACCCCACCTCTCACAAGTACCAGTGACAGACTGAGTTAGTGAATGGCCTTTCTTTTTCCAGCCTACCTGCTTAGATGGGCAGGACTGGTACCGCCACCAGCTGACCCACATGGTCACAGGGACTTGAAGGTTTCCAGCTCTTACAATGACCTGCAAGGTACTTCTGGGTCCTCAGGGGAGATGGTCAGGTACTATTCCTAAGCAGTTATTTGAGGTTAGACAGAAAATTGAACGTGTCCTGATTTTCCGATGCCAAATGCTTGTAGTTTCCATCAGCGATTTTGGCCCTCATGCTACCTAAAGAACGGACTTCTGGGTGTGATTTGACTGAGAGCAGAAAAGTTCACCACCTTTGCATTTCACCTCTGAAATTGCTTTTGTGTAGGTGAATGAATTTCAGCGATTTTGGAATTGTTTGCCTGTCTGCGTGTGCATGTGTGTGTGTTCTGGTTTGGAACCAGAGACCAGGCATAGGGACACGAGTACTACTCAGGAGCACAGGGACTGAAGGAGTGATGATAAGGGCCCCTGGAAGACCATGGCCTTATTTGGGAGGGGGGTGCCCTGTGCTTTAGCCAGCAAGCTGTTGCATATTTTCCATCTTCATAAATAGCCTGAATCGCCTCACACCTACATAAGTTGCTTTCCAGAAGGTGACCTGCTTTCCTGTGTCCAACCATTTAATCAAACTGGGCTTTATTTTTGGTTTAGTTCTTTGTGTAAAGTTACGCCTGGTTCACGAACACTTTCAGCAGCTGTTCATGGCCTTTCATCATTGCACCTCTCACTTCCTTGCGGTTTTTTCTCACTTGGCGGCTGAGGTATCACGTCTGCTGACACAAAGTGAGCCTTCCTAATTTCACTGCCTTCAGCTTTTAGAGCTTAGTATTTACTAAGTCGGACTCAACCCGTGGAGCACTCCCAGTACCTGGCTGCCTGGCACCAAGGCAGACATGGCCAGCTCCATGGAGCGGCTTACGTGATGTGGCTGCCAGGCCCTCAATACCCTTAATGACCCAGAGTCATCACCTGTGCGAGCCCCCCACGTGTGAGCCCGCACCCCTCCGCTCCCTCCCTGTCCCAGCAGGCTGACATCCTATGGGCAGGAATATGACCTTCACCTCCTCAGGCCAGATGTCAAATCCAAATCTCTCAACAGCTCTAACTACAGTGTTGTGGATTAAAGGCAAGCTAGTGCTACCTCTGCCCGCCCAGCACTGCCAGGGCTGGTGTGCCTTCTGCAGACATCATTAGTGGAAATCCCTGTGCCTTGGAGTCCCTCAGGGATGGGAGGAGCAGCCCAAGCTCCTGCATAGCTCTACACGAGAAAGAAAGGAGTCCTGCCGTAAAGGCAAGGACTCAGGACAGACCTCCAGCCAAGAGCCCTGGGCTCCTGGGACAACTTAAGCACCTCAAGACTCCCACAGTGGGATTCCTCTCTCCTCACTCTTCAGCGGAACCATACACCCCAGGCTCCTTTAGAGGCAGTGGGAAGAGGGAAAACCCTTTTGGGTACAATTCACCTGCCTTGGTATACCTGTCTCCTTTTGGATGAGGTGACTCCAATCCTAGAATTCAGCAACTGAATCAAGTGGAGCTCTGCTGAGTACAGAACTGAGCCGTAGTGGTTGCTTCCCCAAAACCTCCCACGTGGAGCCATGGAGTGGATTTGGGTACAAGATGCTCTGCAAGTCTGAAGGCTGAAAATGGACAAAAGGAAGAGTAGGTGGGCAGGGCATTGCAGTGATCACAGTGAAAAAGTAATTTATAGCTGCTTCTATGCCCTCCCTTAGCTTACCCATTCCTGGCCATCCCCTCTTGTATCCAGGAGCAAACGCTGAGGAACTATTGGGCCTTCAGCTGTGGTATGCACTGTAAAAAGTGAGGAAGGGAGGCTGAACAATGTAACTCTCCTGCTGCTTGGGTTGCCTGTTCTTACCCAGTCCCAGAATCAGGGGAAGCAGCCCAGAGTTATCCCAGTTGGTGGGCTGGGAACCAGTGCAGGTCCTCTGATGTCAGTGCAGTGCTGTGCCAAGCTAACAAACTTATTAGCTCAGGTGCAACGGCAGGCGAATGTGTCAGTGCTGCTGTCAGATCCACTGCTGCGGGTGCAACACTGGGCTGCACCTCGTGCTGTTACCAGCTCTCTGTGCACGGGCAGCCCTGGGCTGGTTTGGAGCACACGGGGCTCAACCACTACTGCTTCAGGCCAAATGTGCAAGGTCCATTTTCCTCCCATTCTATATCTACAGTAACGAACGCCATGAAAAAGTCATAGCAAGTGAGAGAGAAGAGTATCCAAGCCTGGTTTTGGTCACCCATTTGGATCTATGCCTTGGAAACCAGCAAACTGCCAATGGCCTCCTGGCATGAGTAGTTTAACCTCACTCTGGAAGTTTCCACGTCCTGGACAAATGTCCCTTTGCTTCTCACTTGATGTTAGAGACCTCCTGTCTCCTCCTAGATATTACAATGTGTCTTACAGGTTGAAAAAGTTGGAGTCTCAAAATGCTTTCTAGAGATGTGATGATGTATGCAGGTGACAACACATTGTCATCAGTGTAACGGGGTGAGAAGATTACTGTCAGTTACCGCATTTAGCCCTTCCTAACAGAGTTCCCACTGCAAGGTTAAAAATACTTAACTATTCAGCACATGACGTGCTTAAAAATAATAGGGGTGTGTGCGCAGGCTGCAGGGGTGGGTTTCTCTGCAAACCCCCCACTCTGTGATCTGTCTGAATATTCCAGGAGTGGAATAAAAGCCTGTCTCCAATTCGCCTGTCCCCAAACACCCAAATAAGGGTGTATGTATTCAGCACAGCACTGCTCTCAGCCCAAGCCCCAAACGCCAGCAGGTGCTTCTCCCTCTCTTTTCATCATCCCAGTGTAGCTGATGTCTCCTGCCAGTTTCAAAGGCGAGCAAACACAATGGTGACGGGGGGTGAAGCAGCTGGGGGGGCGACATGGAGGGGGCACGGAGGGGGCCCTGCTTGGCAAGGTGAGCGGTGCCCGTGGGCCTGCGGCTGCCCCTGCCAGCTCTCTTTGTACANCCAGCCATGGCTGATCTGTGCCAGCTGCGAGCCACTGCTCCTCTCCTCAATGTGCCAATTATTTTGCTGGTGTAGGGAAGAAAAAGCCACCAGGCATGTGCATTCATACCCAATGGGGCTGGAGTGTGGTGTGGATCTACAGCACGGCTTTACCTGCACCCCACTGACCCACAGCCACCACAAATTCTTCAATGCCTGGCATTCCGGGTGTGCTTTGTGCACAGCCGCAGTCTGGTCAGCCCAAACTCCTGGGTCCCAAGGGAGATGGAAAGGGCGGCCATGGTCCTCATACCTCCCCAGAGAAGGGAATGCTGCAAATCCAAGCCTAGGCCTGTCAGGGAGCAATTTCCTGAGCTGCCACAGGAATGGGACCTCAGCACTGGCTTGCTTAGACCAGTTTCCAGATAATCAGCTGGCAGGGAAAACGTTTGACCCTAAACCTGCCCCTGCTGAGCCACCAGCGTCAGCATGGAGGGCAGTTCTCTCCCCTGTCCTCTACCCTCTCTGTCCTGCAGTCCCCAGAAGGGATGGCCACAGGATGTTATTGCCCCTTTTGTGTGCTCCTGGATGGAGGAGTGTGTTTCATGTCACTGTCCCCAAGCTAGGATTAGCACCACCTGCGTGGGAAGAGGGTTGGGTCAGGACAGCTCTAGCACCCATGGCAGGATGCTGAGGGCAGGATGGCATGGATGCGGCTACCAAAGGTTTTAGAGGAGAGACTCATGCAGCATGGCAATGCTGCTTCACAGAGGGCACAGAGTGGCCAGTGTCATAGAATCATAGAATGGTCAGAGTTGGAAGGGACCTTAATGATCATCGAGTTCCAACCCCCCTGCCATGAGGAGGGACACCTCCCACCAGACCAGGTTGCTCAAAGCCCCACCCAGCCTCCAGCCTGGCCTTGAACACTTCCAGGGATGGGACATCCACAGCTTCTCTAGGCAACCTGTTCCAGTGTCTCACCACCCTCACAGGAAAGAACTNACTGCAGGTGGGATATCACAAGCGCAGAGCAGAGGGGGGGAATCACACTCTGGGCAGTGTCTGGGTGTCAGCCATGCGGGAGGTGGCCCCTCGGGAAGGCAGCTGCGGGTGGCGGCCGCGGGAGCATTCTCCGGTCACTCGACATTTTGTACCCCGCGCTCCTGAGGTCCGGCCTGCGGCGGGGCCCCGCAG
>VXBW01005995.1:946652-1041416 GCA_013400375.1 Thinocorus orbignyianus
CCTGGGCAACCTGTGCTAGTTGGGGGTGTCCCTGCGACTGCAGGGAGGTCGGGCTAGGTGACCTTTGGAGGTCCCTTCCAGCCTGGATGATTCTGTGCTTCTACGATTCCATTCTATTGCAGCAGGCCTGGCTAGAAAGTCTGCCTCCATCTTTCTTATGGGACCCTCTTAAGTACTGAAAGTCTGCAATAAGGTCTCCCTGGAGCCTTCTCCAGGCTGAACAAGCCCAACTCTCCCAGCCTCTGTTCACAGAAGAGGTGCTCCAGCTCTCTGATCATCTTTGTGGCCCTCCTCTGGACCTGCTCCCAGAGGTCCATGTTTTTCCTGTGCTGAGGGCTCCATGACGCAGCACTCCATCCACATGAGGTCTCACCAGAGTGAAGCAGAGAAGCAGAATGACCTCCCTTGCCCTGCTGGTCACACTTCTCTTGTGAGGGCAGGAGAGGTGACAGCTGAGCAGCGATGCTCTCCTGCTCTGTGTCCCATAGGCGCTTTCTCCTGTGGCCATAGCTTAATGCTTGCCCAGCAATTAATTACAGGCGCCATGGTCCAGCCATGGAGGGAGATGCAGGCTGTCAGCACTGAGCCTGAGCAAGCAGCTGCTTGGCCCTGCAAACACTGACCCCTCGGTGCTGCAGTGAGAGGCACACAGCCTGCCCCTGGGGTGGGCAGCTCTCATGTCCCCTGCCTCACCTCTCACCCACGGACTTTTAAACCTTCTCTAGGTGATCACATATATCCAGCTCAGGTTTAGCTAGAGGAAGGATGTGAGCAAGCAAGGGGCATGAAGCTGGTCTGTCCATCCCAGCCAGCAGCAGTTGTTGTGGGGCAGGAGAACAGCAATGTGCCCGTGTTAATCTACATTACCCATGCATGGCAAACAGCAGACACAGTGTTCACCAGATGTTTTGGGTAGTGTAGTAGCCAGTCATCTGCCCAGTCATCTGCCCTTGCTAGGTCCTGTGGCCGTGACTCACATGACGCGATGTGAACATGGAAAAAGGACAAGCTGCTATTAAACTCAAACAAGGCTGGCAGCCTTCAGCCAGTTATTATTATAAAATGAAAAGACATCTTAATCACTCCATGCTGGCATTTTCCCAACAGTCTTTCCTCATCTCTTCCTTTTCAAGAAGGCTCAATCATTATCCTATCTACCAGGGGCGCCTTCTCATTAGCAAACATCCTCTCCCTGCCTCCCCACATAGAGCTCAGTTGCTTCTTTGGAAAACACTGCTTTAAGGGTTTTCTAACTTTTCTTATTGAGTTTGGCTAAGAAAGGGGAACATTTGGTGTATTTTTGCTTTGGGAAGTAACAAATCTGTAAGATCCCTCAGAGGACAGAGTGAGGAGACTCCATGTGCAGGTGCATTCGCAGAAGCTCCACTTTCGTACTCGCTTGTGTCTGATGAGGTCCATCTCACTCTAGAGAGATGACCTGTAAGCAAATCTGCTGCTACCAGGCTCTCACAGACCATTGCCTGTTTTGTGTCATCAGAAATGAGGCAGCTGTAGTAAGAAGCATATATCCTTCTAGCACTTGGTCTTACAGTGTATGAACATCAAAAAGTGAAGTGTGTTGGGGAAGGTTGTATTTTTCTTGAACAACCAATATGCACTCCTCATAAACTTCACCTTATGGAGTCTTTGCACATATTTTAAGGAAAAACTGTATATTTTCTTCTGTGGTATTTACTCTGTCCAAACTGGTACCAAGAACAGTGGTGGTTCCAGATGATCTCATCTTCACAGGTCATTGAAGGGCTCCAACTTGTCCCTCTTGCTCAAACTCTGGGCTCCCCAAGTTCATTCCTGTTGCTGTCCTGGGTAATTTTGGCCAGACCTTCCATGCCTCACATCACTCCCAACCTTGAGTGTTGCATCTCCTTCTGCAAAGTCTGCCTCACAAGTCTTTGCTCGTCCAGCTGTCATGTGTTGGCAGAACAATTGGCTCTACCTAAATCAAAAAGCATTACAAAAATTAAGACTATTTTGCTGGAAATTTTGATACTGAAGTAAACCAGAGGCTTCTGGATAAAGTCAAACCTGGCTATTTTTGGTAGTTTTCTTTTTGTGAAGTGCGCTATGTTCCTTCTTAGTATTTATTCCTCTGGTGTGGTGTGATACGGTGAGGTATGGTTCCACCTCTGGTCTGCAGCCAAATTTTGAAAATCTTTTCTGAAACAGAGAATCATCTTTCCCAGGTCACTAATAAAACACTTGGAAAGAACTTGGAGAAAAATTCTACCCCCTCCAACTGTGCAGTAAGGCACCAACAATTGTATTCCTGAAATACAAACATTAGGATTGTTTAAAAAAAACCACACATATTTAAATTGAAAGACTTCAGCGAAATGAAGGTACCAGCCAGAGCTGGAGAAAGAAAGAGCATTAGAACTAGCTGAGATTTTACTTGAAGTTACTTATAAAAATGACTTAAATTCAAAAAAGTTATACAAATGGAACGATAAAATATAGCTTGGGCTCCCATAAATAACCCAACACAAATCAATTACATTTTTGACTGTTAGTCATGAGCAATTTATAAAACACAGAATGAACAACGATTTCTGTGAGAAGAGAGGCACTTTAATAATAAAGTATTACCACTTCAACAATGTTATTATATACAGCATCCAATTTCTGGAGCTAGGAAGCAGGTGCCTTTCTTCACAGCAAGTCTCCATTACCAAGTAGTGATTGTACTGAGGTTACTCTTTGTTTAGTGGCTGCATAAAGGCAATTAATGGCCCCACAAGTAAACAGTTATGAGTTTATACAGCGTATTTCTAAATTAAAGGGATTAAATATCAGAGCGTTGCTCTCAAGGAGAGTGGTTCAGTGATTGCCATTGGAAACTGAGCGTGCTGGTTAGCACAGCCTGGAGCCCACAGAGGCAGAGGGGCAGCCTGAGCAAACGCCACCCTTTAGGGGGGTGTAACATTGAAGCTGAACAGGTGTCAGCTGGTAATATGGAAAATGGGGACACTACAGGTTGCTTTCTGCCTTCTCCTGTTCTTTCAGCAGTGCATGTGCTCTAGGACTTTTCTCTGGTTCAGTAACTTGGTGGGTAGTTCCATGGACAGGTCCCTGCAGAGGCGAGAGCAGAAGTTTGGGGTGGTTTAGGTCTTGTTTGCAGCCATGGTGTCGATGGCCAAAACAGCCAACCCATTAAGGCCCCTTCCAGCATGATTGGACTGGCAGAGCCACAAGAGTAGAAATGCATGGCTGCAAGGGTTTACCAGCACAGGGCACAGACTGTGTGAGTGCAGACACGTGTAGCAGAGCCAAGGGACCTCAGATGCATTCAGTAGCTTTTACCATGAATCTCTACAACTGACTTCACCTTCTGTTTGAGAAGATAAAGTTTTCTTCAAATGCCCTGGTTGCTTATTGCAATGACAGAGCAGAAAACAAAGCTGTTTTGTTTTGTGTAAATATTGTATCTTTTAGCAAGAGGATCTAAGAAATTTGCCCAGTGTCTGGTACTTGCTGTGAAAATACATTTCTGCAGTAGATGTAGGGCAACACTGAGCAGGAGTGACGTGCAAAACTTTGTACGAGCAGCACTTTACGGTCTTGCCGAGAGAGCAACTGCTGGTTTCTGCTTTGTCAGTGCATCAGGACTGCGTGTGGACCTCAAGCCATGGTGCTGCCCTCACTTAAAACTGCGGCTGTAGAAACAGGATGGGACCATCTTTGCCGCTTGGGCTGTACATCGTTATGGAGGGTATGAAAGAGTGTGAAGGTGCAGTCCCTGCTGCAGATCTTGTGTTCTTGCTGCCTTGGCACTTGGGCACGTTGCACTGATTCCCTGAGGAATAAAGGGCAGATCCTGGGACCGCCAAATGAGGAGTTTAAGACCACCTGTGAGTCACAGAGCAGGTGAGGTGCCTTGCAGCCAGAACCTCTGCTAAACAGAGAGACACTGAAAAGGAGAAGAATCACACTGTGGCAGGTATCACACGTATGAGCAGTGGATTCCCTCATAGGTAGGATGGTGGCTGACCAGCAGGGTCCCTGAGATGCCCTCCTGCCTTGCTGGCAGGAAGAGCTACTGCTTCTTCCTTTTCTTTCTGGGACTGGCCACACTTACTGCTCGGGTGTTTGGGCCATGCCTCTGTCCGTGGGGAGGTTTTGCACTTGTTTATCTACAAGTTCAGAAGTCAGCGCCCTGAAAAACACTGCTAGCAAGGAGCCAGTACAGCTCACATGCTGTAAGGCTTACTGTGAAGGGAAAAACATCGTGCAAATATTTTAACTGTTTTTTTTGTATTATTATTATAGGACCAGGATAGTTGGATTAGATAGAGAAAAACAAACACTGTCACATCCCTACCCCACAGTCACAGGTTTTAACAAAACTTGGCCACCAAGCCATGGATCAGGAAACTGCACTCACTCTCCAGACTGTTCTCCGGGCAGTTTTAGCAACCAGCTCCCCAGGACAACAGCGTGTTGTGGTTTAACTCCCACCACGCAGCCACTCGCTCATCCCCCCTTCCTTCCGAAAGCAGAAAAGAGAGAAAAGTAGGGGAAAGGAGAAAAACACGTGGGTTGGAATAAAGACAGTTTAATAGAACAGTACCTGAAAAGGAAAAATAACACTAATGATAGTAACAATAATAACACCAGACACTCACGGCCTGGTGATTTGGCACCATCCTGTGCTATGATCACGGATTCCCTCCCTCCCCTACCAGCCAATCCCCATTTATACACTGAGGATAGCCTCTGTGGTATGGAATATTTTATTGGGCATTCCATCCTTCTGTCTATTCCTCTATGGGAAGCTGAAAAAAAGTCCTTGAATAATGTAAACATCACTTAGCAACAACTAAACCCAACAGGTATTACTGACATTCCTTTCACAGCAATCACTAGAAAGAGAAATTAACTCTTTCGCAGCTGAAACCAGGACACAGCAAAAAGAGAAGTTACAGTGAGCTGCTCTTCCAGGTGCTCTTCTTACTCCACTGATCAAAACACAGAATCAGCATTAACCTTACGGGGCATAGAAATATGAGACCAGAGTAGGGAGAACCAACACCAACCTGGCATTTCCAACACTGCACCCCAACCTGCTTCATCCCCATCAAAGATTAATTCATACATTGTCTCAGAAGGAAGGTTAAATGCGTTCATCTACCCATGGCAGCATCTCAGGCTTGTGTGATCAACCCCCTGTGCTTGTTGCCCTTTGAGAGGCCAAGGAGACTGCCAGAGCCAGTACTGACTGGCTGAGCACGATCCTCACCCTGTGCCCAAAAGGAATTTCCTTGCAGCATCAGTTCCCAGCAGCGTACTGGAGAGCGCATCAGGTGAAGAGGGGCCTCACATGTTTGGGCAGTGACTTGGGCCTACAGGCTGCTTGTTGTAGGTGGAATGATTGACTTCACTTGTAGGAGAGCAGTAGTGAAATCTTTATTAAGATGAAACAGAGATTTAAACAAATTAGTAGTATATGCAACAGTATTTTATGAGATTCGATGCCAAGGTCATTTATTGCATAGAGGACAGGGTCAGACAAGCTGTCAGGGAGACCCTCCTGTTGAGTCACGAGGTTCAGAAAGGACCCCCTTGCTTTCTAAACTCCTTCTCAGAGAGGAGTCTGGGTGCAGCTGGATCCAATCCTAGTCCCAGACTTGGTCAACGGTTTATGTCTAAAGGATTACGTATGCACAATCAATCCTTTATATTACTTAGCTAAGATTTCAAAGTTCAGGCTGCTATTAGTCATGTACCGAGAATCTATTGCGTCAAGGACTCTCTAAGCCTCAAGGAGTAACCCTGAGAGGCGTCCCTGTGCAAGGGGAGATCCTGACGTGCTGCCGTACAAGAGAGCTCACGCTTGGGTTGTCCACTATTTATACAGTAAGATAATTGACCTGTAGTTATATTTCATGGGAATAAGATACCTAGGTCTCCTCTCCACAGTGTAAGGACTGTGTTGTCAGCCATCCCCCAAAGTCCAGGTGCAACTTATCACAACCTCCACTGATGGCGATGACCTGAGAAGGAGCTGGGAGGGGAAAGAGGGAAAGGGACAGGGAGAGCACACCCCCACCCTGCTTTCTCCTGCTTCTGGGCAGCGATGACCTGTTGTTGCAAACCTGCCTTAGTTTCCAGACATAGGGATGTGGAGAGCAGGCACACCAGAGAACATTATTCCTTGAGCTGTTTCTCCTCATCTGCTACTTTATCTGAAAGGCAAAAGGGAAATTTGGACCAAGAGTTTGCATCAGAGACTGGGCCCAGAGGACTCTCCAGTACAGAGTCCACTGCACCAGCCTCGGAGCTCAGCTGCATCTGCCGCTGCCCCCTCCCACAACAACACCAGGGGCTTTCAGAGCAGCTCAGAACCTTTTCTCTGTTGTGCACATGGGTCTCTATCTCCTGCTCAGCTGAATACCCATTTGGGAGACTGGTGTGATGGCAGTGGACAGAAAGGACAGAAACAGGCTCTCCCAAACTGTTAAAGATCAGCTTTGTTGTTTTCTCCTGCTGCCTACCTTCCCTTTCCCCTCCTCTTCTGGCTGAAGCATAGGGGCTGCAGGTTCTTCAGACACAATGTTTTATTTGCTGCTTTGGCACAGTAACGTGTTCACATTTCCAGCCCATTTCACCGCTAACACATCTTTGCGTGTGCAGGAATGTTTGTGTAATCAAAGAGCAATATTTTAAAGGGTCAGGATTGAGCAGTTTACAACCACAGGAGATAAGAATCACGGCTCAAGACCTGGAAGCTGTGAGACTGGCAGAAAACGCTGAATGCCATGCTCAAGGTTCTGCCTTTTTCATATACAGAGCCCCTGGACCAGATACTCTGACTTTGACCCCATCCAAAACATTAAGAGTGTTCTTGGGGATCTGTTTGAGATAAGCAAACATTAGATAAAATCCAACAACTCCCCTGCCCATAACCCAGACAAACCCAGTTTCAGCTCTATTTCTCCTGCAGGGCTGTAGAAGCAGTTTAAGAATATTTTAATGGTCCTTTCCGATTTCCAACCATAAATAGCATCTCCACCATGGAAAGGTGCAGACAATCAAAACATTACCCACAGTTCTGCCTGAGGCCTTACACTGACTTGCCTTCTGTTGTCAGCATCACATCTGAGGAAATAACATTGATAAATAGCAAATATATTGAGGACAAAACAAATACTTTATTTTCTGTGAAACCTTGAAGCTTTCCAAGGCAAGGTTAGGAGCAAAGCACTAAAGCAGGCAGTTGGGTTCTGGTTCCTCGAACCGAGACTCGAGATACCAAATTGTGTGAAAATTACAGTAACTCCAAGAGCTGACAGCACTAAATTGTGTTTCAGTGCCTGCAGGTCCCCATGCTGGCTTGTCTTGTCTTTTAGCTCAGATTCTAAAGGCGTTAAGGATGGGTGGATGTTGCCCTTCAGCAGCACTTGGAGGAGGCTGACGGCGTTTGAAAAAAACACTAGTGAATGATGCTGCCCTACCAGAGGGAACAACAAGGTCAATCATGCCCTGCGAATTAGCTCTCTGTTGGAGAGAAAAATCAAAACAGAGGAACTCGCTACCCCCACTGTACAGATTGAACATGAATAAACAAAACTTAATTCCTGCTTGATTTTATCACCAGAGAAGGTGAAAGAGAAAAATATATGGATGCAAAAACACTTAGATGAATACAGCAGTGACTTTGGAAACCTCTCAGTGCTTGAAAAATAAACTTGTTGCTATAAAGCCCTGCATTTGCAATGCTAGTGTCCCCCACGGAGAAAATAGAGCTAAGGACCTCTGAGGAGCTATCGAACCTATAAACAATATGGTCTTTGCTGGGGGCAATGTAAGAACTATCTTGGCTCTGAATATTGTTGCTATCCTTTCTGTGGGTAATTTATTGTCAGGTTTTGACAGAAAATCGTCACTAAAGCAAATACACCAGTGCTGAAAAGTCACCTGCAGTGTCTCAGGTCAGGTAGACAGTGCCTGTGTATTTCTAGACTTTTTGATTATTTACTTGAAGGCTAGCTTACAATTTATTAACCCACCTGTCAAAACAAGGCTAATTTTAACTATGGAGCAATGTTTACTGCAGATCCTGATGAAATCTACACCTCCCACATCCAAAGATCCTGCTTCCTTTCCCTGGGCCTACGCGAATGACAGGAGCAGCCAGAGGCTGCAGGTCACAGCTCTGTGCCAAGGCAGGAGCAGCCCTGAACGGCAGGAGGAAACTTATGCAGGCAGGGATAACAATGTGAAATCCATCAGGCTACCGGGGGGGAACCACACAAACTGCTACAGAAATGCCAAATGCCTGAGAAACATTTCAAGCAACATTTTTACTTGATTATTCAATATTTTAATTAGCTGAATGAAAATTATTTCGACTTGGGCGCTTATTGAAAGAATGGACACGATGCCATATTCAGTTTCAGTTCAAGTTTTACTCTCAATTGCACAAAGGTTGAAATGATTTTTTTCAGAATTTGAAAAACAGCATAATAATTTTGGTTTCATGTATAAAACAGGGCAACCCAAGGGA
Source organism: Thinocorus orbignyianus (assembly GCA_013400375.1). Taxonomy (NCBI): domain Eukaryota; kingdom Metazoa; phylum Chordata; class Aves; order Ciconiiformes; family Thinocoridae; genus Thinocorus; species Thinocorus orbignyianus. The sequence continues at coordinate 955,177 of VXBW01005995.1, forward strand.
TACAGGAGTTATGTGATCGTCCCAATGTTCAGCACTGAAGTGTTGCACAACCTAATTGTACCTTGTTTGTTGTTTTTCTTTGTACATTATCTGCTTCTCAATTTATAGCTCTGTACAACACCTGCAGATACCTAAGGTTAAAATATTTTGATAAAATACCATGTTATGGGAGATTCCAATGACTTAGAGATTACAGTACAAAATAATGACAAATCGGAGCATTGCTAAGAGTTTATTCAGAAGCTTTTACTTTCAGTTCTTATATCACAAAAGACATGTTTAATGTTTACAACAAGTATTAGAAACTGAGATGGTTTTATTTCTACTGTTATAAAAGTAACATAGGAGACCCTTCTAAGCCATCTTCAAAATGCAGACCAATCTTTTTTTTTGTATATAAACTGTACACAAAAAACAAGGCACTATACATTTTTGGATAATAAAGTATAAAGGTTGATTCGCATAGTTTCTCAAGAAATCCATGCTATAAATACAAACGCTCTGTTCAGTTTAGCACCTGAAGCAGCACTGAGAACAACTCATTACCTATTGCAAAGAGAAACTTTTCAGAATGCCTAAGAGATACATATTGGTGGTTTAGCTAATTCGGTACAAGCAACTGCCATCCAGCTACTTTTCTGTAGTTTTGACATGAAAGTCTTGAAAGTGAATATATATATATATTGCATTGTTAAATACATACTTGTTCTATGTGTTTATATAAATATAAATTCTTTGTAATCCACAAACTAACAAAATAACACTTTACAAAGAGAACTTCTTCAAAACAAAAATGGCAAGTATTGTATTTAGCCAAAGGACACCTGCTGCAGTAGCTGCAGAAACTACTGTTTAAGTGCATAGGAGAGCAGAGCTTAAACACGTTGCCTGTAAGAGTCAAAACTGAATTCCATTTCCAAAGAGTTCTCTTGGCCGGTTACAATATTACACACCTCCAGATAGGTAGTTGCTAATAAACTTTGGATTATTTCTATTTATTTTGTAAATGTGGGGTACGATCCTTCTAAAGGGCACAGAAAGTGAAACCAGACATCCCTTTAGTGCTCACTCCAATAAACACAACTTAGAAAAGCCCTTTTGCCTTCTTCAGGTTAACCTGCTTCCACGATGGCAGCGCATTGTACTCTTCTCTCGTCATCTCTAATGCAACCTGTGTTTAAAACCAGAGGATATGTCATTAGTAAAAGCATTTGTGAGCAGCAAAACTGTCAAATGACTTCACAGTATGGTTAAACACACCTGCAGAGAGTAACAGGGCACTCATTCTCTCCTTACCTCAAAGTCCTCATCTGAAAGATAAATTTCAAGCTTCAGTGGATCAACTCCCTCAGGCAGAGGTCTAGCTAAGAGATCTGCCAGTGGATACACCGTTTTACACAGTTTGGCCAGCACGTCCTCTACAAGAATTATCTGATTAGAAACGTCAGCATCCTGTTGGGAGAAAAAGAGAACAGAGAACCCAGGATCACAACACTGAAACCACCAGCTGCTCCCACTGCAGATGGCAGGGGGTCAGTGGGCACGGCCTGGCTCATGGAGCACAAAGGTCCATGTCCATGATCACTGAGGTCTGCTCACAAGCCAACAGCCCTGCCCTACAGCAACTTCACAGCTAAAACAACGTCTGCACTTTGCTGAAGGACATCCTGTACTCTCAGAAACACGGAATCATAGAATGGTTAGAGTTGGAACAGACCTCAAAGATCACTGAGTTCCAACCCCCTGCCCTGGGCAGGGACACTTCCCACTAGAGCAGGTTGCTCAAAGCCCCATCCAGCCTGGCCTTGAACACTTCCAGGGATGGGGCATCCACAGCTTCTCTGGAGAGAATCTCAGTTTAAGTCTGAATTCTCTGTTTAGTCACGAAGCCAGCATTTTCCAGTTAGGATGGCTGCAGACAACTTACAAAGCAGAAAATATCATTGACCTTGAGATGCCCCTTCACTGAGGGCTTTTAAAGCAGTCACATGTAATTCAGCTGGGACTCCACCTCCCAGGTGCAGGAGGCAATGCTGGAGCTCCTGGAGCCAGCTGATCTTTTGAAGGGAATTTTACTCCCCTGCACTTTGAGCCGGAGGACAGACCATGAACTGCTGCTGCTGCCTGCTTCACACAATTGAAACAGTTGTTCTACTGAACTCTAGCACTTCTCCTTTAATAGATTGATTCTGGTAACACTTTCCTCCCATTAAAAAAAATAAAATAAAATAAAATAAAATGAGAAGTTACATGAAAAAACAACTAGGAATGCCTGTGGCATCCATGCTCCTAGTCAGAATTCAGCTGTGGTGTTATTTTTTTTTCCTGTGCAGACTCCTGAACTATACTTCATCCTCTGGATTTTGAGGCTTGACAACACAAACAAGCAATGTTCCTGGAAACAGTCTGTGCAATGAAGATTTACCATTTCTGTGATCTCTGCGATGTCTTCCCTGTGCTCCCAACTTGGGAACATATTAGTGAAGGTCAGAGGTTCTAGACCAGCATGAATTAGGTAAGATTTTGGGGGCTTCTTTACATTTTTTCCTAAAACCAGTCAAAGTAAATAAAAAGAGAGAGAGAGAGAAATTAGTGAATAGTACCATATTTTGCAATGTCACCCACCAGCTAAAAGTAACTCCTTAGCATATTTAATGGATTCTTTCCTAAAAAGCTGAAGAAATTTAAGGCAGTAGGAATAAATTTCACCAGGATTTTTTTTAACGTAGTATGGCATCTTTTAACATCATCTTCAGGATTCTTAAATCTGCCTTTTACTCTATCTGACCAAAAAGATCAAACCATGTATGCTGAAAATCCCTCACAGTTGCTTCCTTAACCCAACTTATTTCTCATCTTACAAAACCAGAATTAGAATAGAGTAAGCAGAGCGTGACGGCCTTAAATTAGCTACATTCAAGTAAATGAAATCTTCTCGTACGCTCAGCTGAAGCGTCCTGCCAGCAGCAAATAAAGCTTAAGCTTGGAGGCTTAAGTGCAAGTGTTTAAACTGTTCTTAACTTGAGATACTGAGTTCTAAACACAATCATTCTGTTATTACAAATTCACAGGAATGAGATATGAATGTTAACAGAGGTATTGCAATAGCTGCGTGGTAATTATGGACTTTCAAAGACAGTCCCACTTCCCTAAAACATGTGTAGGCACAACGTAGGACATGGACATGACCCTGCCTTGGAGTGGTGCCGTGTCAGATTAAGTGGTTAAAGTCACTGTACCAAGTACTGGTGAAAAAAGTCCCTATTGGTTGAATGATTTCATTCCACAAGGATTCGAAAGCACTGATAAACTCCAAATATTATTAGAAAGAGGTAGACAGGCAGTTGGGGACTGGGAAGAGCTATCATTAAAAAAAAAAAAATATTGTACCTTCATCTTACTTGGATTCAAACAACCCACCTTATCAAATCTTTCTTCCAGATACGCAATGGAAAAGGTGAGGAAGTTGCAAAGTCCAAAATCTGGTGAAACTAACTGAGCAACCTGACACCACCTCACTTCAGAGGGCTGTAGTTTCCCTAAAAACTGCTTCTTTCAAATTTCTGTTATTCCCTACATTCAATCTCAGAGCATCTTTAATGCACTGAGATTTCTTCCAGTGCATATAAATCCATTACACAGAAGACCCTGTTTCTTACTTACAGCCCTTCCTGCACTTCATGCGTGTGGGCTGCCAGGCAGGAGGGTCTCAAAGAACACAGCCCCCTCCTCCCCATTGCCAAGGAGCACCCCAGGGAACCTGTGCTGGGTGCAAACAGAGAGCCTGGCTGGACAGCATCCTTCTGTTCCACTTGCAAGAGATGAACGTTACAGGTTTGGCTTTACATCAGATGTTGGGAGCAAACTGATTAGAGAGAGTACGCTCACATGGAACTCGTAACAGCAGAGGTAAAAACATTTTGGATTAGCCTAACAAGCACATTAGAATGAGAGTGGTTTAACTGTATGATTTATACAGGAGACTTATAATTTGTATACTTGATTTTAAGCCTTCTCTTCCACATGTTTTCACCATAGTTTATTTGCTTGTTCTACCATGAATGAAATCTTTGCATTTAACAAGTACACGTGAATCTGTTCTAGTTGCACTGCTCCACTCAGAGTAGTTCAGCCAAGAGATAAAAGGAGAGTGGTGTTTGCTAATGTTCCCATGGAGGTAAGATGATTTTGTATATATGTGGAGAAACATTTTCATTGTGTGAACTCTGCCCTAAGCACAAGCTGATCTCCTTGTTAAGAACCACTGAAGGGCAAATCAGATTCTTCCCTCTCCTAGCAGTCTGCAGCTCAGCTCTCCAGACTGCTGATTTAGCAGATAAAACCACAGAAAAACTTCCAAGACATTTTGACAGGTTAAGTAAGATTTATGCACAAGGAGAACTGCGAGGTATATTCAAGGGATATTTAGAGTTGCTAATCAATCTCTTTCATACCATTATGTAGTTAAACACTGCAAGACAGGAAAAGAAAAAAAGAGAGGGACACAGATGAGGAAAGACATGGAGACGTAAAAATAGAAGTTTTTTAGTGCTTCTGATCACTCAACTGTATTCTGGTAGTCAAAATAACTGCAACAGCATTGGTATCTCCCAAAATTCAATTTCTCTACCTTGATAAGTAACAACACGTAAGAGCCAGTCAGCCCTGACAGCTTGATGCAATGAAACTTGGAAGTGGTTGACAGAATCCCGGATCATGAAAGTGACAGACCACCAGGACAGCACAGTGTGAACAGTAAAAAACTGCTAAAGAAGTTTGCATCAGCTTTAGCACAGAAACAGTGCAAGCAGAATCAATCTTTAGCAGTAACAAATTTGCTCTGTACCTATTTAACCACACAGCCCAAAGCTTTTGAGGACTACCCCATGGCAAAGAGGATAAAGCCACAAATGCTGCAAAATCATGGCCAGTGGTAAAGAACTGAGCACCCAACAAAAAACTTGTCCTATGATATGTATGCTAAACTTCAGACCCACGAGGAGTCACTGAAGAGCTTTCCATTGTGCATCAAAATCAAATGCAGCAAATCCAATCCAGTGCAGAAGGTAGTAATCCCTTTTCCCATCATCAAACTTGATGAAGTTCAAGAAATCTGGAAAAGTATCCAAACCTCAGCATGTATATCTGATTACATCTCTGCTGGGGCCAGAAAGCATGATTTTCATTACCACAAAATTACTGCACTGCATCAGGAACGCTGAGACCAGGATCCTACTTCCATCTCTCTTACTAGCCTGCTGAGCAACTCCAGGCACCTCACTGCATGGGGCTCCATCCCTCTTTGCTGATGTTCATGTCTGCTGTGAAGCACATTGTGTGAAATGATTTAAAAGCAATGCATCTTATCACTCCTTCTGACTTGCAAAAACTGCAGGTGGGGGAGCAAAAGTAACTGCCCTCTTCTTTAGGAATTCAGAAGTCACTGCCAAGGACTGTTCCAATTCCTGCCCTGGCTTCATTCCTAAACAGATACTGCTGTTTGGTGGGGCGGTGCCAGGGCCACCAGAGGATGAACCACAGAGAGCAACAATGTCATCCAAGAGAGGTCACATTTCAGTGTCTCCAGTGCTGGTTTTCAACTGTTTCCTGCAGGTGTTACCACCTTCCTTCAGTGACACGAGACAACTGAGTAGAAAAGCAACAACAGCACATGAAGCACTATTTGACCTGAAGGTTGGGAAGGAGAGACTGGCTTATCCTCATAAGGGTAGAATCCAATAAGGACAGTGCTGCCCCTCTTAAAATACACAAATATCTGTAGAAGATGGCAGATACCGCCATCTGTGTCCCAAGTTGTAAAGTTTATTTGCTACAGAAGAAATCATCATGGGGTCTTAAGGTCTATCTGGCTTTCCTTGAGAGAGGGCATAGTTTCCACCAATTAAGCATTAGTGACTTACACGCAGTGGGAAGCTGCTTTGAAGTAACAGAACATGGCTGTTACTTATGCCCTCTTTCCTAGACAGTAACCCTACACCTTTATTCATCTTCCATCAGAAAATGCAAGGTCTGTTCCCAGCCTCGCATAACCTTAGATAAAGTGAGAGCAAAGCATTACAGTGTCTCAAGGAAACTGTGCAGAAAATAGTCCAGTCAGAGTACTTTTACATTATCATCTGTTGCAGCCCGTATCACTGCACTGAGTGGCAACAACTCTGTCCTGTAGAAATGACCTCCAGCATTTCCAATGTCCACCTGTTTCCATGTGAGACTGGTTCACTGTCTTCAAGGTCTCTCCACCTCCTCACTAAATCAAAACCAGTTACATCAGCAAACAGTATCTTCATTCAGTCTTCAGATGCACAGAAGCTTATGAAATCCAAAAGAAGCCTGGCAGAAGGTCTGAACTGTTCTCCCACAGTGGGTGCACAGGAAAGAAATAAAGCCTTTCTGAGAATTGAAGCCTCTGAAAATTGAGTCAGCAGAGTATCTTGGCAATTTAGGAACGATGCCACTACTACACAAGCAATTTGCTAATAAAGAGTGAGGAATGTATCCTTAAATACACTGATTCCCCAGTGCCATTGGGGAAGCACCTGGAGTACCCTTCAGCTCGGGACAGTAAGGCATGGAAAGGTATGACATACTCAGAACAGCCAGCAGAGCCATCTGTTACCTTTGCAGTACTGGAGCACTGTCTCCATGGCGCATTTCCTGTCTGTGGCCCACCTGATTCGAGCGGATCCAGCGATTTTGTTTTCCACAGGCCACCAGCCTTGCCACAGGTACACTTCGTGGTGATTGTCAACAAGGAACAGTGCTACACAGCCAAAAAGGAACAAATCCATCATCAGCCACTTATTAGTTCTCAGAATCCCTAAATAACCCCAGTCTTACATGCCTGTCAGCATCAAAACAGGATCATTTCAAAGCTCTTTGTTATTCATCCAGTTGAGTCTCAGCTGAACTCATACCCTCTGATATAAATGACGTCTTTTTATAGCAACCTTTTGGGATCCATGTATGTTTGATTAGTTCTCAGCATCTTAATCACAGGAAAATTACTGTTATTGCTTAAAGCTGCATAAGCATCACATACACACATTTTGCTGTGACAAATCAAGTTAAAAGTGATCACAGTTACTGAATCACTGCCCGATGTAGGATACAGTTATCTGTTTTCTTGTTACTTAAGTATTTTACAGTATATACCTGGCTGTGGGGCAGTATAAAGATCCTCTTGCAAGAATGGCATGGAATTGATGACCGCAGGGTCTCTTGAAGGGTAAACATACTCAGTGGCTGAGAATTCTCCCGATGAACTACTGAGGCTGAACAGGCGGGGGGTGAAATTAAACTTTCCAGGATCTTTAAAGAACAAAAGAACAAAAATTAAGATTTCCTATAGAAGATGTCAGAGAATAATGTAAAAAATAAAAACAAAAAATCAACTTTCAGAGCTCTGAATCTTTTAAAAATCAACAGACAACCAGGTTGTCTTGGGGGACTAGCAACAGCTGTGAAGAACTTGAACTAAAAAGCTGGCTGCCATCAGCCTGAATCTGATCCTGGCTAGTTACTATCAGCTGTTTCATAACTGGCTGTTTTGCAGCTTAAGTGAAGTGAGCCCATCTCAGAGTTTACTTTTTAGTTGAAAAATTTTCCACTTGGTAAATCAATCCCCCTGCTACCTTTGTTGGCAGTTTCAAAGCAAAGACGGGACAAGAATGTGTGCAGAACTGCCTCATAAATCCCTTCAGAAGACAAGCAAAATGTGTTGGTAACAGCGTTAACAGTTGCTCTGTGCTGCATGAGTACAGAGGGGCTGCAGAAGGGGGAGAGAACAAAATGAAACACTTAGTTTTCCAGCACTTTCCTTCTAGAACGGCATTACTTAACTCAGTAGATTTTAGGAAGCATCTTTCTGAAGGGATCCTCTCAACTACCAAGAAGTTCTTCAAAAGCTTTACATTAGATCTCACAGTACCATAGACTAATAAAGTAAAATGTGATGCCAAGTCCAGGAATGCAGGTCTACCTTGCAACATGCAATCATAGGCCTTTCGATCTCTCCTTCCTAAAGCATCCCAGAATCCCAACGGCTCTGACCCTTCATCACATTCGTGTATCGTCACCTTGCTGCTGCTGTGCAGCCCTGCCTCCAGCGGACACCTACAAGACACAAAGAGAGTGAATCCAGCTTTCCTGCCCCAAACACAGCTAACACAAACCTGCTGGCCACTCACAGTATTAGAACCCAAAAGCACCCTACAGGCTTATTGCACAGTTTGTGTCAACACAGGCTTTTTGAGAATTCTGTAAGAAAACATCAATAAACAAGATATGGAATTTCAGCAACCACTCCCATGCCAGTTCTGATCACATATGCAGGGTGGAGAAGATGCTCGCATGAGCTCTCAAGTAGGGATTCTCACTGCCTGTTTCTGTAACTACTGCTGTTCTCCTCGCATGCTTTCCCAAATTCATTTCCTCTTCCTTATTCACAAGGCTTGATTCTAATCCTCCTATCAACTGGGATGTAGTTTGCTATTTAGATATTGAGCATCTCCCTCCGAATGGAATAAGACTGGGTTTTCACAACTCTAATACATTAGGAAGAATAAGTGCATTTGACCTTAAGTGAAAGAGATTACAGAACATGTGTTTTCCCCACTTCACTGAATGAATTACTCATCATTCCTCCTCCTTATCAAGCATGCACATATTGCAGTTGTACTCACAGGACAGCTTTCTTTCTTTTAACTTTTCTTTGAGACAGACTATTTTAAATAAATTGGTAGCCTCTATAAACATCTCCAAAATATAGGTCAGAAACTCACTGCTCTTTTATTTTATTGGCTGCTGTTCTTCCCACGTCCTTGGTGTGAGATTGTGCTTTGCAGCCATGCCACAGGTATATAAGAGCTTTGTTTATATTGAGGACAATCATGGATGTCCGGGAGCGCAGGCTGCTGCAGTGACATGCTACTTCAAGCAAGTTTCCTTCATTGGGAACTTCTCCTCGCACGCAATATAGCCTCCAGTCACCTGCAGCAAACAGGAAGAACACAGCAGTATTTTACAGTTGCATGGGATCCAAAACTGAAGACCTTTGCTCTGGAACAGCTGTTCTCTTCCCAGAAGAATTTCACATATTGCATGCCTATAATGTCACAGATTAGGCTAGCTAAGCATCAGGTGTGGCTACTTGAGAAACCCCACTGCGGAAAAATTGCCTTATGAAACTTTGCTTCAAGAGTGACTGGAGGAGCCAGGTCAGTGTGTTCAGAGCTGAAGAGCTTAACAGAACAGAAGTGTCAAGTTTCTGCTCTGTTTCATGCGGGGAAAAAATATAGAAACAAATACAGTAGTCCTTCTACTCAACTCTTCCTCCCTTATGCACCTTAGGCACAGGAGTTGACACTCAGATGTGAACTGGGACATTTCCAAGTTACACCTGCATAAAATTCTCCTTCCTCAACTGCAGCATTCAAGGAATGTATTACAAGAAGTAATGAATGGGTAACAAAAGCTTAGAGTTCTCCTTGGAGCAGAACTGCTCATAAAAAATACTCTTGTCCTAGACTACATAGAAAAGAACATATTTTAAAGCAAACAGGCACTTTAACTAAAACAACCAACTAGAACAATTTGTCTGTGTATCAATACAATAAAGTCAGCTTGCTCTGTGGTGACAAAATCCATTCTAAGCTCAAAGAAGAAACAAACTACCTCGAAACAAAGCACTGCAAAGCTGTCTCATGCATTTCATGGCATTCATTTCCCTTTTTTTACAGAGCATGGTAGTTGAGACAACTCAAGGCACTTCACAACAATTAGAAAAGGATTTTGGGGTAGAAGCTCTAAACTAACAGTAATTTACTTTGTGCATTTTCTTCTTCCTCTTCCCTTCTTCCAGCATGCACGATCATCCCTCCTTGGAAGCACTGCAGGAAACATGGTGGTTCTTTTCCTTGAAGGACTTGTATCTGGAAATTGAAAGCACCACTCCTCATTAAAAACATGAGGCAAGCATACAGACTCAGGAAAACCAGTCTCTACAGATTATTAATAATTATATGGTTATGGACACCCACGAAGTTAGGGTTTTCCTTGTACTTTACAACTGCTGACTATTGGTTAAATTACCACATGTATCAGCATACAATGGGTTTCATATGTGACCTGCACATTAAAAGAACCTCTAGCTGGAATCCAATAATCAAGAGTTTCAGAGGACAAGGAATACCAATTAAACTTAAATAATTTTAAACTGACCATTATTCAAATTCCTTACAGGACTGGGCCATCTTGCCTGATATTCTTTGAAACTTTGAGATACTGTAGGAATTGAAGTAGGTTAACAATTTGCTGTAAACTGTTTTATGTGACAACATGCATGTTCTTTGCTCATTAAATACTGAATTTTGATTATGAAATGATACAGCCAATTGTTAAACCAGCTGTGCTGCACAGCATCCTGCACTCTGGGTCAAGTGTATTTGTGTGTCTCTGATCTCCTGTCTTACTTGTAATGTCTATGCTGCTGTTAAATAAACCTAATTATAGTATTATCAAGGTAGAAAAACTAACTTTAAACCTCCCTTCTTGTGTGCTGGTAACTGTCAAGCCACAGCAAAGCCTAACTCCACCTACATAAAAAGTAAGCTAGCCTGTCACCTGTTTGAGCTTCAAACTAGCTGTATCTACAGTTGCTAGAACCTCTGCAAGGCAAGAAAATCTCCAAAATACTCCAAAATTACAGAGTAAACAAACTGAAAATTTCAAATCTATTTTCATGCCTTGGTCTGGCAGAAATTGATTCTCCTGTTCTCAGCACTAGGAATACAGTCCTGTTTTCTGAATACATATGGAAAGGAAGGCACAAACTTGTTTAACTGTGCTTCACCTATATCTGCACAGAGAGGAGACATTCTTCTTCTCAGAAATACTATCTTTAGAAGAAGGATTTAGGATTGACAATCCATAAAAGAGTTTCCGTGTCACTGGGAGTTGGAATAAAGGGAAAAGTAATTTTGAGGTCTAGCTATTTGCACTGGCAAGCACACCTTCACAGAAAGAAAGGAGGCAAAAAAGATAATCTGCATTTATGGTTAGTGGCTAGTTGGGCAAGCAAGTCTTACCAGGACTGCCACCTAGGTCTGCAGGAAGCTCACCTGTGCTCCTCTCTCTTCATCAAGTTCCACTGTCATCAGTGCCGATGTCCCTTTCTCACTCACTGTGGAGTGCCTTCCTTGCCAAAAGAAATACACGCATTTCTCTTTTCCAACAGCCCTTACTTGTTGCTCTCCTTTTTGCCTGCTTCCAACTGCAAAACAGAAAGCACATGCTGAAGATTAAGTAGTCTGGCTATAGGTTTCAACAGCACGTGGTTTAATCCCATCTGCCAGCTCAGCACTATCCTGTCCAGAACAGGAAAGATAAAATGCCCAATTGGAAGAACGTTAGGTCTCCAAGCCAGTATGTCCCTGTGCAAAGTTGGCACTGTCTCATCTGGTGGATGTAAGCCCACAGGCAGAGATGCCTGTGTTGGCTAGAGAGAGAGCTGTAGAAAGAACTGGTACTATCTGGAGAAAAATAACTGACACCACTTGAGCCAATTTGCATGTGAAATGGTATGTCCAGTTATGTTACCAGAAGAGCACATTATGGCTCGTTTTCCACATTACACACTGTTCTTTGGCAGCAGGAGAGGTGCTGGCTGCTGAGTGATACTGGAAACAGCAACAGTTGAGAAAGCTACAGACATAAAAGAGAAATCTTTCATGGTAAAGTGACATTAGAAAGGAAAACTACATCATAAAAGAAAACCAACGCAGTATTTTGCAGTCCCAAAAAGTCAGGAAGTTAGGATTTGGTAAGTTCTATTGATTTATTTCTTAAAATTAACTCAGTATTTCATGTAGGTCTGTAAAGAGGGTTAGCAGTAACTCTTTAACTCCTTTTTTTTTTTTTTAAAGGTTCAGTATTTAGTTGTTACAATAAGCAAATAATTAAATAATGTTTACAGCAACAGAAGTTCAACAATACAACCAGTTATGGAATATATTACTCTTTCCAGTGAATACTGAATAAGCAGATGTAACTAAATCAAAGGTTTAAAAAAACCCAAGAGCTTTAAACCAGATTCTTTAAAAAAAAGATTACAACTTCTGCCTTTATTTCTGCAGTGCTGAGCAATATCCAACCAAAACACTTAGGAGAAAAGCATCCTGTTTTTTTCCAGTTGAGAATGTTTGAACCACTAGTCACTTCCAAAATTTATAGTTTTCACTCTTACCTGTACATTCATCCCACAAAAGCACTGATTCCTACATAAAAATTTATTCCATTTTGGACTGATGGAAGACATTTTTATTCATTGGAATTAGGATTATGCTTACAGTCCAGTATTAATTTTACCCACTTCTCCCAAGCCTTACAAACTTTTGAACTTTTCTTGGATTTGCCAGTGTCTGAACTCAGTGATCCTGAATAAGGTCCACCTACATTTTCTGGCTAAAAACCTGAAGCTACATAGCTGTTATACTGCTTTCAAACAATTTTAATATTTTCCTATTTGGAACAATCATTTTTAGGCTATTTCTACGTTACTTACCACAAAAGCCACCTATTCTTATTTCAGTGCTAGAAGGGAGAGCTCCAGTGAGCATACTGAGCTGACTGATTCTCAACATTTATCTGCTGCTCAGGGCTCTTTGTCAGAACATTGTTCAAGTTTCCAGAAAGAGTAAAAAAAACAGTGAAGGCAAAGAGTTGGCAATAGCTTTTCCTGTCATTGTTCCTGTTTTCCATTACCCAGCAAAGGCTTTCCTTGTGGCTAAGCCTACCTCTCTTGCAAAACATTCAGAATACTGTCATTAGTCCTGCTACTTAGTTATTTTGGTGTTAAGCTACGGGCACAATTCTGGCTTAACGAGCTGTCCTATGAACACGTGCAACACTTTTGGGTAAAAAGAGATGGACAGTATTACCATTGACATATGAAAAATAACTACAGGTTCTTTTTTTTTTTAATGCTCTCTTTTAAACAAAATAAATTAATAAGCTCTACTGCTTAATGGCCAAGGAAGGTTAAATTAGCATTTCTAATCTTTAAAACAGTTTCACATCCAAAGAAGTCTGTCTGGATCTCATCACTAACAGAAGCAGTTTTAGCAGCTCCTTTCCAAATTTCAGCAGGATGAAATGGAATCGTTCACTAACCTGTAGTGCTCACCATGTACTTCCACTTCACCACATACGTGTCTCCCTCATGGAACTGCCCGATGCTTTGCTTAGGCAGTCTACTGTAATCAAATTCCAGGATGTGCCAGACATCCACAGAAGCAGTGATAATTTCAAACTGCCTCCCATCTTCTCCTTCTACAAGTCCATAGCCCCGGCCAATATTCATTCCATCCAAGACTGTGCCTACAGTTGTTTGGGGCACAGCTACCATTAGCATGACATCATATGGTTTTGTCTCAGATCTGGATTCTTCCTGTCAAAAAACACAGAAGACATTTATTTGAGCATATTTTTTTTGCCTCTTATCCCACAGTCCCACTCAAACAGGCACTCCTGTGTATTTCAGTACTTTGGTATCTTGCCATCATTTGATGCCTTGTCAAAGCCACCTTGGCAGTATTCATTGAGCTGCATAGCACTAATATAAAGCAACTCTGTGGGTTTGCTGTAGGTGGTGATGTTCTGACCCCTAGGTCATAGCTCGCAAGATAAAGGAAGTGCTCTGGATCCTTGAGAACAAGCTACTCTGGCTTTCATCCCAGCTAGGTCATCTAGTTTGAAATACCTAGCATGCTTATATGCACCTTCTGGTGAAGAGATTCATTAGAATTCTTCTCGTTGAGTTTCTTCAGCTCTGTCCAATCGAGAAATTTTTCTTTGAACAGTATGGTCTCATTATGTTCTGTGAGTCTGCCAAACACAGCCCAGTCTGGGCGTCCTTGTCCCTTCCTATACATGGAAACAAAAGAAATAGAATCAAATTAAACAATGTGAAATAAGGGCAAGAAAATTAAGTTACTGCAACGAGACTAAACTCAAGTTTTGATACCTGGGTATGAGGGGATTGCATTCCCCTGGGTCAAGAGGATTTATGTCACAATTGGAGTAGTCAAAGGTGCCATTCCACAGGTGTTTTGCCAACTGGAACGCCACTTTTCTTTGTGCTAAAGTAACTTCCTTTCCATGCCATACATATACTTCACTGCCAAAATCAAACACCAGCACCTGAAAACCAAACCAAAACCATTAGGATAGGTGATACTCTGATCACCCAGTTTCCTAGTGCTACAAGCTGGCTGTGTGTTGAATGTGAACTCTTTCAAATCTCAGTTTCTGCAGTGGCCCTAACAACTAGCACTGCAATGCTAGGAAGGTCAGGGCAGTAGACTTCACTGTGGTGTCTAACTGTTGAGGAAGACTGGAAGCAAGTAGGGGGAATGCTATGAGGTGTATCTTTCTGGGGTAGCTAAGTCACTCGCAGATTAGAGAGCTCATATTACTGAACACCCGATTCTGTTGCATGACTGAATGCTGTCCAGTTCTAGCAGCTTTTGCTGACATACAGACCTAAGCTTTGTCCTGCAGCTGGGGAAGGCTGCAGAAGATACACTGTGAGTAATTGCCTCAGTAAACAGGCAGCAACTCAAATACTTTAAAAAAAAAAAAAAAAAAATGCACTGTGTTTTCATTTTGGAAATTGCTCTCATTCCTGTTTAGATGGGTGAAAGAGCTGTTTGAAAGGTAAGAATCTGCTAAGGCTAGAAATACAAAATTTTGAAAGGGAAACCAGGTTTTTATTTTGTTTTTCAGAAGTGCTACCTGTTTTTCAGTGGCTCACTGCTGACAAAGAAGTTTTACACTTCCTAAAAAAGTATTTAAAGAGTTTTGATCAGTTGTATGTTCCTGCACTTACCACAGCAACAGTAAGCACCACAGTACCTCTTTTGGTTGTAGCAGGGTACATTTTGGCACCTTTCCCCAGTAGTCATCCTCAGGAATGAGTTTATCTTCTACGAGACGGTAAATGCAATTTGTTTCTATTATTGCAGCTTCATACATTTCATCTTCTTCGGGACTTCCAGCAGCTAAAGGAAAAGATTGTCAAAAATAATAAAAAATTGTAACATCCAACTGTCTTTACTAAAGAGAACTGACTCAACTATTTTACTGTGATAAAACATTAGGTACTGTAACTGTAAGAATGCTTACACTGGTAATTTGTCTGTCCACCAAGGAGTTTCCAGAAGTCTTTGGCTGCATGGGTATGGGTATTTATTCCTTCTTCTATAGTCTGTATATAAGAAGCTCTACAACCAAGTTCCCTCTTTGTCTGAATTAAAGTTGCAAGTTCTGAAGCCTAAGAGATTAACAGTTATCTGAACAGGTTTGCTTAAGTCTTCGGAATACATGTGCATATCTTGTTCAGGGAAAAGGCAAAAGTAGATAGGATATAATAGAGCAAAGAGTAAGAGAAATGGTTATTATTTGTTGCACTAAAACAGACACTATGGAAAAACGTTACAGAAATACATTCTTTCATTTCCCTTAAAAGAAGGCTTGATCTTCATGAACATGGGAATAAAACGGACATCCTGCAATTCAGACTATTTTTTGTTTGAGTGCAAATCTGTTTCCTGAGGATATCCTCTTTTCTCTTACAGCTTCACAAACTACACACTCCTATGTCAGTTTTCATTCACTGCACAGGCTAAAACTCATTTACAGAAATCCTGCAGATCTCCCTGTCAGTTACATGCCAGTTTTCTTGAAAAGTGGCACCAAAGCTTGATTACATCAGAGACACATGCTGTGGCAATTCTAAAGATAAATAATAAAAAATCAATTAGTACTAACCTTTGCTTTTTCTATGACATTTGCAAATTCTCCTACCCATAAGAAACATAAATGTGGAGTTAATAACAGGAAACAGTCTCCGCTGTTCAGTGACGAGGCCCTTGGTTCAACTAATCTTGTTTGAACATGTCTTCTTCCTAAAGAAAAAACAAAGCTAATTATATTCTTTTGACTACTGCTATCAAATGCCAAGATCTAATTTGTTTTGAATGAAATACAAACAATACCAGCACATTTACCAAAATATATGGAAACAGACAGTTAAAGAAGAATTATAAAGACTACTACTGTGGAAAAGGGGTTTACTCACAGGAAGCAAAAAACTCATTGCCTCCTTTCAACTAATATTTCTATTATTTACTGTTCTTGCTTTAACAACTTTTTGTCCTTCTGGAAAGAAATGAATTAAGTAAATGGCAGACAACAGTCAAATTCCAGAATCCTTTACATTTGCTTAAGAGAAGCTATTGTACAGTTTCTGTAGGCAGTAATACATTTTAAGAACTTTACTTTGCAAAAAAAAAGTAGCTATTATTCTACAGAATCAGATGCATTACTACACACTGTAAGGGAGAGTGAAGCAAGAACACTGTCATATCACTTCCAAGTTATACTGAGCATTGGGGGAATGGGACAGTTTAAAAGCTTCCATAGGAGATGGATAGAATTTGTGAAATAATCTGTTTTCTCCTTGGAAAACACACGAGTGGTCACAATGCAAACCTATTTGTAAGAATTTTTTGTCAGACAGTTCTCACTTACTCATTTAGGTTTTGGACATACATTTTTGGACATAGATATAGAACAAGCTAAGCATTCAACTGTGGTAGAATCTCCCATTTGTTGCAATCAGTGTTTTATAATGGAAAGCAAGAGCAATTCCAGCATACCTTTGATTTGCAGCAGCATTAGCTTCTTGTATGGCACAGCACTGTTGTTAGAGTTTTGCTCGGTTAGATTAACACTCCGCAGGCTCACATTACTGAAGTTCTCTTTGCTGGCCAAGCCAGCAAGCGCTACTTCTGAGAAATTTGAGTTTGTAGACACTTGTATGTAAGAAATAGGAGGAGAAAAAACACACACACAAAAAAAAAAAAAGCAAAGAAAGGAAAAATTTATAAAAAAATTGGTTGTTGCATTAAAAAAAATAATTTCCCAATTATTTCCAGTTTTTCTCCTTCTCAAGAACAACAGTAAAACAGATTGAACCCAGATTACCTACTAGCATAAAGGCTTTGTGGGTTTAGTAGTACCTAAGTTTCTAGATATCATCCAAGAGTAAACTGTCAGTGTCAGAATTATGTTCTTTGGCAGAAATATCAACTTTCTTAAGAAACATGTCTTACCCAACGTTTTTTGAAGTGCTGTGTAGATCTTCAATGCCTTATAATTGATTAATGACAGAAGACAGCAGAGTAGCCAAGCTAATTCATTGAAATTCCTTCAAATTTGTCTCAGCCAGTGTGATGCAACAGTTATTTATATTTCAAAGTATTAGTTGTGTTTTACTGTAAACTTAAAGCCTAAGTTCTTGGCTAATTTTGCTTATTTCTCAACAAAAGACAAAGCACTTTATGAATTTATAACTCAGGGAAACACTCTGTTGTCATTTGATGAGAAGCATTACACATATAATTAGCATTTTCATCAACACAAGCATTGTTTAAAGCTGATCTCCCTTTTTTCAAATATTAGTAAGGAAAATCTGTACTCAAAATGGTAACAGTGACTTGAAAAACCTTTGATTAAATTTCACAGTAATGTCTCTTGCTGTCCATCTGGTTGTCAGGAGAAAGCAATGTCACAAGTAAAAACACAAAGCCCTGCCAACAGAGCACTAATCCTTTATGGAAATTAATCTTTTGGAGTCAAGGCTAATCCCAGTTTCTTAAGAGAAAACTAGGACCCAAAACTGAGGCCAGTGTACCAGAACAAAAGTTTATCTGTTCCTGTCATAACAAACATAACCTAACACTAGATCTGTTTTCCCTATTCCCCCTTCCAAACCCTGCAGGTGCAGTCTCTCTCTCCGCACAAGGTGACTGTCCTAAATATAAATAATTAACACTATGCACAGGAGGTGGTTGCAGGTAGGAGGTAAGTCTCCTTGATGAATTCATACACGTCCTTCTCTCCAGACCTCTCTGACAGTCTACACTCAGCCTTACACCTCAATCAGTATATCGCCTCTTTGAGAATACATTCCATTCCTCCAGTTGTGGTTTTGTGTTGGAATTTTTTGTTTTATTTTGAATTAAAATAGCAAAACAGTGTCTTGTACAAGTAATACTTTTCGCTTACTTTTTTCTACTTTCATTCGTTTCGACTCCATGAAGGCAACATTCAGTCTTTGTTCAGTATATTCATGAAGAATATCTTCTCTTGCTGCCAGCATTTTCAGGGGGTTTCTTGAGGACTGGACTCTGCGCGTAGGCCTAACTGCACGTTTGTGCTCTGCTACAGAAGATATTAACCTGAAAAACAAGCAGTGTTTATAATCATCAGTTAATTTTTCTAGTCAGAATTATCTAATGACAAGAGATTTGCTCTGATTTTGGGCGTGATACTTCGTAGGAAATCAGGATCAGTTCCTTGATTCAGGCAGAAGAGTGATTTCAGAGACGTGTAAGAGAAATGGACATGCCCAGTACTATGTTATCTACAAGATGACTTAAAGTTAAGCATTTTGACTACTACTCCTATGTCTGCATTCAAACCAATGGGGAAAGGAAAAAGTTCTTACTTTGGTGCATAAGGATCAAAGATGGCATCAAAGTCCTCATCAAGGTTCAAAGGCACTGAGGAGGAAGGGAAATCCACATGGCGATAAAATTTGGAAAACGTTTCGTCATCATCCAGCTTCATCACCTCTTTCACAGATTTTCCTGTAACTGTCAGGACTGTCTCTTGCATTCCAGCAACTGCAAGGAAAAAACCCAACAACACACCACCTCACTCAATAAATAATTACATTAGAGTTTCTAACTCTAGAACAGTTAAATATGGCTTGCGTGGTAGTTGCTGGGGTTTTTTTGGGGTGGTGGTTTTCCGGTTTTTGTTTGCTACTTTATTGAAGTGGAATTTGAAGGAGAGATGGTGAAAAAAAAAAATCTGTTGGAAAAGAATGATAAAAACAGACTGTAACTGCTACCCATGTGCGATGATCTTTACTTCAAAATGGTTAGGAAGTATGGCTGAATAAAAAGACACTATCAAAAATGAGTTGTTCTGATAGGATGATATATCATTTTATGGTTTTGTATATTCTGTCTTGCCTCTAACCATATAATCCCTTCCTTTGAAAAGATCTACTAGAACAAAAAGTGGAAAAGTTACTACTTCATGGCAGTGGGTATGACACCATCATCATCCTGTGCTAGTGTCCCCTCTGCTGAAATGTGAATACGATTGTTTAAGGTATTTGACACACTATGAATTATGAAAGGATTTTTATCTTACAAAAGGAGGACAAACATATGAGAGGGACACAGCAGGGAACTCTAGACAGCCCTGTAAGCAGCCAACAAGCTGTACAAGGCAGCTGCATGAGCTGATATAGAGAGTCAATTTTTCAAAAAGCAGGGAGGTAAATGAATTGTGCTTTGGAGCAGCTTAGTGTCCTGTCTTGATCTTAATGATCTTAAACTACATTTAAAGCTGTTTCACTGTATATAGCAATAGAGTTCAGACTGGCTGTGTGGTTTTAAACAATTTTCTGCACAGGAAGAATGTGTACATAGTGCGTTGAGAAAGAAGAAAATGATTTTGGCATTTGTGGTTTATTCTATTGTACTTTTGTAATACAATAGCATAAGACATTTTAAACAAAATTTAGCAAAGACTGACTCACAGAAATAAACAGTGTGATCAATAAGTGAAATCTGAATAAACAAATACTCAGTTTCTGTAACTAAGAGGTACTTTAAGCAATTTGCTGGAGAGGGGATATATTGCCACATTTGGCAACTTCACCAACCTTTGTTATTCAGCCTTCCCAAGAATGACTCCAGCTTGTCAAGCTTCATATCTGATTCCAATTGCATATCAGGCCTGGCTTCAATTTCTAAGCAAACCAGAAAGTAAAACTTGTTAACTGACAGGAAATAAAAAAGCCTGAATGTATTTCAGCCATTTTTATTCCTTACCTTCCAAGGGCTTTGTAACTGGGGTGGTAGACTTCTGCCGGTTACTGAAAGGGGATGCTACTGGGGTTAGCGCACTTGGAGAAGCCAGGCCTGCATAAGAACAGTCAACATAGAAAATGCAGTCCTGGGTCAGCCCACGTTTCCAACAATGATGACAGGGGAAGCTATGCAGGGAAAGCAGATGAGCCTGGCTGCTTCCCACAGTCCCTGATGCTTCCCCAGCCTCCACAACCGTTGCATTAGGGATGGCAGAGTGTACTGCTCCTTAAATCAACAGCAACCTCAGAAACTGTACCATTCACAAGATCAAAGCTTTGTTTCCAAGTGCCTGTAAGCAAGCTACCACAAGATACATGCTTTCTCTTGAATACTGTAATTTTGCTTGTTTTCAAGGTAGCACCAGTTCAGTTGCTCTACATTTCGGACTCCAATTCTACCACAAGCCACAATTTAAAAACATGCAACTGTTGTACAAAAAGATAAAGTTAGCAGGGAAACTACCAAGATCTTGCTTGGCACCTTCACAATCACCACCCCCACCCTCCCTTTTTAATTTAAACCCATTTCTATTCATACACATAGCAGGATGCACCTGACTTCTGAATGCTGTCCCTAATAATTCTTAGTTGCATTTTTAAAAACAAGTGGAAGTAAAAGTAGAAATGGAAGTCACAGTTCCCACCGTGTCAAGCGCTACTCTTTCACTTTTTGTGGTACTCTTCTCCCTCCTTTTGGGTAACTATCATAAAACAATTCATTCTGGACCCAGTAGACAACATAATTTTTGTTTAGTTCTTTTCATGTAATTCTAAATTGCTCCCGTAAGATAAATGGCACCCTAAAGGTTTCATGTTTTTTACTAGGCAGAAAAGCATACCAAGGCAAAGAATTGCATCTCTTCGCTGCTGTTGCCTAGACTGTTGGTAAATGGAGAAACTGTTATTTAAACTTTCCTCTAATATCTGTTTTTCACTTAGCCATAGCTTACTAATTTCCAAGCCACACAAATTTAAGCCCTTAGTTATTCTGATCAGGTTAAATCAATATGGTGTTAGGAGAATATATACTAAACATATTTCCACTATATCTTTACTGCAACTCCTAGCAAGTCATAATTGTCAGACACCAAGATAAATTTAGAATATTATCAAATAACTTTTACACTAACAGTTTTTTCCCTGTTACTTAAGAGACTCAAAATTCCAGGAGGTTTTAAGTCAAGTGGTAAAGCCTTCATCAAGACGTATTTGGGAGGACACAGCTCTTAAGCAGCTCTCCCAGGATTTAATCCATCAGACAACATTGAGAACTGCTTCACATGTTAGTAAAGGATCATCTTCCAATTAGGACTGAAAATTTTTCAGCCATAAGAAGCAATTAAAATACAGCATCTGTGCACGTGTATATAACAAGGATTTAATTTTGCATTGCTTTCTCATCATCTCTTAAATTAAAAACTCATCGTGATAATTTATTCTTTTAGGCAACAAAAATAGCACGCATCTGAATAAAATCCCACTTGGACTACTTTTATTGATGCCACTGTCACTGGATTACCTTGCTTCTCCAAAAGAATGATCACAACACCTAAAAAGATCCTTTTAAGGTATTTTGCTTTTTCATAAGGAAGATCAAATGCTATCACCTTCTATTCCTTTCCAAAGGCCAGACTATTTAGCAAAAAATAAAAACCAAACAATATAAGAAGCAGCTAAAATCTGTTACTAAGAGATGTCATTTGTAATATCATTTATCTGTTTATCCGCCAACAGAATGTGGCGTTGACTGCAAATGGAGTTACTTTCTGTTGAAATACTGTCCTCAGCCCACGATGATTTTTTTGGGTGGTTGTCATTTAACTCAAGGTTCATTGTTGTGTTCTTGTAACAACCCAAAATTTAGTATTCATTAACCACAAGGATCAATTTAGCTGCCTTCTTCCCAAAGCTATTATCATTCCAGGCGCACTGCATGAACACCTGTATTTCTACCACGCACAGCCTTCAGACTCCCGTCCACGTCAGAAAAATTATTGCATCTGGAAACAGTGACTGAATTCAAGAAATCCCAAAAATGTCAACATTGCTCCCTGTTGTTACTATTCCCTGGTTCTATGCAGAAATCTGCTCAGTGATGTCTTCAGCCAAACACAACACTTCAAGTTGTTGTCCAAAACAACAGCATCCATAAAAATAACACGTTTGCTAAATATTCCCAGTGATCCTAGGAGTGAGGGAAGTGCCAGCAATAGCAACAACTAGATTTCACAACTTTTCTCTAGACAGTGCACCTGGGTTTTCAAAGGAAGAATAAATAAGAAAGAATAATCCCATTGTGCTCTCTGGGTTGTATTAGAAGGAAAAAAGAAATATGTGACTATTGAAGTGATTGACTATCACCAGAGTCCAGTAATAACTGGATGGTAGTACAACAGTGCAGAACAAAATGGATCAACACCAATGGCCATAAGAAGCTACAGTGAATAGTCTTGTGACATGATATTCAGTTGCAAAAAAGCCCACCAGTCCTCCTTTTGCTAAACGTGGATACTACTTCTGCATAGCTATAGCTTGACTCTATTTTGACTAGACCAATGAACAGTGGCTTATTTATACTGGGATCACTTCATCACTGACCTTTCTTTACCATTCGGCCGGCTACAGTGAACTGTGTGGAGTCATTGGCTGCTCCTTTACCCTTGGACTTCCAGGCTTCTTCTCGAGCTGTAATGAGGTGTTTCCTTTCTTCAATGGTCATTTGACTCTCCTGGTTATCTGCCACTCTCTGCTTTTCGGGGGGAAGAGAGACATGTTTAAAAATGGATAAACTGACTAGGATATAGCAAAAGACTTGCTGAATATTTCAACTGTCAGCTGCAGAGGAAGCTAACAGGAGAAAAAGCTACTGAAGCAAAGTCACAGACACGGCTTAGTGATCTTGACCCTGAGAAGCTTCATTGTCTTGATACCCTATTACACTGTGAAGGTAAGGTTTTGGTCTATGCTCTTTGACCTTTTCTTGAAACTACCAGCCAAGGCAAACGGCATCCCTCTAAGCAAATCAAACCATCTACTCTGTGTATGATACAAATTTACAGATCTTCTTGTCTTGAAGCATAACTTGGCTACACTAGTGAGACCACTAAACTGACTTTCAGCAGATGTTTTGAGGTGTGCAAATCTGCAGGTGACACAAGGAATAACAATGAAGTGTAACATCAGTTGATGATTTCTGAATCAATCTCTTACAGTAACTCCATTCTCCAGGCAAGATTAGCAGCTTTATATCTCCAGAGGCCGCTCACTTTAGTTCTTGTGTCAGGTTGCTCCACTGAATATTTTCCGATGACTGTGATCATCTCTCCCACTTCCTCTCACCACTGTTTTTTTTTCACTTTAAGGTCACTCTCAGCTCTCCTCAGTTGCGTTAGATGGTAGCAGCCAACAGCTTGAGTGATCAGAAGCAGCTAGAAGCACTACCTTAGCACCCTCCTAACACAAAGGATTGATGATTGTGCATTAAATAGGAAAGAAACTGAATTTACATACTCTGCTATAGTAGTTCAGGTCAAAGAAATATTGCTTCAATGCACTTATCTTAAAAACAGTAGCAACATTTCAGGGACGATACGACATCGAAATCAAGCATGGAAGTATTTTTAGCCCATGGGACTGTCAACTCTAGAATTACTTCCAAGTTGTGTGCTATTTGGCAATTTTCTTCACAACTTAGCTGCTGGAATTGAAAAACCACATGAAAATCTAAAGTTTTAGTACAGCTCGAGCTCATAAAACCACAAAGAGGAAATGAAAGTATATGCAAAGACTTACGAGCATAAACACTCTTCTCCTTTGAAGATACAAGGAAGAGATATAAACCCAGATATTCTTATTTATTATTTTCTTAAAATCAAACAGACTAAATAAATCAGTGACTTCATAAGAAAGCTACTGTGACTGCAGAGGACATAATGAAATAAAGATTGTGTAGCTTTCAGCACTTACTAGGAGCAGTATCCATCAGTGAGAAGAGTAAAGACAAGCCAAGAAGTGGCTTGTACAAGGACTAGGGCAGGAGAGCCATTCACTCCTTCCCTCTAGCCCCCTTCTGCAGTAATGCTTGCTCTCAGTTTATTAGGAAAGACAGGTGGGCAGCCAGACACTATGGCTGCAAGTCATGATAATCAAGATATAAGCCTCTGATTTTTCTCTAGAGCTCAAAAATGTTCAATAGAAATAATAAGATGCAAGTCTATTCAATATCACTTCCTCATCTGTAAAAGCCTCTGAATGCTTTAACGAAAAACACTGGCAGTAATTTCTGTTCACTTCCCTCAATCTCTACCCATTCCAATGCCAGCACAGCAATCTCTGGGATGAACAGCTGGTAGAAAAAAAAACCCCACAGCAATGCAGTAAGGCAGATCTGGACAGGATATTAATAAATACCTAATGAAGCCACAAGTGACATTTCATACACAAAACAAATACTCTTAACTTAGTGAGGATGTTGACTTCCATTGCAGTATAAAGGGAAGTGAGGGAGAGGTGGGAAGCAGTCTCATACGAAATTCTTTTATATGCTTTGGTTGGTTAGGTTTTTTTGTTTATTTTAGTTTTTTTAAGTGACAGGGGGCTGAATTTTGAACTTTGTCTCCAGCAAATACCTGAAGCTTCAGAGTCTGCAGAGTTACTGGAAGTTGTAAAGACACAGACCCAGAAAGAGTGTGTGTTAATCACTACAGAGGTAAGTTGTAAGAAAGACCATAAGTAATTCTGGAGCTGTGTCAAAGGACAATAGAGAGTAGCTGTCTAACAGCAGAAACAAACATATTTTTCGAATGGAAGATTTCAGGCTTTTTCATTGGGCAAAACCCCTTTGGAGTTCCTAAATAAATAAATAAATCAGACTGGATGTGTATGTTAAAAAACTCAGAGCAACCCCATGTTAGATAAAATCATAGAACAGTTAGAGTTGGAAGGGACCTTAAAGATCATCAAGTTCTAACCCCCTGCCACGGGCAGGAACACCTCTCCCTAGAGCAGGTTGCTTAAAACCCCTTGCAGGGATGGGGCATCTACAGCCTCTCTGGGCAAGCTGTTCCAGTGCCTCACCACCCTAATATCTAATCTGAATCTAATTCTAATAATTCTTCCTAATATCTAATCTAAATCTCCCCTCTTCCAATTTAAAACCGTTACCCCTTGTCCCATCACTACACTTCCTGACAAAGAGTCCCTCTCCAGCTCTCCTGTAGGATCCCCCCAGATACAGGAAAGTTGCTCTAAGGTCTCTCCAGAGCCTTCTCTTCTCCAGGCTGAACAGCCCCAGCTCTCTCAGCCCGTCTTTATAGAAGATCTTTTCCTAATACATGAAGACTCCCATCTTCATCTATTAATGACCAAGTGAACTAAAAAATAATAATTATAAACTCAACAGAAACCAAGGAATCTCTAGCCCATGTAACTTGCCATAACAGTCCTGGTGAAAAACAAATGTATTTGTGTTGATTAAAAGAATAATTTTATGTAGCTGGAAAACTAACATAAGCGAACACAACTGTCAAAAGAAATTTCAGAAAAAATACACCTGGTAATCGGGAACAGTTTAGAAAGCTTTTGTAATTGTCAAATGGCAGCATTTATGGGGAAATGAGGTAATCAAAGCACATTCTGTCTGGGAGAAAATACAGCAAGAAAGGTGAAACTCAACAAGTATTTAAGTGCAAGTTTATTTCCAAGTGAAAAAAAAAAATTAATATATGAAAGAAGGCTAAATCGCAAATTTGTAACTGTAACATTTTGGTAAGGGGAGATAAAAATTCCAATAAAAAGCCAAAAAAAGAATTAGCCCCATCCCCGGAAGTGTTCAAGGCCAGGCTGGATGGGGCTTTAAACAACCCGGTCTAGTGGAAGTTGTCCCTGTCCATGACAGAGGCGCTGGAACTCGGTGATCTTAAAGATCCCTTCCAACCCAAACTACTTTATGATTCTGTGATTCTAAGTAACTGGGATAGGAGATGCCTCAAACACAAGCAGTGAGTTAAAAAGGCTGCCTCTGAAAATAGGAAAATATATAAGACTGATAAAAGCTCAGATGGGGGACGATATTTAGATGAAGCAAAACTAAAGCATACAGGTACAGGTCAGACAAGCTACGTGTTCTAAGAGACACTCACGGGAAGACTGCTGTAAGACAATCAACGAAGAATCAAAGCACAGGCACATAATTAATGCCATTCCACATGGCATTATGGAAAACAGGTTTAATCAAAATGGTAAGTTTGATGAGATCAAGTGTGATTAAATATGTTAACATAGTTACCTCTGATTTCTTTAATATATTTGACTTAATCACGGATCACATTCTGAGGTTTTTTTGAGCAACATAAAAATATCAGTGCGGCTTACAGGCTGCAAACTAGTTAGCTGACTGAAAAGTTATTTCCAAACAGAAAAGAGCTGTGCAGTGATCTGATTCATCCCAACTTTGATCACAATGATTTCATGCACGTGGAAAAAAGATACAGTTCTGCTGAGATGACCCTCAGGACGACACCCACATACAGAAACGTGTTGAAGATAAAGAAGAAATAATCACACAGATGGGGATAAAAGGGTTATCAGAAAAATCCGGTAAACAAGGCTTTTAAGAGAAATTTTATTTGAAAAGGGAAACAAGCAAACCCCAGTCAATTAGGAATACAGAAAAAGATGAGAAAAATTCCCACAGAACAGTTGTTCTGAAGAGATAATTTGTACTGCCATAATCCATTTCCACATTTCTACCCTGGATGCTGACCATTTTGAAGGGTTTCAGGAAAGAGCTAAAATTTTTTTTTCAAGATTTGGGAAAAAGAAAAATCTACCTCAGATTAATTGAGATGAGTATCTGTTCTTACTGAAGTGAGAGTTAAGTTTTACCCAGTAAGAAAAATTACACATGAAAAATTACTTAATATTGCAGTGAGTTTTCTGTATGTTAACAGTGTAGAATAAAGACAGTGTATTTTTCTAAAAGATGTTTTAAGTCTGAGAAGGAGTTAGAGACTCCATTCAAGAACAGTTAGAAATAGGGCTTGCTTTTTTCCCCACCGCTTGGCTAGGTTGGGTGATGACACTGGTCTTTTCTATTGCTGCAACTAATTTATTGTGGGCATGCCCAAGGACTTCATTGCTTTTCAGCATCAGTTTGTGCTAAGGAAGGGTCCAGATCCAGGCAATTCTCCATCTTGTACCCTGCAATCTTCCCATCCAAGCAATGTCCCCCTTTAGGTCACAAGAACACAACTGAGAGGGGTCTGTTAGCTGCTAGTTTGTTGGTTGGGCTTTCATTTTGTTTTTAATGCAAGAAATAAGTGAATTAATGGTTTTCTATGTTGAATATCAAGACTGCCCCCACCAAACCAAGCATGAACACAAAAAACCCCTATTTTCCAAAGGGGAGCCCATTCAAAACCAACGTTACAAATTACATAAAAGAAGAATCCAAGAAGTACCTATTTGCTTTTAAATGTAAGTAACTTCTCTAGTTTGGGCTCCTAAGACAAAAAAGCATGAGAAGAAACCAACAATTGCACAAGTATGGAAAATTTTCTGCATTGTTTTCCTCTGCAACTTTAACTGTGTCTTGTTATAAGGGGAAAACTCAAATGCAAATGCACAGCTTCCCGCTCAAGAGCCAAATAGAACATACTCAACTCATGTTTGGTGCAAACAACAAAACAATTGTTTCAGAAAAAACCCAAACAAATCTGTATGCACCTTGCTACTACTCTAGAAAAGAAGTGGATTTGTAGGAGGGCAGGATACAGCTCACCATGGTCAATAAAAAGATAAACACATTTTGGGTGTCCTCATTTAAGACAGATGGGTTGAACAGCCCATTGAAGGGCCTCCTCTCACTACTGGGAGGATATTATGTTATTAAGCTAGATTACGTATTTACCTCCTAGTTACATACAGCTGAACTCTGTTACAACATGACAGGTTATCTGA
Organism: Thinocorus orbignyianus; assembly: GCA_013400375.1. NCBI lineage: Eukaryota > Metazoa > Chordata > Aves > Ciconiiformes > Thinocoridae > Thinocorus > Thinocorus orbignyianus. The sequence goes on from VXBW01005995.1 coordinate 983,165, forward strand.
AGTAAACAGTAATAAAGCTATATTACTAGACCTTACAGAGAGGAGGTAACAACACTAACACGTTAATTACTAGCCCCAAATTTAATTTTTAATTTATAGAAAGAAAAAAACAACCAAGAAAAAGAGTGAAAAGGTCATCCTCAATAACAGTTAGCAAAAATCAATGTAGAAACAGTAAACATCAGTAGTCATAATGTTTGTCATGGTGGCAGGAGCCTCTGGCGTAATCACCCTCCTCTGTTCTAGCAGTGAATATCTGCCCCTTGGATTGACAGCCAGTACAACATCCTGGCCACAATGCTCCCCACATGCAACATGCACTGCATTTTGTGCGGGAATGAAGAACCCAATGGATGCAATGAAGTACTGCAACCACGAATCTGAGCCTGGAGGCAAGGGAAAAGAAGGTGTAATAAAGCAGAACTAGACTTGCATAGACTTATTAAGACTTTCCAGAGAACTGTTCCTGTTTTCTCATGTTTTTCTTCAACTTGTTTCTTCACCCACTCCTGCCTTTGCGTTTTTTTTTACGTCCAGTTTTCTGAAACAGATACTGTTTGCTCAGATCAAGATCTTGTATTCTACGTCTGCTCAAAGACAACTTTGTTATGTAGCTCTAGCTGAAGAGTTTATATTTCTCTTTATCTATTAATTCTTCAAAAGTAAGCTCTTCAAATCTCCAAAGATGGTTTTATCAGAAATCAGAGAGCATGATTCTTTCAAACTAGTACTACAGACGTTAAAGGAAGAAAGAGAAGTGGAAAGATGGGACAGTCATAGAATAGAAACAAGATGTGCCAAGGCAAAAATCCTTTGGAGTGGTGCTAGGGAAAAGCACTACAGGAAAGTCACCTCTGAACAACAGGAGGTTGTTTTTTACAGTCAATAAATTAGATGATTTTGTCTTACAATGTATATGCACATTACTTACAGAGAAGTCAGGGTACACAGCATTTTATTCTAAAATAAATCCTGTACAGTTACATATTGCTCCTTTTATACACTCTTTCTGAGAACTCGCAAATTTTCATTGTTATAATGAATTCAATAATGTCTCCACTTACTTTCTCACCTATATAGTCTAACAGAGAGAGAATTTTTAAAAAAGCAATCATAAGAGAAACACAAGCAGAATGCATATTGAAGAAAAGTACACAGCATAGTGGCATAATACTATGTGTCTTTAAAGCAGCATTTATTGAACTGGTTAGTCAGTTAAGAGGATTATTAATTTCCTATGTAAAAAGATATGTCAAAACGTGCTTATTTGAAAACGTTGAGCCTTTAAATCATGCAGTCTTTTGCTCACCTGATTAATAGGTAGAAAAGGATGAAATTTATGGAGAGCTGGTATAACAGGAGAGTAAGTAGAAGCATATACAGGTTCCTATGACAAGGACAGAAGCAAAGTGAAGAAATTAGAAAAGAACTTGACTATTGGAAATGGAGATGAGGGGGAAATAACTCATCTTTCGCTAACTTTTAAAGCAAAGTAAATCTGAATTTTTTAGTCTTCTAAAAATGTTTTCCCTATTGGAAAGCCAGAGATCAAAAATGTTGTCATAATACAATAGCATGTTTACCAAAGCCATTTCATGCAGGAATTAAACAAGTTAGTAACAATATCACTACCACTCAACACAGAACAAACCAGCACAGCCAGAAGATACACTTCTCATTTGCTGATAATTATTATGTCTCTGTTTTCATGCACCGTTAAACAGACGAATCCTGTCAACCACAATGTGAATAAATCTGCTGCAAGTTTAATCAGACCCTGCTAAATAACAAGCCATCTATTTTCTGGATGAAAGGAAAGAATGCTTACTAAAACTGGGATACTCAAAAGCCATCTGGAAGGAATTGCTAAGCTCAGAGCACTCAGTGAAGGTGAGTTGACCATTCTAAACAAAGCCTACAAATAACCACTGCCTCAGAGCTGGGCTTACCCAAAGCTGATTAGACATGGCTTTATCGTCTATAATTGTTCTTCCTTTCTATAGGTAAAAAAAATTGTGGACCATTGCACAGAATACAGGTATACACTAGTTGTTAGAGCAGCTCAAATTGAAGCCTAGTCATTAGAGTTTCAGTTTTCATTAGAAGTGGATACGAGCACTTGATGGATGCCACATATGAAATGGATAGAACTATTACCACAGCAAGCGACTAACATTTTGTCTAAAAGTCACTTTTCTAAGGTATTTCCCCCCTTTTCAGGTTTTCACACACTTCATCTGAGTAATTTTGAATTGACTGTTCAGTCATAGACTTTAACACTAGTGCTGAGCTGCTGTTTGAACCTGCTATAAGAATTAAGTGCATTTCAAATGTCATTCACCGCTTTAATGTGACTGCGGCAGCACTGCAGCTGGTAATCACATTAATCAGGGACTTCATTAAAAATGGCTGACTATAAAATAGGAATTTTCATTCCAGTAAATCACGCTATTTTGATACTAAGGAAAGATTTTAAAGTTGGTTAACTTTTCTACCCATGAAGAAACCCAACAAACTGGAAGTCTTCCATCAAACTGAAGATGATGAATAAAAATATACTAAATCAAAAATATTTTTCCCAAATAAGAGGGATTTTTTTTCCAGTAAGACATTACTCAATGTACAATAGTTCCCCTGATGTTAAAGCTATTTTTTGAATTGTCCAAGTATGTTCTACCATACATATAAATAATTTTAAAAGTCTTACAGCTTCCAACAAATTGTCCTCCTATGTGCAGCAATCATCAAACCAGATGCTAGACCTCCAAGTAAATCTCAACTTCCCCCCTCATCCATATCTCCTTGGCTTAATTCCTTAGTCCCTTTTTTTCCCCATTTGAGGCTACTCTGTCAGCTTTTCTGTGAATTTTTCTGTGTTTTTCTACAATTTAGCTTACATATAAACGACTATAACACATTTGGAGAAATATCTTACCTTGCAGACAACTGTGCAGAAACATTTTGAGTAGAACTGATCAAAAAACACTATTTAATGTTGCTATTTTATTAAGATTACAAGTCTTTCAACTTCTGTTGTCTAGAGGAAATGTAAATGTACTCTAGTAACTTCTATTTTACATGGCTATGCTTCGATAATTAAAACTCCAGAACAAGTTAAATAACATTTTAAAATACACACACACACACAAAAGAAAATGTAAAAGGGTGCCTGACTTCATTAAAAGGAGTCACATACTGCAACTGAAAACTTCAGGCATTATTTTGAACCAGCAGGGCATGACAGTTTGCACACGCTTGCTGTTGATGCATGACTGCCGTGGGTGGAAATTGTATTTTAACTAGCTGAAAACACAGCAATCAATACAATTCCTGCATTTTTATTGGAATCTAGCAACTGAAACTACAAAGATTCTTAGGTACATTGTAGTCTCAAAGCTCTTCTACAAATACAGACTTCAGTGGCACACTGCTTCATGGTCCTCAAAGGGTAATAGCCACCACATTGATAACTTATCAAAAATAGTATTTCTGGATTTAAGGGCAGCTGACATGATGTGTTATAAGCAGTCTGGTCAACTTGGTGTAAACTTTCCATCATGTATCATTTACACTTAATGAATCAGCATCAATAATATCCATACAGTTCTGGGAGTTGTGGATCCAAGAAGACTAACATTTTTCTTATACATCCAAGACTTCACCCATTGGCAGCCATGCAAATCCTTTCATTTAGGCTCTAAATAGCCAAAAGCTAACACGAACCAACAGAGTGGGTGACCCAGTGTCACAGAACTCCCACTGCTAGCATTGTCACATCAAAGCTTGTTCCCTTCAAGCACGTCATGCTCGCTTACTTGCTTTAAAAGCCTAACTTGTGCTATGCTGAGTGAAGCTGCTGCATATGGTAACACAGCAGGGAGGAGGATATGGGTGCTGGGGAGTTAGAAGACAGAACAAAGGTTTTGCCTCTGCCTAAATCTTGGCAACTGCTTAAAGCTTTTTCTCAACTCCATTGTCTTTAGCTGGAGTACATTTGTTATCTGATCTCAACAGTTGTCATTTTGGAGACTAGCCTGTCAAAAGTGAGACTGCAATTTTGCTTTCCTTGCTGAAACAATTTTTGCTTTAGGACATCTTTCAAACTAGCACTGAATTTTTGAGCAAGTCCACAGGGCAATGCGGAAAGGAAACCTGAACTACAAAAATCAGCTTTCTTGGTTTTCTGTCCAGTTAGCACACAACCATTGATGAGTCACATGTTCAGGTATTGATTATCCTCAATAACATCAGACTATATAACAACTCCTTACTTGTAATATACTCATGGAATTGAAGACTTTTTGTTCTTTGCTTAAACTTTTTAATAGAAGCAGCATTTTCACAACTAAATGATCGGATCCAAAGATTATTGCCCTCCTACTAAAATTTCTAACACAAATTTTATCTTCTCTTGTCCTCTGTGAAAATACTCCTTCAAAAATAAAAGGGTCTTGAAACAGCCTATTTTATCTGACACTCATTTTCAAAATACTAGACTCAGAAGACATGCAAGTCTACATTACTCCTGTAGTTTAAACCAGCAGTCCATTTTGAAGCAAGTCTCCCAGCCATCCTCACTTTTTGTGCTTTGATTCGCATTGCAGAATACACAGGCTTTCGGATGAAACTACGCCCAGAAGCGCACTCCTGGATTACCAGTAACACCATGGCTGCTAACAGGCAATCAGGCCACAGAAGCACACTCAACTTAGCCTGAAGCAAAACAAGCAAGTATGGCATGGATAGCAGGTCCTCATCAGTCATCAGTGTGCTTTACAGATCCACTCCTGCTGAGCCACATAACTTACTCACGTATAGACATAGCCAGAGCGTGCTAACAATGTGAACTTCCCTTCCCTCTACACCTCTTTACCCATCTCCTACTCTATTCACTGACACTGCCAAGACAGATAATATCCTTGTCCAGATGGTTTTGGCTAGCTGCAAACACCAAAGATTATGCAAGATAACCAAAAACAAATGGCTCATGAACGCTCTGGTAAATGCATCTCCTCAGTGTTTCTAGGATTCAAAACTACGGCTCAAAAAACCCTGTATATACAGAGACAACACAACTTTAGGAATCAGGAGTTTTTACAAGCTCACCCATACTAAAGAAATTTCCTAAACTTAAAGCCTTAAGCTAATTTCACTGGGGAAAAAAGCTTAAAAGACACTGTAAAGACATTGTAGCCAATACTACATGCCCCAAGACAGTGAACACATTCTCGTTTAAAGAGCTCTGGTGTTGGAAGAATTGTTTTTTAAACAAGCCTGACAACAAGAGGAATAGCAGGAGCTAGTGGCTGATATTAGGCATGCCTGTCTAGTTGGATGCATCTTCAAAAGGCCGAACCATTTCGAGCAAGATGTTTTTTCCAAACAAGGATAGAGTTACCTTCTTCAACAGCTGCTCTACTTCTTGCATCTGTGCACTACGATCGGTGCCAGACGCTTTTGCATACTCCTGCTTTTTGCTGAGCCTGCTCTTCCAATCTTCTTCACCACTCTTCTTCAGCAATGCCAACCTAGAAGAAAAACCACGCCAACCAAGCTTAAAACACTTTACTTCCCATTATCCACAAAATCTACCCTTGTTTTGCTAATGTCTCATTCAAGAGAAGCTGAAATTAAGTTTTAAAACATTAACTATAGTTATTTACATTTGATACACAAAAACAAAGATCACAAATGAACACCAAGCCTTTACTGAACATGTTGAATCACCTGTCAGAACATAGACATCTAGATCTGAGACAGGCATCCCAGCAGTGCAGGGGAAATCACTCAGGAATATGAGGTCTACACAGGCATGATCTTCAACTTACCTTCCTCAGAAATCAATACTTGTGTGAATTTTCTAGCTTTCAGAAATCATTCTTATTAATCCATAAAAGTGTAGATCTGCAATACTTGTGCAAGCAGTTGCATTGGTCTACTAAATAGTCTTTGTTTTAGTTGGATTAAGTTTTCCTACATAACTTTCTTTAAATCAGGGCATTTCAGTAAGGATCATACAAAACCCTTAACCCTATTAATATTTGAACATGGTCAGTAGTTAAAGTGTTGGCAACTTATTTTGACCACAAGATACGGCGATTCCTTTTTAGAGATGTGATTACTGTTACCCTCATAGTAAGTCTCATCTTGAAACTCTGAGGAGAAGGAAAAGGTAGGACTGAACAGGTCTAGCCAGAAGCCAAGTTTCAGGCAGCTGCTTCCTGCAAAAATCCAGGAGGTGCAACCATGCTACTGCCCAATACAAGAATGACCAATTGGTCCTAAGCAGTCATTTGAGAAAAACTGAGAATGCAGAAAACAGTAAATCCACAGAATACAATGGCAGTAAGAATGTTAGTATTCAGGAAAGCAGTTATTTCTTCTCTTCCTGCCCCAGACAGGCAGCGCTGGCAGGCTTCACATTGCCTGGTTGCTTCATACCTCACAGCACAGGATGAGTAGGGGCGAGAAGGACTCACAATAAGGAGTTGAGGCCATGGTCATTGATTCCAGAACGTAAACAAGATTTCACTGCCCAGAACTAATCTTCTAGATTGCATCCATGCATGTGTGAAACTGTGGAGGAGATCAAGATGGGACTTGAATTGCCACCACGCAGCTGAATTATCTTCAACATATGTTCTCTCAGGTCAGCTTTGCTTAGAAATGATTTGTGATAATTGAAGCTGGAAGGAGTTTTGGTTAGCTTTGGCCTTAAGATGGGTTTGTTTTTAAAAATGTCATAGTTATTCAGCATAGCAAGCAGAACTTTTTTTTAACCTGACATTACTGCACTAGACCTTCGCCCCAAACAGACTGGTTGATCAGGAAGAGAAAATCCATCGTTCTAAGACAGTTTCTGTGTCTCTGAAGACTTTGTTTCCTCCTCTGTCGTAAGGACAGATTCATACCAGCCCTCCACTCTTCACTTTTATGTGTAATAAAACAACTTGTTCCTAGAGGGAGAACACACGTTTTTGTCTGTTTTGAGGAATGAAATCACCACTTAAAAGGCATGATTGCTCTGTATGCCATTGAAAACTTCACTGCTGTGTAAAACCTAAAGCTATGCATTTGTTTTGAATGACGAAAACAGCAATAACTACAGACTGCCCTAAGTCAGCAACAATTGGAGAGCACCTTTTTGTATTAATAAAGACAAAAGAACTAACGAACTGGTTCACACAAGCAAGTCCACCAGCTCAGTAGCTTAACTCAAAGTAGACAACAGTTGATTCTTTGGAAAGTCTGCAAAAATAAGGCAATTATTTGGTCTAATTCTTGGATTTAAGGCCTGTTGCCTACTAGTTTCATTACATACCTCTAGTTTTCTGCTTTTGATAAATAATGGATTATCTTTCATTATATTCTCTCAGAGTCCTCTTCAAACTGCTTTTGTCTCAAAAAGTTCTTTTTCCAATCTGAAAAAACCTGTTCTACTCTTTTCTTGAAAGAAAAGAACTTGTTATGTATTTGCCCATCTTTGACAGCTTGCTCTACATCCTTCTTTCACCTACTACTGAGATAGAATATCTGCTATCACGATGGAATGATCATCATCCCAGAGGTGTCAGGATGGGTTCAAAGCAAAAGCTTTCAGAGCTGAAGGCAAAATGTTGCGTTAATATTGAAGGGAAATAGAAAGATGATTTGAACAACGGCTTTGTCTAAACAAGAAGCATTGTCTGAAAAGCCTTGGCAAAAGCCCTGGCAAAAAAATGTCAAAAATGACACATCTTCTGCGGCAATATTTTAGTACCTTAGATGCTAACGTCATCCTTGAGTCAGACTAAACTGGACACAGGCTTAGCTTTCACACGTACTCCATTGGTTGCACTTGACCAGTTCTTTTCAGCTAAATCATAAATCTTGGAGGCCAATATGAGATAAGCAACTACAAAAAGGAAGCTGACTGTTAAAGTGTGCATAAATTCACTACAGTGGCAACTAGTCTACGTAGGAAAGTCTTGTTCTGGTGTCCAAAAAGTTGAAAATTAAGTTTAGGCTGGACTTTTCCTGAGGAGGAACACATGATGGACCCACAGAAATTAGTTATTGTAGGGGTTTTTTTAAATGACGATCATAGCATGCAGTTGAATTCTAAAGTGGAGCTGGTATGGTGGTCTTCTAGCAACTTTGGTCTCCACAAAGATAAGCAGTTACACACAACTGGTGCTCCATTCAAAGTCCTCCAAGACATTACTCTTCCTGAGGGCAAGACTATTAAATGTTTCCACAGCTTACATGTAACACATCAGTGGATTTGCCCTGACCACCTAAAACAAAACACAGCCAAAACTACTCAAAGATATGAGCTTTTGCTGCTTCTCACCTTCAAGCTGCTTGTTTGCAGAAGAGAGAATGTGTGTCTTTTCTTCCTTGAAAAAACATGATTTCCACCCTTCCATATAATCTAGGTAATTCTGAAAATGCCAGGTATGCACTCACTCCACAAGGATAATATTAGTTCAGTGAAGTAAGTCTTTGTGGAAAATCACTTTCATCCAGACCAGCATGCATACATTCTGCAGAATATCGTTACATCTGTGGAAAAGCTGTTCTTCCATAAGGTGAAAGAATGTCTGACACAGCCAGAAAAATCCATTGGATGGGAAGATGAAGTTAGGAAAAAAGAATCCAAAGTGTAATAGTTAATCTTTAGCAGAAAATGTTCTTTGAGGTTTATGAATACTTGGCATCAGCTATAGCCAAGCAAAAGAAAATGACCGGTTGTAGCTCTTTAATTCTGGGCCAAGAAGTAGATTACTGTGGTATTCTGGAAGACTGAAACATTTTGATACCAGCTCTGCCGTGTACAGATGTTTGTGGAAGTGGAATATACAAATTCCTGACAGCAGGTATTTTGTTTTGTCAGCTTTGGGACTGACTAGATAGTCTTGGAGGCCTAACAAAAGTGATTCCATACTGTGAGTGTCACTGACAGTCTTTAACATCAGTTCCGCAAGAAATCGACTCAACTGAAGCATTAAACTTAGGACTGAAAATGCTGCTAATACTTGGATCTTCTCTTCCCTCCAACTTTCTCTTTCTTCCCCACCAGGATCAGGGAAGGCAGGTCATTTACCACCTATAAACCAGAAGTTACTGGTCTTAAACTTTATCTGCCCCGACGATCAACATATTTACAGAAGAGGGATGGGAAGAATGAAGGTTGCTCTAAACAACAGTAAACTGAAAAAGATAAGTACATCCTTTAGAATGGGGACTAAGACTGTACAGACATTGTAGCTGTTCCTGTACCTCCTCTTTATGTTATGGGTATAAGAGGGAGTGGGGATGGGTCTATAAATTGGGATGATTCACACACATCCTAGAAATACATGAATTTAAGAAACATGCTTCTGAATCATGTCTAAAAAAAATAAATGGTTAGGTGTTCCTAATATCACATCCACCTCACCAAGTGAGGGAATACTTTTACACAGTGAAAGTTTAATCAAATGGCTATTTTTATTTATAGGTTCTGCTTTCACCACAAAATGGTGTAAAAATGGAGTAAAATCAGGCCTATTTGTGAATCTGAAGCAAACAACTGTAATTTTACTTACTGAACTTCTACCAGATCCTCTTGCAGTTCGGGGCTGAGTTTATACTCTCAAGTTTTAACTAAATTTAAATGACTTTTACAAGTACTACAGTAGCTGTTGGAGCTCTAGTTATGAACTCTTACTGTCCACACATGAGTAGAACATTTAACATTTAGTTTCAGACCAGAATGATCTTGGGTTGGAAAAAAAAAATTCTAATACTCCTGCAAAGCTGTGCAACTTCTTACTATTTTAAAATGCCTAAAATAAGTTTTCAAAAAGTCATAATGGCCACCATGTATTTCTGAAGTAGAGAGTCACAGAGTCTATCCCTGACTCCCCGTACTCAGCTTATTTAAGAAAGACTGCTGTAGACCAACAGAAAAGTGGCTATTAAAAAATAATAATCACATTATACCTTTTGTAATTGAAAGCAGAACCTCGGGAAGTACACTACCAGTATACGTGTAACTAGAAATTATATTTTTTACAACTTGCATTTTCTGAACTACTTACTGATTATTCAGGTGGCTCTTTCAAAATTAGATTATCACGTTTTCTTGAACAGTAATTCTCATTCACCACCATCTGCTTTATAAGCATGTCAAGCAGATTAGCTGCATGTTTCTGCCATTAGCATTTGACTTCTAATAAAGCCTAATACTCACTGCTTAGCTTTTTCAGAAATAGATTTAAAGCTTCTATCAGTCTAATAACTGTATTTCTAGAGATCATTTTTAAAAAGTGAAATACAAGTACCTTTCCTTAATTGACATCGTTTTGCCGGAATTATCAAGGACATCCTCAGCTATTTGTGCTTTGTTCTCTCCAACAGAAAACAGCTCAGAGGAATTCTTATAAAATTTGCCTTCCAGTTGTTCAGAAAGCTCCTGCAGTCTACAGGATGCTGCAGCTGTCCTCATTGCTGATGTGCTGGTGAGTTCAGAAGTAGTTTCAGTGTGATCTGCCCATTCAAGAGAGAAAAGTGAATTGGAGTTAGTACTACACTCAAACATTTGGCATTACTAACACTGATGCAGGAAATCTGGTTTTTAACATTCAAATCACATGCTACTTTAACAGAATGAGAATTTCTGGCTGAGTTAGAGTACAAAGATTAATCATGCAATATTATCTGCTGCACAGACTGGCCACTTGTAACTGAAGTTCATGTAAAGCTACAGAATATCAGGTTCAACACACAGTTCTGAACTTCATATGGATGAGGCACAAACTGCTGCTCCTGTCATCACATGAACAAGAAAACAAATGGGCAAATGAGAACAGAGAGGGGAACACAGAGTGGGTGAAGATAAGCAGACAAAATTTAAGCAGGTATTAACTTATTGATAAAGCAGTTTAATACATAAGCTGCATGCTAGGAGGACATTTAATAGCTTAATAAAGGTATTATTTTCTAGGAGAGCGTTGGGGGCTTTTTTCGGTTTTGTTTTTGCAAACAGCAATTAAATCACGGGAAAAAACTGCCTTGAAAGATAAATGCACCAGTGCAGTTATCCTCAAGGAAATATTAGTGATCTTCATTTTTCTTTTCTGAAATTTTACAAACACAACACCCTTCTGATACATGGCTGCTCCTGCTTTACCCCAGTCTGTCTGCCCTGCAGTCATCAAAAGTTGATTGGGTAGAATAGACACTGCTTTTGAGGAATACAGGCAGAACTATACCTTCCTCCCTATGCTCGTTTGGAGATCATTAAATTAAAACTTCACAGGATGAAAACAGAAGTGCTTCTAGCACTACAGGGTACTGTGGTTCTGTACCCTAGTAAAATAAAACAGAAAACTAATATAAAATACTTGTAAATTCAACATTAGACTTCATGCTGTGACCAAATTGAATAATTATTTCCAAAGCACTTTAAATGAAGACAGGTGAGTTTACTTATTATGTTTGAATTGTGCTGTACATATAGAAATGTAATTCCTCTGAGAATTACCTGGTTTATATTTTGTTACCACATTGAAGAGAAAAATAACAGTAGTTTTGCAAAATCCGTTATCTTCAGATCATCCACTACTAGCTATATATGTAGTAAATACATAACTATATATGCACAAGAAAGCAACAATTAAGAGCAGACAACCCAAACAATCAAGTTCAGCTTGTTCAGCATTTTGGAGGGAAGGGGCAAGGGCAAAAGAGGAGAAGATAAATCTTAGCTTCAGCATATAATACCATTTCTTTCATAGTAAGAAAAACTGAATAAAATTAAGCCACCTTTAAAAGCTGAAGGAATGAAAGAATAACAAAGACTACTTGTGAAACTTAAGATTTCACAGGTGTCCCTCCTTTCTTCAAAGGACTGGCCTTCTTTGGCTTCCCATTTACCTTGCATGTGCGCATCAATTTCTTTCTGTTCAAGAGGCTGAAAAAGTGCTTGTGAACTAAACAGTTCCATGCTGCCCTTCCTCAGGAAGCTGTGTGTTGTCTCTTTGTGGTAGTCTCCTGTTTTTTCAGGAACAGGATGTGTGGTTTCTTCCTCAAAGGAGCTGTACTTTGTAATATCATTAGTTTCATGTGCTAGAAACCTCCTTCTCTCTTCTTCATGCTGCTTTGATGTTCTGTTGCTTTCTAGTGTTTCCAGTGAGGGCTGCCACTGTTCTGACTTCTGTGTGCGTTTTCCTGAAGAGTCTGAGTTTTCTGCTGAGGAGTGGAATCTCAAATCAGCTCTAGTGGCAGTGCTCATGCTCCCATCACTCGCTGGTTTTGTGCGCGGGTGTCCAGCAAAGAACTGGGAAAGGGTAGCTGCCATTGCTGAAACTGATGTTGACAGGGGAGGAACTTTTCCACTTTCATTTTGCACCTGGAAGCCAAAAANAAGCTCTGAAATCATCAGTTTCTGAAATCACATCAGTTATTCCGAGGTGTTCTTCTGTATGAACATAGTGTTCTATAAATACACACTAGAAATAGGTATGGAGGAGCAACAACATCCCCGTAACTTGGCTGCAGGTAGGCTACTCTACCCAGGGAAGAAACAACTGCACGTCGACAGCAACATCTTTAGTACTAAAGGGTGTATGTGCAGCATGCAACACGACGTGTCAGAGCTCCACATGAAGTTTCATACTGATATGGTGATGTGCAGCACTGAGGAAAGAAATTAGTTCAGGTTCCAGACACCGGATGACGTGCCATGTGCCCAGGCTAATCAATTCTGCATCTCAGCAGGGCTAATTAGCTTTGGCACAGCTCTGCTCTGATACCTTTACGCAGCTTCCAGCTCTGGATCCAACCCAGCGCCAGAGACCGCTCCGTGCTGTTCTGCACAGGGAAGACATTCCTGATGCTTCTGCCACATAAATCACCTCCACACAGGACTGTTAGTCTAAGACTTTTTCAAATATCAAACATTTACACCTCTGAGCAAAGCATTTGAATCTAAGCAGCATATTGAAAATCCCTCCAAACCTGCTCTGCTGGCCTCTACAGTGGCACAGTTATCTTTTCTACTCTTCTAACGTAATAATTTTATAAAGTTCTCCAACAGACAGTTAAGATGCAAAATTTTTCTGAAACGCAGAGCTTGGTTTTGTCTTCTCCAAAGGAGACAAAAGTTATGAAAGACTGACAAATATGCCTTCATGCATACCAGGAGAAATTTTTCAATCAACTTTTTTTATTGTTTTCTTAAACTGCAGTGCAGGTGAACAGCATGCAAAAGGAATAGACAAAATGACACCAGTAGGAAGAAATCAACTGAAGACTTAAAATGCACATGCAAATTCCATAAACATGGACAACACAATCATTCATTAAACAAAACAGAAAACAGGGCAAAATCTACTACGCTAGATCAAGGATTCCAAAGAAAGATTAGGAAAATAGTTACCAGTTTACTCTTTTTCCATTGCATCTATCAGAATTAGAAATTTAAAGATCAGCAAAGGGATTTCAACTTTAATTACAAGATATTTACATCTGCAATTATGTATTATGGTAACATTTGCTCTAAGTCCTCAGATTTGACACTTTCCTTTTGTTTCTTCCAAGAAAAACTGTAACTGCACCCCAAAACATCCCAACGCTCCAAATGAGCAGTTCACTGTAGAAAGCCTTTTGGAGAATGCACTCCCACTGAATCTAGTTCAGTCAACTCTGTTTTCTTTTGCTGTGTTCAGAAAGAGATGACTAAAACATGCTTCCTCCATGTCTCCTTGCTTGAAGAGCAAGTTTGTTCTGTCAAAGTCTGACAAACTACCAAAGACTGTCACTAGCTTTTTTTTCCCCCCCCCATCTGCTTCAGCCTGTTTCTGTTGATCACCTTCCCAGCCCCCAAACAGGTTAGTGACACAAGCATTAGAGAGGTCAGGCAGTGACAGCAGATGGCATGTGAAAAACGAATGGAAAGAGGACTATGTAAGGTCTGGAAATCTTGCTAAAATATTTTGCTAAATATTTTCTACTACTGCATGCCTAAGTAGGCATAAAGCACAATTAAGTATCTGTACAGTTTAGCACCAATATGGTTAGAGAAATCCTGCCTTCTCACTATTCTATTAATTACAATATGGAAAACGTATAATCATGAATGAAGCATGCAGAAAGAGAAATGGTAGGAACTTCCTAACTCTCAGACTGATCCAAATCCCTAGAAATAAGACATGCATCAGAGTTGAGCTTCACTGTTAAAGTGATTTCTTTTAAAGCTGTAATTCCAAGAGAGTGATGTTTCTACTACTGTGAATATCAGCTCTGAAAGACCACTGCTGGAACATGTTATGCTCAGCCTTCACTAAAAAGGTATTCCTTTGCAGTTCCAATTATATGAAGGATTCCAAACCAGGAAGCCCAATTCCACTGCACATAAATACTTTAATTTCAACCGTGACTTTCTGAATTCAAAAGTATTGTGCTTTTAGGGGAAAAAAAAATAAAATATAAAAATCAATGCCCCCTCCCAGAGGAAAATGACAGATTACTCTGTGACTAATGACATATATAGTGTTTTCAAGAAAGAGTCTCAAAGTTGCACATGACAATGCTCCAAAATTCCCTGAAAATACGTCTGAAGCACAATGATACACATCACAGTTTTTACTCCGTTGGTATATACTTTTAGAAGGAATATACTTTTAAAAGACATGTAATGTTTTACCGGAAAAGACAGACACTGTGAAAAGTACAGCATGCACTAATCAAGAGGATGGAATACTCTTGAATTACTAAAAAAAGAAAAACATGCCAATGAAGTCGAATGTTTCAGAGGATGTTGTTCCTCAATATCAGAGGACTGCTTCCTGACAAGCTTTTTCCTGTGAATGTGTCATGACGCCAATGTGTAGCTCAGAGCAAAGAAAAGGCCATCTGTAATGGCATCTTACATTGAAACTCTTTTCTCCAATAAAAAGAAACAAACAGAAAAGAGGTAAGATTGCACTTACCTGCTCAACTTCTCCAAGAGTGACTGGCTGCGTCTGGTAACGAGCATTCATTCTCCTGTGCCTAATATCTCCTCGACCTCTTGTGGAGATGGCCCTGGATACTGGTTGAGATAGTTTGTTAAACAAAGCCATCTTTTCTGCCAAACTTAATGTGGAAGAATCTGGTTCATCAGATTGATCTTGCCCCATTGCCTCTTTGGCTGCTCTTATCTCCTCTTTAGCTAAAATTTTTTGGTGTGCTGATGCCTGCAAGCTGAAGAAACAGAACTGGAAATGAGTTTTGAAGAAGCTGTTATGAAGTTTTAAAATCTGAACCTGATAGAAGCAGAAGAACTGCACATGAAGCACAATAGCCAATGTAACGTAGCAGCCTGAGTGGTTATGCAGTGGTTCAACATTGGCATGATGAATTCTAATTCAATAGCTGAAGATTTAAAAAGTTAAATTTTCATTCACAAATTCATTTGATTAGGACACAACAATTTTTTAAAAGGCAAACTCCAGTGTCAATAGAGATATTTTCAGACCAATCTCTTTATACACAATATAGAGACATGGAGAGATGCCTGTTGTAGAACAAACACTGGTCCCACAGGGCAATTTATGTAAAATTCAATTTTATTAGAAATAGTCTGTGGAGCATTTAAAAGATTCAAAAACATCTAAAAGATGCATTTAAACTCCAAGTTAGTGCTGGTTTTAGGTTAGCATTAAATGTAATGCCTTTTAATTTGAAGTGCAACAGAATTCAGACTGTCTTTTGTTTTGAGTTATCTGGGCTAACTCAACAACAAAAAATAGTTTTGAAATATTCTCTATTAATTTTGAAGATTATTTCACCAATGCTGAAGGCAGACACATTCATTCATAAAGCTGTAACCGCATTTGTCTCTACAATCATATATTTTATTCACCTCTAGTTAGATTCAGCCACATTTATGAAATTACAGTTGTATTATTTTTTTCTTTCTTTCCCCTCTCCCCCCTCGCTGTGGGCTGCTAAAATTAATTTAGAACAGGTAAACAGTACTCTGCAACTTTATCTATAGGTGGCGCAATTTCTTATCTTTCTTTTAATTTTGAAAGCTTAAAAAAAAAAATATATGTAGAGACAGACAAAGAGGATATGTACTGCTTGTGAAATCAAGCACCCAGCTTCTGTATTTTCATCTCAAGATGACATTATTGTGTAGGTTTGCTAACATGCAAAATAATTTCTTTCACAAAGAAGAATATGTTTCTAGAATTGGTAAGTGTGGTTAGAAAGGTCCTGAAAACAGATGCTTGACAAAAAAAAAACCAAAAAAGCTGCATTGTTTAAACATGCAAACATAAACAGAGCTGACGAATGTTTTAAATTTTCTTGAAACGAGTATTGACTTGACACATTGAAAAGGCATTCAAGACTTTAAAGATGCATCTGCTATTGAGGAATCTTGTGCTCCACGTAACATGCATGTTTATCCCCCCCAGTACCTGATAGGTTGTACAGTGCTCTTAACTACAGTGGGGCTAGGTACTCTTGTCACTACTGAGTGGGTATTCACAGAACGTGAAGCAGGGGTAGATTCACTTTAAAGAATTGCCAAGGTGGGAAAATTCACAGGGAGAGAGAAGAAAAAAGCATTAAGAAAAGCAATACATTAAGTGTTAACTACAGAAAAGACCAAAACCAAACCAAAACAAAACAGAAAAAAACCAAACAGCAATGATTTTTAATTAACTGAGTCCTCTGCTGCAACCTTTGCAAAATAACTTCAAACACTTTGGAAGAACTAAAAACCTAGAGAAGCAGACAGGTTGTCTCTTGAAGTTACTCATTACCCATAACATAAGACATATTTCAGTAGATCATCAGGTGAATGTTCATTCAGCTTTGTTTAATTTTTGCCCCCAAATAACCTCCCCTTTTTTTGGGAAAATTTCATGATGTATGACCATTGTCCAAGAAATTAATTTCCAAAAAGTACATTTGAGATTTCAGAGTGCAAAAGTTTTTCCCCAGTACAAATACAAATTGTGCAGATTTCCCTCAGGGCAAAGTATCTTTTTAGTCCGAGTTACAAACCAATGCTGTGATTGATCCTGTTTACCTAATCTACAGGTTCAAATTCTTTCTGCCAAGTTACAGTTCATACAAGTTATCACAGAATCACTGCCGAATCAACGAGCCCTGAAGTTATGCTTTACTAGTCCCTCTACTTCTAAAAAGGAATTTCAACACAGCTTCCCCTGTGGTTCTCAAGGAAGTCAGCCCTTAATGATAAATGTTTTCCTTGCTACAAAGCTGTAAACACCACATATATGGAACTTATTCCCAGATTTAAAAGCAGGAACCAAAGCTATAGTCAAGGTATGTGTAAGACTTACGTGGCTGCAATTACCACTTCCTCACTGGTAATTGGTTGTGTGTGTGATCTATCCTGCAAACGCCGCAGTCTCCTCTCTACTGCTGAGCTTCTTGTAGGTGGTTTAGGAATATTTTTCATTTCAAATGATTTTTCCATTTCCTAAATGAACGTATGTCATAATTAAAACAATGGAAGAAAAGTTCTGAAACAGTACTTTCTTTTAGTTTTCTGGCATGCAAAGAAATGAATTTCCCAAATGCCCATCTCTGAATTAGAAGCAGGATGCAATCACACATTTGGTGTCACAGACTTAAAACTCACTACACTTCTCTATAAATGATGTTCTTAAAGAAAGCTTTAGAGCAACAGATCTACTGTGTAGGTAGGCCAGATGAATTAAAAAAAAAAAAAGTTAGGTAGTTTGGACTTTGTTAAGTGCATTACACTTAATTCTAATGCATTTTGCGTTCTTCAGCATCTTGTATATGAAATGTTTAAGTCATCCTTTTATTAAGAAAATGTAAAAACTTACTCTAAAAAGTAGCCTCTTTGCAGCTACACTTAGTTTGGCTCGCTCATCCATTTTTTCTTCATCTACACAAAGGCAAAAAAAAAAAAAAAGAGACATGTAATGAATCAAGCTCGTATTAGGTGCAAGGGTTTTTTGACTGTATGATTTCTGAACTCAAAAATTATATTTTACTACTACAAGAACACCACCAGCAAAAGACTTATCATGAACCAAAGTGGTAGATTCTACTTGTATTTAAATGCATTGCATCAAGCAAAATTCTTAACAGGATTTGAGAAAAAGAGACTTGTCTCCAGGACAGCTCATGAGCTTTCTAGTTACTCAAACAAGCTTTTATGAATAATTAAAGTTACTATATTAGTCTATGACTACACATAGATTAAGAAAATAATTAGACTGAAAGACTGTCTTCAGGCTCAGTATTCATCCTGCTGAATCAACAACTATTTTCTACTAGTTGACCATACAAGGTGGTCTTCTCCTGGAAGTTGGTCATTCTGATTACCCTTGTGTCCCCATTTTTCAGATGCCCAACTGGCATCCTTAGGAGCTGAAATCAGCATCCTCCAGATTCAAGATCCAGCATCTCAAAGATGCAGAGAATACCAGCTTTGAAATAGCATAAGGTGTTAAATTTAAATTTAGCTACTCATGACATTACCTACTTAATTTGTGCCAGACTTGTCAAGAGTGACACGAGGGAAAGAGATTCAAGATGGCAGACTGAATTATATAATTTACAGTAACAAGCATATTGGTACTTCCTTAGCTAGGAGACGTGTTGCTAATATCAGTTTCACACTATAGTAGAGATTTTTTCAGTTATTAGTCCTAGACAACTGATTAAAATGTGCAATTTTTCCCCCCACCAACTAGCTTCTTTAGTGTCTAAATCAGAAGAAAAACCCCAATAACTATTTTGAAGTTTTGAAGTTTTGAAGTTTTTTCCAGTTCATCTTGCACCATGCCTGGCCTCCCATACAAAGTTAAGTATCTACAGACAGACCTTAATTGAATTTGAAATCAAGTTTGTAGCAGACACGGCCCAAGGAAAAGCAATACTTCAAACATGATAGGTAACGATAGTGGATTTTTTTCAAGTGGGCTTTGCTTGCATTATCAAATAGTTCTTCAGTTAAAACCAAACCAAACCCTTTAATCCCATTCTTTCCTTGGAAAATAGTTTAGAAACTCACCATCAGCAGTTGGTATTTGTGCATACAAAATCGACCTGGTGAAAAATTAGTAAACAGAAAGAAGTTAATTGGAAACAAGACATCAAAAATTAAATTCAAACTCCACCTGAAGCAGCAGGACCTTAGCAGTCTTAACAGTAGGAAAATTTTATCTATTTTTCAAGTTTCAAGAGTTCCCACTTTGACATCCTTTAATAAAGCAGAAAGGCAAGCAATTGCAGCCAAACTTAAATATACTATAGGAAGATTTCCAGTTCATCTTGCAGAAGATAAAAGTCTAAGATTTGCTGCCAGCTCTTTTAACAAAAAATATGTAGCATTGACTGTTTACAAAAAAAAAGTAAATGATAAAGCAGAGTAGACTGAAAGGAAACTCTTTACATAAAAACAGACAAAAGTATTTATGCATAGACAGAACCAGACAGCTACAATGACTTATAATGATTCAATGTTCACCATTTTATGTGGAAGGGATTTTCAACAAATTGGTTTTGCCGGCGGTGTTTCTGTTTTTATTTTATAAGTTACAATAAATACTTGTTTGTTTTTAAAGAGAAGCAACAACCTTGCAAAATGTTTATGCTAATAAATCAGCAAAGTCTCTTCACAAGCGTGGTCCTGTTTACCTGCACCAGCATGCTACACAGAGCTATGTACATGCCTACCTATCTGTCTCCTTTCGTTCTGCTGACGTTATAGGTTGCGTTTTAAATCTCTCAGAAGTCTTTCTATTTTCACCAGGAGTAAAATAGCGCCTCGGCCTTCGTGGCACTCTTTCACGGTCACCATTGGCAGACAAAGTGCTACCTGCCGTTGACATCTCAAACCGAGATTCACTTTTAAACCACATGATAGAAAGCACATAGGAAAGAAAATAGAAAAGTAAAGCATAGATGTAAGCATCTCAGCAATTCACTAGAGATCACTCTGCATGCTCCTCCGGTAACATGCGCAGACATACACATTCCAGCTACCCCACATCACAACTTGCACTAGCAAGCAGAAGCACAAAAGCGGGATTCAAACCATCTCAGCCTCCAACACACACTGGTGAGAGCTAAGCTGTGTGCTTTAAGTGCCGAACACGACTGATGTTGAGTGTGTGAAGTTTTTGCCAAGGACGTGCAAGTTTCACACAAAAATACGTCTGAAATGTCACCTACAGTTCCGTTTTCTTGTTGGCATTAGCAGTCTCCAGAAAGACATTGCGGAGCTGGGCAACAGAGACTTTTGTGTCAACTGTGCCAATCTCACCGTTCGGTGCACTTGCTTCCATGCTCTCCTTACTTTTTAAAGCCACGGTGTAGTCTGACATTGAGCGAGTCAGGACTTTATGCTTTGCTGTCGACACTTTCCAAAGAGGACCTTTTGCTTTGGCAGGCTGCGATACAGACCCACTCTGTATGTACATAACAGCTTCACTCCTCTCTATGTTCTCAGGGGTCTTAAACTGCTGCTCAGGAGCCTGACTCTTATTGCACACCTGCTCCTTCTGAACTTCGGAGTTAACTGTTTTCATCTTGCTTGTGAAAGAGGAACTCCCCATGGGGGTATCCAATTCTCCTCCTCCAAAGAGGTCTTCGTGGTTCTTCCCTTGCTTGCGAATCTCAGATGGCAAAATCGGTCTTCTGCCTTTGGAAGCCTGCTCACCCTCCAAGGACTCTTCTTCATCAGGCTTCGCTCCATAACTAAGTGCCTCTTCCTTTTCACTCTGTGATGCAGTGGCTGCTGATGATTTTGTTAAGAGGCTAGCACTGTCTGATTGGAGGAGGCTGCCAACAGAGATGTTTGCTGGTTCTTCTGTTGCCATCAGCTGAGCTGTGTGCGCAATGCCAGCGGGCTGGATATAGCCATGTATTGGCTGGCGGACTGAACTGACGGGCTGATTTATAACCCTATCAAAGGCAGATGTTTCTGTCTGAAGAGGGATGTAGTGGGCTGGCATTGGATGGGATTTTCTCTGAGATACTGTGTCTGTGACAAGTTCAGGACTTCCACGAGCACTTTCCTCTTTCACCAGTTTCTCTCTAACTTTTACTCTTTAAGAAAGAAAAAGGATTAGAGCTGTGAACAGCAATACCCAGTGTGGGAAGGAACACAGATACCTACTGTGGGTACAGACAGCAACATCATATTAAAACAAAAAGCAATCAATATATAAAAGAAAGCAATCTTATGACGCAACACCTTTTCCCCCCGGCCCCTGAATCTTAGCAGCAACATTGCTCAAAGACATTCAAGAGGCTCACAGCCCTTGAACACACATGACTCTTGAGAAGGTAACTGAGCAAGATCTGAAAACGTAGTACAGCATGTTCCCATGAGGCCACAACTGTGTTTGTCAAACAGCACATGCCCATAGTTTCAAACAAACAAGATGATCAAAACTGCTTTTCATATTATCCAAGCATTGGGCTCAGCCTGAAATTGCAAATTCTATTGGCAATCACGGATATAGTCAGATTTTTGAAGATGTCTAAACACTGGACAGCTTACATCATATAAAGAGGCTGCTGCACTGCGGAAAGGGATGAAAAATCATGTTGTTGCTCTGACCTACCCCTTCAGATACTTGGCCAGGGATTTTTTTTCACTTGTATTTTTGTACATCACATGCAGCGTAACCCATTTGAGTAAGGGTGAAAAAATGTTGACAGTGTAATCCTTAAAGCCCAAAGTGAAACTATGGCATGGCTGTTGCTCTTCAGAGGGCTTGCAGGGGAGAAAAAAAATTAAAAATACCCTCAAACTCCAACAACCCCAAGCAAAAAAACCAAGCCACCAAAACCAGACAAAAAATCCAAACGAGTAACATCAACAAAAACCCCTCCAACACAAAAACAGGCATTCTGTCTTAAAATGTTTCACATTACATTGTAACGTGCAAAACTGAAAGGAATGTTCCCCAAAGTTACCTTACTTCAGCATATTTTCTAGAAACATCTTTAGACTCGTGTAACATCCATGCAAAACAGAGTTGCATTCTGCTTTTAGGCACTCAATGCAACTCCAGTAAGGGCAGGCAGGCACGGGCAGCCAGGGGCAGCGTTTGCGCTGTGACTACATTTTTTGGTAAGCTCTCCGATACTTTTATAGCCACGCCGAGTGTTCGGGTAGCTTACAGGGCAAGGGTTTGTAAACATCATAAACACAGCATCAAAAAGAAAAGGCCTGTACTTCCTTTCCTCCCAAAGGGATATAAAAAATTATTATAATTCTGAAGATTATAATTCTTCTCCTGGAGAAGGAGAGAAACTTAAATACGATGGGAGACTAGCTCTTTACTTGACAGTAAGTAATCCAGCTCAAAGTATGTGCTATTCCAGGCTTGCTACCAACAGACTTCTTGGAGTTTGCATTATTTAAAAGGCAAATTAATATCTGAGAGATTAATTCAGGATATCCAAAGTTCTCTGAAACACCAGCCTTTCTAATATTTCGGTATTTTTCATCTGTGAGGATTGGTGCAGTTATCAGGGAACTTCTCGAAGTTACTTAAGCACAGAAAGTGTGCTCAGTCTGAAAAAGTGGTTCATTAAACAGCATGTACCAAGCATTCTCCAGGACATCCACACTGATGTTAGTACTGGGTTATAAGGATTACTTTAATCATGAACATGGAAAAGAGTCTTTGTGCAATGCTTCTCAGGGTGGGCCCACCAAACAGGGAGAATGCAGCTGCTTTTAGCTCTGAGATCTTGCTTTACTTTTCAATATATATATAAATTTTTTTTTTATTTTTTCCCCCCCAAGGAATTAATTGTAGGGAATGCTAAAATGGAGTCCTGTGTGGTATAAAAACCTGATATGCAGTGTACAAAATGGGATAAAATAAGAAGTTATAAAAATCAGTTGCAGTCAGAATGACAGTAGCTGTGGAAGAAGCTCGGGGCATTTGTACTTCATCAAAATACAACTGGTCATAAGTTACAATAAAAGCAGCTGCTTCAGAAAAGTTTCAATAGCTGTTTATCCACAAGAAACAACACTTTCTAACTCTCTGCTGTTAGGAAAATTAAAGGGTTAAATGGGGACGGAGCAAAGAGAAATAAAGGGGAGGGCTGCAGTCTGAGTGTTAGTCACACAGCTACATTTTATGATACCTGGAGGGCCAGCTGATAAGTGAAGGTGTGTCCCCTTCTGAATCTTTCTGAAGAAACCACTCAGGTTTTGTTTTCCCTGCACTACTATAGAAAACAGAATTTCACATAATTTTTTAGATCTCAACACATGTTCCCATTCTTGCTCCCAATCTTCCCTCCCAACCACTTTTTTTTTGTTTTCCAATTATTTGATTACAGAAGACTGATCATGAAAGGCACAGCACATTAATCAAATTGAATAGCGACAAAACGTGAAACAAACTGTCATATTAATTTCATAAACATACAAAAAGTGTTCTGAACGTTAAATATTATGCAAAGGTAATTTCACCAAGTGTATGTTGTACAGAATTTGAGAAGTGAAAGGAACTACATAATCTTACTTTTGTCGTTTGCTGTTGCAGGTGAGTTTGAAGGGCTTATCTAAGGAGACCTGGAAAAGCTGCTAAGCCCATTCCTTTGATTCATGGTTTAAAGTGGTAAAGACAGACCACTGTTTCCAAAACTTTCTAGTAATATGAACTTAATGAAGTTAGAAATTCAGGTGGCCATATCATACTTCCTAAGAAATTCTCAGGAGCTGCTGGAATCCCTCTCTCCTCTTGTAGCCCTGTTATCACAAAACCTTCTGAAATGCAAATCCAGTTAGCTCAAGTAAAACATGCTGTATGGGGAAAGGAAAAGCTTAAGAAACAAAGCAACCCACCATTTGATCTTGTCTTGACTTTATTCTGTTTTTATTTTGGAGTTGAAAGCATAGAAAGAAACGTGAGCATTGCAAACTTTTTAAGAGCCCTACAAGAAAGGTTGTTTGCAGACTACCTAAGGACAGTTTCTGAAATACTTTCCTAATGCCCATCTTTTATCTGCAGTCCCTCAGCAACAGCGCATCACATCAAATACTTTTAACCTTGCGAACACAAACTGTTCACAGCCACACTAACATTTATAAACAAACTCCCTGATCGTGAGAAACAGCCTGGCTGCTTTCCTGCCACTACATCCTGCTTTGCAGTGGAGCCATTTGGGATGAAAATCACACATTAAGCTCCAGGCCATCTATTTCAATTTTTCTCAGCTGGTCTTTTAATAAAAATAAATGAAAAAAGCAAAATCATTGACTGTTCTTAAGATAAATATGCATTCACTGCAAATAAATTTAAATTTGAGAACTCACCTACAGTTGTCACTTTATCCAAATCAAGCTTAGAACAAAGTCAAACACCAACTGCTAAAACATCTTTTTTTTTTTTTTTCTTTTTCCAAAAGTTTTTGAATTCCTACAGGAACGGGCCAAATAGAAAGTAAAAACCTCTCACAGGAGCTGACCCAGTAGCTGGAATTGCTTTGAAGCAAACAAACTTCCTTCTCCTCTCTTAATGTGTACTTTGGCACATTTTTATAGTGGGCATGGCTCAAGTAGCAATTATTTGTACTTGATCATTCATCCTTTGAAGAGAGCTGTCAGAAGAACGCAAGCCACGTTTTGAATTTAGAGTTAATCTGCCAGTTCAGCAGCCATATGAAGACAATGTCAAATGATACCTGCTCAGCACTTTGTTGTCTTCAGTGATGGATAACAGGATTAATTATTAAATCGTCTTAGGACTGAAGGCACAAAGCTTTTGTATGTATTCCAAAGCAAGATGCATTTATTTTGCAATTTGAACTCAGCAAATTTAAATTTAACAAAAACAATTTTGCAACTTACATAACGTGGAACTGACTTCAAAACAGCAGCCACCTGGAAAGACGGTCTTAACCCTTATTTTGCTTGTGCAAATGGCCTTATAGGAGACTACCACACAGTAACTTAATGGCTTCTTTATGACTCAGAAACAGGGACAAGAATTTCTGTGGTTATTCTTAAACCTCTGAATACCACACCAGTGAGTGTGCACTGGCACTGGAAGTCGTTAGGGGTATTAAAATAAAGAACACGCTCTTGGCAATTTAGCAATTAAAATACCACCTACTGTCCACACATATATCCAAATAAGAGATCAAATCCTAAGTTTAAAATCTTGGCTGCTTAAGAGCTATACCACATCTTGCTGGGTGCAGATTTCCTTCAAAAGATAGGACAGTTAATTGTGGGAAACCTGTTTTACCCAAGCCTTGTCCAGAATGAATCTGAAATTAGTGATAATGCACTCAGCAATTTGTATTGTTATGACTTATTTCTGCTGCTTTTGCCTCCATCTCTCATTTGTTATTATAGCACTACTGCAGAGCAGAGAAGTAAAAACCACCATCCACAAATGGGATGGAGTTTAAACTCTGGAACTGTCCTAATATCAAAACCTACCTGAAAATGCATCCTACCATTTCATTATCTGGAACCAGAGAACAGCTAAGTCTCAAAAAAAGGAAGGCCTTGCAGAACAGGCTTGTCTCTAGAGCTTGCCAAACACAGCCGAAGCTATTTTCCTTGCTTTCCTAAGGCTGAAAGCTTCATCCCTTCCTTCACCTTATAAAACAAAGAAATAAGCTGCCAAACATCCATTGCTCCAATATACCCTCCTATCAGTAATTAGATTAGCTAAGAGATTTATCTTAAACTGACCCTTTGAAGATAAGGGACAATATTTTGTAGTATTTGAGTCAAGACTCCTTCAGGGACAAGTTTTTTGAAGCCCGGAATAACTTAGTCAGCTTAAGGAGTTTCAGTACAACTTTAGTCTCAATTGTATGGATGACCTTACTGTATTAGCAGAACTGTAAGCTTTGAACATACACTAAATATAAGATAGTACTTTGTAAGTATGTTGACTTACTTTCCCTCTGATGTATTTTTTGAAATTACAATATTCCTCTAAAATTTTGGCTTAATTGGGAGAGTCCAATGATAGTTCATATAACCACATATCCATGCAAAAGAAGATAAGCAGGATTAGAAGTCACTTGAATAATGAAAACCTAAGAAAAACATATGAGGAGACTACTACTGGTGTGTCCTATGCAAGAAAGTGAAACAAAAAGACGACTGAGTATATTTGAGCAGTTTCCAGGTACTGTAAATAGATGACTTAATCAATCCACCCGTTGGTTAATCTTTGACGTGTAAGCTTGCTTCCTCATTCAGACTTTAAGGTATGCTGATGACAGTTAATAGGAAAAGCCACAACAAATAAGAATCAAGTGTTTTGATTTTGGTGGGAAGGATAAAGAAGTCCAGCCAAGGTAAGTTGTTTCTGGACCTACAGCAAAAAATGCCAAAAAGTGTAAATGGTTCAGTTTATGCCAGTTCATTTCAGTTTTTTAGAAACAGTAAGCACTGCTCAGCATGATACAAATGTGTTTACAATTAAATGCTCATTAAAATTTACATAATTTTTTAGCTGCAATGGTTTAGCTTATGTTTTTACAGTTACTCTTCTCCATCTATCCACCTACCTAGAAATTGAAGAATCACACTTAGAGAAAACCATACTTTCAAAAAATTCTTAGTCACACATTGTTCTCAGTCACCATCACACTTTGACAGTCTCTTTTTCACTAGTGTGAAACTACAATGTGAAGTTATTGAAAACTATTTTCTTTTTCCTTCTGGTAGAGTCTGGTTACTCTATTACTGGTGTAAATTTGTCAAATCTTAAGTAATTCAGCCTACCACAGGAGAGGCTACATTTTCCAAATCCAGCATGAATTTTAACTCTCTCCTCTGCCTTTTCGCACAGACACCTCGATATTATCTAAAAGATTAACTATTACCATTCAAGAGTTTTTACACATTCACAGTAGACAAACAAATCAACTATTATTTCAACTTTCAACTCTGAGACTTGTTTTATTTTGGTAAAATCCATCATGAAACTATTCAAATCTTCATTGAGAAACAACCTGCCTTCACTTGGAAACCCCCACTTAAACAATGACAGGATACAGAGGAAAAAAGTTAAAGGCTTGCTCTGCTCTAACAGGTTATAAAAAAAAAAAAAAGCAGATATAGAACCAAAACTGCTTCAATTTCTAGCTTGTGGAGCCTGTGTAAATATCTTACATACCAGCTATTCTACTCTCCTGCAAATGGCCTAATTTTACCATAAATTCTATACATATAAAGTGAAACCAAGCGTATGTCTAATCATAGAACTAGATACCCCCACTTCCTCGCATCAGAAACACAATGTGATTCAATAAACCCAACCAATCCAGCCTGAGGCATCCAAAGGCACCAAATACATTCTTCCAGGATAAAAGATATAGTCATTCTGTAGACACTACTGCCAGAAGTTGATTAAGGTAAAGGAATCTACTGTATAGACAAACAAATAAAAATCATGCTTACCTTTGCCTGATGTTACTGTGCAAGGGCTGGTCATTCTGCAAATGGATTGGTGACGCTGCCCGCTTTGGTGAAGAAAGGGAATCTCTGGGGGTTTGCTTTGGTGATATTGGCACTTCGTTATAGGAGGAAGATTCTCGTCCAGAAAGTGAAAGGGAGACAGAACTATCCAAGGTTGCTGAAGAGTCAGAAGCCTGTCTAATGGCACTGTCATCATCTGCTTTCCTATCACTCTTTTCATTTGAGAGGTCTTTTTTATCTGGAACACCATCTTTTTCACGGCTGGAGTACTCTTTGGATTCAGAAATCACACTCTTTGACTCCTTTGTCTCTGTCCTGGACAAATATAGAGAGCCACAGTCCTTGTTTTCATCATCTTGCCTTTCACTTTTCGTTCCCCTTCTTTCCACACTGTCGGGATCTTTCCTTGACCGTGTATATCTGGATGAGTAGTCAGAATCCAAATCGGAATCAAGATATAATCCATATTTTTCTGCCAGCTGGCGCCGCCTCTCTGCCTTGTACCTAGCTATTCTTTCTGCCTTTGACTCTAGTTCCTGGACATCCATGTTTCCTGTACTATACAAGGGCTCTGTATTACCTCCTGTGATATCTGATCGGTATCTGGATGATCTGGGCTGTTTTTCTACAGAGGAATCTGAAGTTTCCTCCTCTTCATTTGATCTTCCTGTCAAAGTACAACATATATGAGCAAGTCCATCCCAGAACTCTAAGTTACTCTAAGTTACTCTAAGTAAGAACCCACCGGCTACTTTTCCTTTGCTGAGAGCTTCCCATTTTCTTACAAATCAAGATATATTAGTGACTGCACAGGCATGTTAATGTTTGCACTTATGTCTCCAAAATCATGTACAAATGATTCAGAAATGTGTATTAATTGTATATCTTTCAAATATCAAATTATTGTTGTTCCAACATAATATGGATAATCAACCTTTTTCAAATGAGACAACTAGAAAATTAAGGCAAGTTAAAAAAACCCTGACCACAGCTCTCCTACAGAACTGTTCTCCATGTAGTACTGCACAAATGACAGGGCAGTAAACATGAAGTAACTCAGAAATGCAAGATTGACTAATGTATACTACTTACCTAAATGGGGACTGTATGGATCAGTTGCACGCATATATCTTGGTGTATCTTCCTCTAGTAAACGGTGTGTGACTGATCCTGGACAGTTTTGTAGAAGCATAGGTTGTGTATCATTTTCAATTCCCTCTAAGCGTCTAGCTATTCTCTCTTTTCTGAAAAAAGATTTGAAAAATGTGAAATCAAGCATCTTAGAAGATTTGAGGGGAGAGTTTCTATGAGGAAGAAACAAAACAAGCTGTGTGTTTTGTTTTGTTTTACAGGCTGGAGACTTCTTTTTTTACCTTTTCATTTCCAAAAAATCTTGGTTGTTTGGTTCAAACAGTTTTCTTAATTCTGAAACTGAGACAACAAAAGATTATGCAGTTTATAAACTACTAAACTCACAGAAATTTGCTAAAATGCTCTAGAATAAGAAGGAGCAGTCGAATAAAGCTAAGAGGTTTGAAACAGCTTTTGTTGAGGAACAAGCATTTTCCTCATTTATTAAGCTTATGTTGTCAAAAGTGCATTAAGCACATAGTTGTAAACATCAAGAAGTCCTCCCCTACAAATACTTCAAGGCTAAGGTAGAATCTGCTATGCCATCCTAGCAGTTTTCAAGATCTAGTATAAACTGGGCAAGCTGTATTTTGAATAGGTGAGGTCAAGCTTACATGCTATAGTAACCTGTTTCAAAATTGGGTAGCATGGAATTACTGCTTACCCTGTTTACACAGAGGTCAGGAACTGACTAGGTTTAAAGAGAAAGACAGTCCCCTATTCCTGACTTTCCTCCACTCCCTTACATTGAACAGATTCCAAGAATCCCTGTGCCTCATGGTTGGAGTGAAAATTACCATGTACTTTCATGGTATTCCTGCATGGTTAATCACTTTGCTACTTTTCCTTTGTAGTTTTAACTGGATATACTTCCCTTCTCTCCCCATAAACTGTTTGGTGGTGTTATGTGCTAGTAGACAGCTGTCACAGTTCACAACAGCAGGCATGACAGATGAAGTAATCCCTATATATACATATATGTACAGAGTTAGCAGTGATGTTTGCAACTCACTCTGGAGCACTGAGTGCCACATAAACAAGCGTGGTGTGACTTCTTATCTCCAGGAAGAGAAACCATAACAGGTTATCAAAGGGGGGAAGGCAACGTGGGCCTAACAACCCACTCACAAACATACACCCTTGTACCTTTGCCTTGGCAAAGATGTGGTGTTAAAAGCTGTGTGTGCCTATTCTGATGCAATGCACCTGTGAGGTTCTGATCCTGTTGACCCAGGGTTCAAAAGTTAAACTATATCTACAGCTTCGGAAATCAGCCCCAAATTGCCATCACAAAAGCCCGATGAGTCACGAGTGTCTAGCAGACACTGTTCCACACCACTGCTGGTGTAAATCTATCGGCTTTTTTCCCTACCAGACTTCATTGCTCTATATACTTAGACGACAAATATTATTGAAAAAACATCCTTTTAGACATCAGATGCACCTTCTCTCCCTTTCCTCTGCTGCGAGAGCTTACATGTACAGCTCACTCAGAGCTTCAGATTTGCTGACAAATATGCAGGAAGTTTGCTGTAGTCAGTACCAGTGCTCCTACCTTAGATACAGATAGATACTATTGACATTGACTGTCATATCAACCTTACACACTGAAAAGCCACCAGGACTCCCAGTAAAATGTCTTGGATCAGCAAGAATGAATGTACTCTGATCATGACTACTCAGAGAGGCAAGTGAATGAGGTATGAATATAGTGTCTGAGGCTACAGATGAGTGCCTACTGAGAATGTGTGACTAACATGGGGAAGAAATCAACTGGGCCACTCTCCAAAACAACTCCTTTAGTCTACATTTCTACAGAAAGCAGATCAAAGCTATACACTTCAATTTCTCAATCCAGGTTAGCTCAGATTGTGATCACACCAGGGAAAAAAATCAAATACACACACATTTCATTCAAGTAGCAGTGCAGACTAGCTAAGTATGCAGCTACTTAATAGTGCTAATCCATGGGACACCTCTTCCATGCCTAGCTTCAGCATCTGCAGGAAAGAAGATTGAAGCCTGTGCTGTTGATAAAGTTGACAGTGCAGGAGAACCACTGAAAGTCAGCAAGCTCCAGGCACAGATCCGTGGAGACAGATGGAAACCGGACTTGGGCAATGCAAAATTTCCATCTTGAACCAACACCAAAGCAAAGATGAGCCCTTATATTGTGTTTTCATTGACTTTTCTCTCAACACACGAGCAGTTCCTGCTGCTGCCCTGCCTCCTCAAGATGTGCTAGCAGTGGAACTGTATGAAACAATGAATTTATCCACACAAACCAGCCTTAATCTCACATTCACACCAAGGGAAATGATTTCTCATAAGTACTTTGCTCTCATGTCTGCCAAATCCACTTCTGTTTAAGTTTGTTCCTCTGGCTATTATATTTTTTTCGGTTCCATCTGTCAGCTATACATACATAAAATGGTCAAACAAATCCTGTAATTTTTCTGCCACTTCAGACAAGTCAAAGGCCTCCACAGCTCACAGTTAATAAAACCACATTCCATTGGAAACCTGATCATTTCTCTCCCTGGTCATCAATTTATACAGTCCCCAAAAACCATCATGAGACAATAGGTCTTTCACACAGCTTTAGTAAAGTTCTAAAGCATAGTTTCATATACTCAAGTCTTCTCCTTTTTTCCCCCCCAAAAAGGAAACTTGACTATAAGTTGTCCACATACAAAAAATGCGGAACATCCAAAGAACTCCCAGCAGCATTAGCTCAACACCCTTTGCTACGTGTTAGCTGAAGTTCCAGAGATTCTACTACCGCTTTGCAGTCCTAAAAAGAGCACTGGCCTCGTGAAGCATCTCTCCAACACCTTCCCAAACAAGATGAGACAAAAATAGCATGGGACTACTCTATGCTGCCTTATACTTTTTCCACACTTGAAATTCCAGACAGAAATTTCAGCTAGGTTGGCCAACATCTGCAGAGCCTTTTTTGTGAAAGCAGTTTCAGTGATATTCTTCTTCTGCAAAGGTGGGTAAAAGAAACACAAAAAAGTGCCAAAACTCAATAATAATAATTAAAATACAGGAAGTCTTCTACTCCAGCAATTTCTTTTTGATGAATAAAATATTTGACTTCAAAACAAGAAAGCCAGTTGAAGAAATTTCACTCCCAAGGACACTGGTTGGCCCTTGCAAGCTTAGGTGAATGGGTTTCTCTTTTTCAATTTGCAATTTGAATAGGTTGGTACCAATTTCCCATCTGTTCATAGGTTGTTCTTCCACATGACCATCAGAAACTATACCATTCAAAAGACACCCATGACAGCATTAAAGAATAACAACACTGCAACCTAAAAGACATTACAAACATCTGATTCAGCACATGAGAAAATACTAAGAAGCTTAAAACAATCAATTTCACAGCAAAAGCTCCTAACCTAAGCTACTTCATGCCAACATACTTTTTAAGTACTGTTGGTCTGTATAGTTAAGGGCAACAGGAAGAAAAGCCACAGTTCAGAAACAGCCCGGAACTTCAGGTTATTTTAGGATGTTGAGTAGAGGGTATCTTACCATAGCATCCTAAGGTACACTGTCCAGAGGCATCTTAATTTTAGTAACTTTAGACCTTCTGAACAGAATTTACCTTATAATATCACTATTTAGCAAAAGCAGTATTTTTTTCATGTTTTGTCCCAGAATAAAACCCAAAAAGTACATGTGGAGTGCACTTCATAAAAATATTTAAAAATATCCTTAAATTAAGGTGAAATTCTTATAAAATTCAGAAATCATGCCCTAGATTTTGTTACAGAATGCAAACATGCTTCTGCTGAAAGCTTTCTTTGGTAACAGCAGAGAGGATACGTGTGGATAAAGTTACAGGCATGTGACAGCAGTTTTATTTTTAAAATATAGAAGCTGTAAAAACTAAATCAAGCCTTCCAAAAGTCATTAGTAGAGAGTGAGCACATACATTTGTGCAGCCTGAATAGGTGCAGATCAAAAGTTTAGCAACAGAGGTGTAACTTCTCAGAGATGGCAAATAACCATCACAATGCAGGCATATACATTTTCATTTTGAGAAAAATTCAATACAATAGTTAAGCCTACCAGCCTGTTTCCTACCTTGTCCTCTCCTCACCTGGAAAGATGATGGTCTACAAAACTGGCTGGAGAAGCATTTATCTCCTTGTTTATGTTAGCAGAGGCATATGCTTAACTGCAGGCAGCAATGTGTGAGACCTCAGCTAGACTCTTTGAACCTCGGTTCAGTCTGTATCAGATGAAAATTAAATATATTACTCCGATCATCCAATATGAGCAAATGTGGATCAAAGGCCCTAGACGGGACAAATCACCTGGATTTTCAGAAAGTGTTAGGCCTCAAGTAGTCCCCTCAGAATGTAACCATCAGCTCCCACTGCTAACTTTTTCTGAAGTCTAGTAAACATCAAATCTGATGTTTACATTACAAGAATAATTTATTAGGAAATGGAGACATCTTGGAATAACAATTAGTTCACTGAGAAGCAATATACAGAGAGGTTTCTCAAGTGAAGGCACTCACAATTAACTTGCTGGCCAGCATGATTGTAGGTGAAGTATATGGAATAATGAGGGAATATGTATTCTTATTGACTAGTGCTCCCAGGAAGTCTGTATTGTATAAATGCATATCACTTTTCCATCATTGTGCCAACAAAGTACCTTTCTGAGCATCTGTAATGATTATATTATAAAAGCAAGCACATCACTTAAATATCACTCAAATGTTGTGCTGGAAGAAGGGCTCCTTTCTGAAGGAATGTGAAACAAATGACGTTAAATGAGCACGGAAGTTCTGTTATGTTGGAATTAGCACATCTAACCTTGTAGTTTGTCTGAAAATGGTAAAAATACCATCATAACATACACACATACAATTTTATTAAAAGTTCTGAAATCCACAGCATCCCCGAATGAAGGGAACATCTTTATGTCAGTTACAC
The DNA here is from genome assembly GCA_013400375.1 of Thinocorus orbignyianus. NCBI lineage: Eukaryota > Metazoa > Chordata > Aves > Ciconiiformes > Thinocoridae > Thinocorus > Thinocorus orbignyianus. The sequence continues at coordinate 1,016,702 of VXBW01005995.1, forward strand.
GTAATTCATCAGTCAAATGTCATCCTTTACTGGTCAAGAACTATTTCGAAGCAGATTGTGATTTCCTCTAATTAATTTAAGAGAATTAATTCTTGCCTTTACCTCAACTGTGTCAAAAGGTAAAGATGGAACTGCTGTTTTCTTCCTACATTATTCAGACTGAGATAGAAGTTTTTAAAAAACCCAAACCCCATAGGTGCAGGTCCCTCAGCATACAAGACTAAAATTCAGAGTGTAGTCAGCTGGTCACTTAAGCACAGTGAATCTACCAGCCACCAAAGGGGACTGGAAAGAGCTATGACTACAAGCCAAATCAGTATCTTCAAATTCAGTATTAATCTAACTGTACAAAGTAACCTCTCAAATCTTTTATTTCAACTATTTCTTAACCTTCTGAAAACTAGGTAAACAAAGCTGAAGTGTATGAAGCAGGGATTTAAGCAGGCCTTGTAGAAGCGCATTGTGGTTCACCCCCTATGCATGCTTCATGGGGAAAAGAAAAGTCATTTACAAAACATCTGCGCCTAAGTGATTTTAAATGTGCCTTGCACTTGCATAGACTAAACTTCACATGCTGTTAAATTACCACTTGTGTTCATAATGTGTCTCCCTTACCTACCTTTTGGAAGTACTGCTAAGAGATTAGCATCAATATCCTTTGTGCTGTTTGCAAGTTCTTCCTTATCTTCAAATGAGAACTCCTTCTGAAAACTGAAAACAACATCTGGTTTACAGAACTGTGGATGTTTCTGCTACAAATCAAATAAAGTCAAGATGTAACCAATTTACTGCAAGATAGTCTAACAGAGATATCAAATAAAATATTTTCCATAAGAATAAAATAAGAAATAACCCCATGAAACTCACAAAGCCAAACCTGACATATTTTTAAACATGTTTGGAACTGACTCTGACACATTTTTGCATTAAATTACTGACTGGAGACTACCTTCAAAATGCTCTGCTAACAATTACACTTGAAATAATCTATATGGAATGATTCTCCATAAATATTAAAACATATTTCATCAAATAAAGTACTGTAAGCACACACACTCCACCTAGAAGCCTTCTGTATGACTGTCCTATTGTTAGCACACTGATCTCTGGATCTTATATGGCTTATAATACACTAATATGAACAGCAGATCGTATAGTTTTCTACCTTGTATTTTCAAAACAGCAAAAATGTCCATTTAGATGAGACAAAATATTTTTTTAACCATGTTCATTAAAATTAACTGTAAAATGTAGGTGTCATAATGGTCTACAGTAGAAACTGTCTACAGAGACTTTTTGGAGGAAGTGTTCCTCCTTATGGGTAACCAAAGTGAGATTTTTCTCTCCGATTATTAAAAATCGAGAGAATTGCTGTACTCTGCCATTGTGACTTCTAAATAATTCCAAACATGCATAAGAAAACATATATTAGTCTTAAAACCTTTAGTAAACTGTGTACACCACACGTGTAACAGATACAAATCCCACAGAGATCCCAGGCTCTTCATTCTGCCACAGTCATGCTGTGCCATAAGATTCATGGTCATTCTGACAAAACAAACTGCACAGCCTTACTGTTGGAAAGTCCTTCCTTGGAACAAGTTTTAAATGGCTTTTTAAATAATTGAATACCCTTTCAGAAAGTGTATTTGGTTAGAAAAGAAAAAATAGTAAAAAAGTAAAACATTATTCTGTACTTGCTATTCCAAAATAACATTTCTTATTAAGAAGAGTTTTAACATATAATGGCTAATAACATTTTACATGAACTGCAAGAAATATTTTCTTCCTTATCATTTTTAAATAATATTCCTTTGTAAGAAGACAGGAAAGAATAAGACCCGTGAAATGACAATAAAGAAACTGGGCTGTATCACTCTCAGGCACTGTGCCACCTGCTGCAAATCGTCTCCAATGACTGCACTTACTGAAATTATTCCAGGTGCTGCCAAGAAAAGCAATGTCAGCCACTACAGAAAACAGCAAATAGAAGATGAAGATCTGCAATAAGCTCTCCATTATGGAAAATTGTGTATCCTTACAGGGTGAAAACACTGTAATGGAACTAAAATAACAAAACAAAATTAAAAAAAAAGCACACAGCAGCCACAAGTGAATAGGTGTGTGTGTCATCTGAGACTGGGCAGACTCAGTGAATTGCACATTTCTGTATGCCTAACTCCACACTGCAAACACTCATGATTCTTACTAGCCTCACAATATGTTATTTTCTTAACAGCCACAGCTTCTGAAGAGCCCTCAAGTGGAGAGATTTCCAGTTTCTACTCCTTTAGACTGGAGGTGAGTTTAAAAAATGTGAATAACATCAGTCAAGGGCTGTAAATCAAACCCTGAATTTATTTTGTCAAACCAATTTGATTACTTAAGACTTGTCTTGAAAGTGTTGAGGGACTGAGCTTATGACTTCTGAATACATGGGCTTTATTTAGCAGCATCTCCAATTGCTTCCGTAACACTTGCGACAGAGCAGCACCTTAAGTTTCCATTAATGTGGGACTCTGTACAGGAAAGAGTTCACTCATACAGCAAAATTCTCTTTAAATTAACTATGCACTAACATCCACAACTATGCCTCTGCCCCAGATGAACTTCCAAGGGTAAAATCACATTAAATCAGGACTGGCACTGCCTGGTTCTAAAAATAATTTTATTATTGGATTGCTTGTGGATCATCAACAAACTTTTAAATATTGTAAACTAGTTAGGTTCACTCCTGCCCCTTCTCCCAAACTCCAGGGAGTTCCCAGGACTCTGAAGCCAAAGACCATCTAAACCAAGTCTAAATGTCTTTCACTGGGTTTCCATCTATTTATTCTTGTGCCAGTACTGTTGGTTACCTTATTTATTTTTCTTCACAGAAGTTCTCCACACCTACTCAGCTTCCTCAAGACAGGCTCTCGGTTTCATTGATTATATGTAAAAACACTCTCTATCTGTTCCAGTTTTAAGTAAAATCTTTTTTTTTTTAATATGGTGTACAGAATTGGACAGTCTTTAGTCCAGATCTGGACCTTAGCAGTATCTTATAAAAATGGCAATTTTAATAGAAAAAGTATTATTATATGAGTAGTCAGATGAATATCAGGACGTACCACATGTTTGCCTTTTTATAACTACACTATATTGGTTGTTCAATCCTGCATGAGAAACTAATATGCCAAGGCTTTGCTTTCATCAGTTGCAAGTGACAGAAAAATTTATCAGCCCCCAATGCACAACTGTGCACTTAGTATTATTACATTACATCCCTTTTCTATTACTCCTCAAGGTCATCCAGTTCTTCCTGTATGTAAGCTCCCTCCTCCTTTGTACTAAGGGTGGCATCCAGCCTTTGCTGACTGGCAGATTTCATTAAAATTCTTTTAATAACCACAAAACTTCTTAAGCTTACCCCTTGTTGGACTACATGGCATCACAAGTTATCTGCTTTGGAAAAGTCCCTTCGCAGTTTCCCCAATGCCCTCATTTTCCATTTCCCTCTGTACAGGCTGTCAACTTTTATTTACTTTTTTATTTGTAAATTATTAACTATTTTCATATACTATCTCATCCACAATGGGGGAGTTTTCCCTCTGCAGAGGCATTTTTCTTCTCTCTCATAAATCTGCAGGTGGCATTGCAGATTTTAAATATCTGCACATTACAAACACAAAATGTTTAAGCTGATGTATCGGTTACACTGCTTTCACTTGCACAGAGAATTCAGAGCACTACTCTGAAGATGATACAATCAAGTTGAACAATTGGGTATTTATAGATACATATATAAAATTAGTTCTAAAAATGACAGTAGGCATATTTAGGACATGTCACAGTATTCAATAAGAACATTCATTAGGAATCTAAATTGAGTTAGAATGATGTTAAAGCAATCCCAAATCATGGGGAAAAATATATTTCAGAAGTTTGCAAGAATTCTTTCTTCTTAAAGCTCCTGCTAAATCTGGATACTGAAAGAGGAGTGTCTTCTCCTTTGCTTGTCTGAAATACAGCCTGTGAGCAATCAAGAATATGAAGTCCCACAAGTTTGTTTCACACAGGATTTGTGTGTGGTTTGGCCTCGGGTTCCCTATAAACTCATTCTATCCAGTGTTCAGGAACTCATATGATTCCTATTAAAATACAAGCAACAATATTTCACAACCTCAAAAGTTTTTCTTTAAAAACAATGTATAATGGGGCATTAGTAGAGTATTTGACAGTCTCAGTAGTGACACTGCTCTTGCAACTTCCAAAGGAAGCGTGGGTTGCTTCTATACATCAGGGATTCCAGGCTGAAAACCTCATTCTGCTGCAGCAGCAGCAGCATATGGTTTCTAAATAGCTGTCCCACTAACCTAGTTACATACCCAAAAGCAAGGAGAAGTTTTATCCAAATGCTACTGGTAACGCTGCCCTGCCATCTGGATTAAAGCTATGGGATGTACTGAGACTGTGTGATTGAAACACATGCGTGAAAATCTACTTGTATACCTGCCAGCTAGGTGCTTGGCGTTCATTTTTCTTCTCTTTCTCTGCCTCCAGGAGAATATCCTTCCCTGGACTCTTAAGTAAAAGGTCCATTCTACAGTCACATCCTTCTCTATTACTCTCATTTCTACTTTCTCCTACCTGCCTTCCATAACACAGTGTATCTTGTACACTTATTCCTTCCATATCTCTACTGTACTTAAGAAACGACATGAGAGGAAATCAGATGCTGTCCAGAAGGTGCACGTGACTGAAAAGATGCTTGCAAACAGGAGGCTAGGTGCCTAGGGCTGGTGGATTCCTGTGCAGCTGTGACAACAAAACAGCAGGTTCCTGGGGCAAGAGTCAGTTCCCAACTGCCTGACCTCCTCTCTGTACAGTTATGAATGAGCCCAGCAAGCACAAAGGTGGACACCAAAAAGCAGCCAGAGTGAGGATGGGAACAGAGAGGGAACCTGACCTGTCATCTTTCTTAACTGTGAACTGTATCCCCACACTCAGCTTTGTGGAACCATCTCCTAAAACTGCAGGCACAAGGCAGCATGGCCCTGCAAGGATGCAGCAACATCACTTCTCCATTCATCTCTGTAGTGTCCCCCTCCCATGCGCTGACAAAGCTCTCTGCACAGCTGTGTAATCAATTCACCCACTTCAGCCACTTTCTTTTTTGGATAGATGAATTTTCCAAGCTGGTTCACTGAAAGTCTGCACTGTCTGTGCCATGCAAGGAAACACGGGCACTGAAGTGGCAGTAGGGTCAGTGGGGAGTGGGACTCTGCCATTAGCAATGTCAGCTATAAATTTTCACTATTTTCACTACCGGTGTTTTAAATATCTGTTCAGAGCATCTACTTTGTGCTAAAGCTTGGTCCCCAAGAGGACCAATAATCATTTTCCCTGAGAAAGGAATAAATACAGACTCAAGCAATGACTGCAAGTTACAATTGTGCAACCCAGTCATCTTCACCAGACAAGATAAAATTGACCTTACCTTAATGCTCTCTTCCTATGGAGCAGTCGTGAAGGTTTAAATCTGACTGAGTTTTCCTTTTCAAAATCTGTGAAATGAAAAAAACCACACCATAGTGAAGACCCTTTAATAAACAGGGAACTTTTAGGAAACTAGGTTACAGTCTTCAGTTGTAGTCCTTTTCCACTGGAAAAGAAGGTACACAGGACTTGCCTCTAGTCAAAAGAGCGTAAGGTGGCATGTCCACAATGTGGTGATAAACCAAAGCCTTGCAAAAACGAGTACAGACAGTACTCAAATATATCAGAAGCATCAACCCTTTATGGAACTGCCATGCTCTAATCCCAGTATTCATAATGCAGCACAGTAGCCTGGGACTATCATTTGAACTCCTTGACTCAGTTTCCCAGCTTATCAAACAGGCAGTAGACATGGCTGCAAATCACTGCAAATTAGGAATGCTGCAAGCAACACGAGCCTTTTTGGCTGCAGCTTCACATTACTATAAAAACTGCATATTCACTGCAGAAGTTGGAGATGCCCAGCAAAGGATCTGTTGCAACAACAGCATTACACTATCTGTGACATAAATATTTCCGAAGGTTCTCTACTGTTTAGAAAGGTCTTTTTTTCTTCTTTTCTGAATAGCCTTAGAACTTGCTTACTTTCAGAAATGAACAGGTGCTTACACTGTGAGCAAAACTGTCAGATGCAGCCTTATATTCAAGAAGTACACACTGCAAAGTAAGTAGCTCCCAACCGTTTGTGAACCATAACAAGCAATGGGAAACCTCCCCTCTCTTCCCCCAGATTTAATGTTTTTGTTTCTCCAGTCAAGAGCTTCATTGCAGGGTCTAATCAATGACCAGTGGCAATGGGGACCAGTGCTCTGACTACCGGCACCCCCCACTCAACGAGGATACTATTAAGAAACCTCAGAGAACTGCCAGCCTAGGAACAGGGAGGGACCTGGTCTGTGACTGCTGTTGAAAAATACATGAAGCTACTAATAATTTACTCCCGATGTGAAAACTGCCTTCCATTGCAATAGATAATAAGTCAACTACCCCAAGTCCCTAAATTCATAGTTGTACACTGACACAGTGTTCACCATTTTATTTCAGAGACAGATCTGAGCATTACACAACCTGGATTTTAGAACAATTCAAAAGCAGCAACAACCCTTTTACTCCAACTCAGAACTGAAATCCAACTATTTCAAAAAAGATTTAACTGGCAAAAATATTTTCTGCTTACACAAAATATTTTAAAATCTAGGTGGGATGTTTCTTATTTTTGCAGAAATGGTTTAATGAAACTTACAGCTGACAACAAATTTACAGAATATATCTTTTGTCTGTGCCTTTCATAACTTTTCACCCTCCTTTTCACGTCTCCTCACTTCTTTCTATCACCTCTCCAGGTAAACACAAAAAAAAAAAAAAAGAAAGAAAAAAAAAGGAAAACCAACCATTCTAACAGCTCGATAAAGAGGTTTAAAATGTGCAAAAAGGCATCTTTTAGGCATCTGCTACAAGTCACTACAAATTTCAAGCAGCTTTGCTAATAGCATTCTTCAATAGGCAACTTTTTCCTGTTTTTGTTAACATCCATCTTCTCTTTCCAAGAAAATGGAGAATAAAGAACACAGATTACACAGAAACATCTTGTTAGACCAAAACAGAATATTTTAAGAAAAACAGTACAAATGGTATATAAATCATTATATTTTACACTACAACATTAAAATAATAGTCCGGGCCATAAGTATACTCCAAAATGGCCAGGTTTACATTACTGTGAGAAGAGTATGCAGTAACTTAAAAAGCCCAGCTCAGTATCAGCTTAGCTAATCAGAACCAGGCATATCTTAAATTTATAGCTCTTCTGTTCTAAAGGGATATAACCCATCCTATAGTTTTTGGCATTAAACCAGCTGTCCACCATGAAAACCACAAGCAGACCACAGAGAAATTCTCCCTACCCTAGCCAAAACTGGAGAGGGGATATGAGAAGGGAAGAAAGTAGCTTTTATTGCTTCGCTGGGAGAAGGGAGCGAGAAGGGCTGCTAAGAGGGGGCACACAAGCCGGTCTGACTCTTCCTACTCTCTACATACATTCAGTAACATAACACATCGAAAATGCCTCAAAAACCTCTTAAAACTTTGCTATATTTCACGGGGGCGAACTCCCCTTCCCCCTCCCTCAACCACAGAAAACCCAACCAGACAATTATATTCTGTTGCACAGTTTTGATATTTTATGCATTTCCTCCTGTTCAAATTAAAACCCATGTGGGAGGATTAAAGTCCAATAAAACTTACTTACTAAAATGTGGAAGTCTTAAAATTAAATACAAACACAAGAGAAAAAGTAGAACAACTCTGCTTCAAAAGAAAATAAATATATCCACAAGAGAAACAGTTTAACACAGTCTAAATTCAATGGTTAATTTAAAGGAAAAAAGCCCACCCTTACAGTACCTGATACACAGAAGGAAAATCTCTGCAACAGCATTTTGTTCCTTCTTTCACTGAAGAATTCTAAACATGCTCATAACCACATTAAAACTGTTTTAAATATTTGTATTTAAAATTAAGAGTGTATTTACCAAAGTGTAAATCAAACTTGCTCACAAGTTTAACCATTTGTTCAGTCTAGTCCCTCTTAGGTACAAACCACTATACATAGTTTCATACACAGAAAATTAAAAACGCTGAATATATATCAAAAAAAGAAGTAGATGCAAACTTCCAGGGTTACTTAATATATTTAAAGGCCCTAAGTCAGTGGCAAGCTAAGCTAATTAAAAGATCCATCTAATCGGATCTTTCAAAAGTGTCCTTTAGGAAATAATGAAATAGCATAGGTGACTAACTGCATACTGATTGCTAAAGCAGCTAATGTAGCTGCAGAAGATCCAGTCAAACAATATTTACACATGCATACATATATACAAGGGAGATTAAACACACACAAATGAACTGCATTTTCTTCTATCTATGTGGAACTCTTACCTTGCTCCTCAGAGTATTTAACATTTCCCAAATAGCTGGAGATCCAAGGATTTCTGAACATGGTTGCACAAACAAAGGATTCGGCAAAGAGAAACTACAATAGCAGCTAATTCGCAACCAGCCACAGCCCTAGGCCTGTCTTAGCAATATCGTGTAGAGATTTTTCATAGCACAGGACTGGAGCTGTCAGGCTATCGCGTCCCAGGGAGTACAGTAAATGCATAGCAATAGGCTGCAAGCTGGAGCAGCTCAAGCCAGTAATCAGATTACAAACAGAAATTAGGCACATGAATGCTAAAACAGATTGGGCAATAGTGATTGGGAGATTTACAATATTACCACTTCAAAGATCCAGCCAAATCACATATTATATTCCTGCAAAACGAATACGGAACCCCTGAATCCTCATATAAAAGAAAAAAAAAAGGGGGGGGGGGGGGGGAGGGAGAAAAAACTCCAAGAGGAGGAATAATTCCTTCCTATCTCTAATCAGGATAAACTGCAATGCTTGCTTAAGAAAAAGAGCATCCAGGCTGCCAAAAAAATGGACTCTGTTAATCATATCATTATGCTAAACGTTTTCCCTAACTATTAGTTGGAACGTTTAAAACAGACAAGATTTATGGATAACATATGAGCAAAATTACTGGTGGGGGTGGGGATTTAAGAACAAGACACCACAGCTCCAAATATTTTAATTTGAGACAGAAGGTGTAAAACTGCAGAAAAGTACTGTCTAGCTACCATATTCTTTTATTAAACAGATTTGATGGATTTTAGATTAAAGACTGGGAACTCTTTATAGTTCATTAGGAAAGTCCAGAAGTATTTGTTTAAAATGGTGCAATAGCCCTGGTTCAGTATTCTACAATGAACTACCTGATGATCCAACACATACATGCACACAAAAAGAAGCTTTAAATATGTGACTGAATGAAGTCCATGCACTTAACCCCATCCAACCAAAAGCAGTAACTGCCTACTAGCTTCCCTCCAACAGACTTCTTCACTTCAAAAAGATTTCTAGTAATTATCAGTAGAAAACTCACCACAAGGCTAGGGCTGCCGGGACCACAAAAAGATAGTCTAGAAACAAGACTGAAGCTCTTGACTTTTCTTACCTGTTTTTATGATACCTGGGTACAACAGGACCCTGATCCATGCTGGGAATCTCTACATACAATAAGCAATGATGCTGTGAAAGAGACTGCTTAATTACAAGTGAAAAATATAATCTGCCAAAAATCTATTAATTTCTGTTGGCTTATCATGAAGTTGTATTTACTTTGTCTAGGTCATCAAAACACTGCTTCTCGTGCTAGCAAGTTCTTGCAATGGATAGAAGAATATGCACTGCATCTTGTCCACTGCCCCTGCTATTTGTATTTATTTATTTATTTTTAGAAACAAATTCTGTTGGAGTCACCTTAACCAAACCCCCTTTTATTAGCTGATCTTTCAACAGTACAGAACACCCTGGAACAAGAATCACCCAACACAGGGAACACGGCATTGAAGCCTCTGACTAACCGAATAATATCCTCAGTTCAGAAATATCTGATGATATCCATCATATTTTTTTTCTCTGCCTGTAACCTTACTGGCTCCTACATTTAATTCTACCCACTTCACAGCGCTACCCATAGAGCACAAACTGAACACTGAACACTCTCTTGACCTGCTGTGAAAGCCTCCGTGTACTCGAGCCTAGTAAATACAAGAGCAGTAACAAACAACAGATTCTATCAACAGTGGTCCAAACTTGCCATTAACCTGAAAATCCACTTTATGGTTTAGACATAAGGGCAGGTGTGCCCAAAACACAAAAATAACGCAGTGTAGAAATAACAAAGAAGCTGCTGGTGACAGCTAACGGGGACATTCTAGACCAGTATGTATGTGGTTGTATCAATAAAAGATATGCCCAGTTCTGACAAGGTCCTTTCCTTCCAAATGCTGCTTGTGTGAAGACTGCTTACTTGATCTTGTGAATAGAAGCGTTATTACCTGGAACATTTTTACGCACCTGGTACATAGTGAGGGAACTGTTTCTCATAAAGTGAAGATAAATAACACTCATCTGATAAATCCTGTGGCTGCAGCCTTTAGCAAGGTTGAAGGAGAAGATAGACTTGACAGCTGAGTTGATGCGATAGCTCTTGACTGCCAAAAAAGACAGTCCTACCTGTTTCTGTGGGACCTCTGCCCCCCTAGTGACCCAGTCAGATGACTAAACTGGTAGCAAACACTCCCTTTTAGTTTTGCTGGGTATGCTTTTCAGGAGGTGCCAGAACAAAGAAAAAGGCACGGGATCTTATAATCAGGAAAGGGACCAGCCCTTCTGGCCAACAAAAGAGGAGAGTTCAGCTTGATTGTCATCACTGAGGCTGGTGATGTCCCGTATGACAGAGGAGAGGTGTGTTAGTGTTTGTGGAGGGAGGAGACAGGCTCAAAGCTCCCACATTCCTCTGCTGTACATCATCTCCAACATTTTGTCCTTCTCGTGAACAAGGTGGAGAAGGTAAAGCACACAGAGCTGCAGAAAAACTCTAGAGTGCCTTTCACAGTTGTGTATACCTTAAATAGGTTCTTGCTTGTGCTATTCAAATTCTACTCGCACAACACAGTAAGAAGCTAATTCCTCCAGCAGCTCTAGCTTCCATCTGGGAAGGATTACCCGTGGACAGGCTTTAGTGCAAGTAGGACTCCTTTCTCTGCTACTTATATGCAGCAGGTCAAGAGTACAGGGGACATCTCACAGGACCAAAAAGAATTATTACAAAGGAAAGTAAAATATCTGACAAAATCAGCATCTGTACACCCAGATCTTAAAAATGAAACAACAAAATACCCATAGTCTAGAGTTCAGCTTCAAGCTTTCTTCATGCTAGTTGGAAGGTGATCACCAGTCATTGCTCTGCATGTGGTATCTATGAATTCACATTAATGTCACTGCTATTAATACTGAAATTGTGCTACTGAGCAGGATCTGCAACCCGCAGAGTTTCTTCAACTTCACTTCAACACAAGGGGTATACTTCCAATATTAAAACTCTTAATGCCAAAAGATGCTGAAGCCTTAGGATATTACACCAATGCTATGCACCTCACACATATCATTGGGAAAATGGGTAACTGACAACTTTCTTCCCTCCTTTCCATCAAAAAGGGATCCCCTATTGCAAGACTCTTTGCTGTCTCTTAACCTGCATTGGCAGTGGAGAAGACATCTCAGAAAAAACAGTAAGTCAGCAGGGTCAAGCAATGGCATAAAGAAATGAAATCTTAAATTCAGCTTTTTTGCTGCTTGTTTGGAAACAGTAGGATTAAGAGCAAATCATTTGCAGAACAAAAGAAACTGATCTCCAAATACTCGATGAGGGAAGGAGGAAGAGGATTTTGATCTTCAAAGAGATCCAGTCTCCAGAACCTACAAGTACACTCAGCCAAAACATGTTATCGAGGCTGTGTTACAAATCAGTAGTAATGTTCTTGTCCTGCTCTGCCATCAGTAATTCTTGAGTATTAGCAGCCTCCAACATAAGCAAACAAAGAGAGAACAACAGTTCAGCCATTAGGAAGGGAGGCAAGCCCAGCTGGAAGTTGCGTTTGCAGTCATCTGGGCAAAGAGCTAGAGGTTAAGCATGCATACACTTCAAATTTGAGACTGCTATGAAAGACCAGCTGGCAAGCTAAATGTTGTTCTGAAACTTCCCACAGGAAGAGAAGGAAAATATATTCCTTTTGTCTGACAAAACTAATCACTGTAATCAAAGCTGGAGTTTAAACGGCTTGGAAAACTGTTCCAAACTTACAGGACTGCCAACCCCAAAGCACCGAAGTGTTAAGAATCAGGTCCCACCAAGATCAAGACTATTTTCTTTCTGAGTTTTGATTGCTTGTGAATTTATATTTAGAAGTGTTCCTCTGTGATAAATACTTTGTGTGACTTGCAGTTATCATAAAAACCAAAATCAAAGAAGCCCATGACAGCTGTTTGAAGAAAGCCTAAAAATAATTATATTTTTTAAAAAAAATCAAGACTGCAGAGGAAAGAAAACCCACTGTGACTACAAAGAAACTTTAGCAAATATGCTAGTTAGGCAAACAGGAGTCTGACCAGCATGGAAAACTGAGATGATCTGTATAAACTAAGTGATGAAATCATATTTTCATCCACACTCATGGGCATAAGTCTAAAGGAGTTCCTGAATTTTATTCCACTGCTCTTCTTCTGGACAACAAGAGTGTCGATGGAGTAGCAAGGCAAGGTGAACTGTGCCAAGATCTGAGATGCTGTGGATGATCACAGGAATGAAGGTCAGGAGAGAGTGCTAAACCAGACTACTCTCTTCCATCACTCCACCTGACCTGTTCTCCTAGGCTCCAGGCTATTCACCCACCCCAAGCCACCCTGTCACTTTTCTGCATTAGGGCATGTGTTTCTGCAGATAATTGGCAAGGCATTAGAAGAGCCCCCCTTTTCTTCAAAATTCTTTTCTTTTCAATTATTTTTTTTTCAAAAATGTAACAAAATATTTTTTCAGTAGAGCTAATCACTTCACAGAAGGTTACCACCTCCAGTCCCATTCAAGTGTCCCAGTTTGCAAACAAACTATGTATTCCGGGTTGGCAATGCCAGTTAGTTTTTTCTTATCCACCCAAGCCCCAGATATGCAGACAAGCAATATTCTTGTTTCCTACATGGAGGCCATTTGTACAGACTTTTAAACTTAGAGTAATTTCCTGACATGGTATCAACCCTCCAGTGGGAAGCCTGGTTTAATACAAGTGTAATCCTCTTCACTTAGGTTTTTTTTTCCCCTCTACGTACACTGTGCAACAGTTTTTTAAATAATGATCCTACCAAGAAGACTTCTGCTTTTTGGCTAGCGATTATGTTTTAGACAAGTCTTCAGACAATGCAGTGCTCAAGCTTATCTACGTGGTGTACTTTAAAACAGGTCATGTGCAAAGAGATGAAAAAAGCTCATTAGTAAGTGTCATAAAGAGGACTAAGTTTTTTAGGACGATGACAGATGTGTTAGAAGAATATGAATGGTCCTTCTGTACTGCATAATTACTACTCGTGCTCTGGGATAAGGAAGAACAACAGGCATTTTTCCACACAAACTCTAAAAAAAACTTATTGTCTCTGGATTACTATTTCAGATTTGAGTAAATTTCACTCAAGTTATTAGTTTTAGCACTCAAAATATCTCCTAAAAGGAGATTCTGGTACCTTTCAGTCTTGTAACAAGTTTTCAGAATAAGAAACATGAAGATAATATCCCCTGACATTCTTACATTTCATATCACTGTTCACAAAACCGTATGGTAAGACTGTAGCATAATTAAGGATCTTTAATGTTTTCCTCTTTAGGAGTAAGATCAGTCTAGACTAGCTCCTGAAAGGAAGTTCAAAGGCCATGCACCCCTCTCATATGTGGTAATTAGATATACCAGTGAGGCACATTACCCAAATTGAGTCAGACCCGCTTGTCTGTGGGCCTGACCTAGTAACAGAAGACATGAGGCGTGCACAGGGCCAGGGTTAGACACAGACTGAGCAAATGGCTGGAAACAAGGGATAAGGCAGGAACTCCTGTCCCAACACTACACACAATTTAAATGATTAAACAGCCCAAGGTCTTTGAGGAGACATGGGGTTTTACCTAGCAATATCTGAGAGCATTTCACACCATGGTTCACTGTAAAGCAGTAAAAGCTTGTGAAGTAGCTTGTGAAGGCACAGGATTAGCTACAGTTCTGTGGACATCCTTCACTCAAGTCATGACCCAAGCAGCAGCTTCTCCTTTACTATTGCACTGCATGAGAGCTTTGCTGCTGCAATGAACAAGGGCTTAAATCGCTGTTGGGAGAGACTGTCTGCAAAACTCTGGTCCTCCAAACAAGTGGCCAGGGTTTCTAGAAGAGATTTCCCTGTCTTCTGATGCCTTGTAGTCTCTTCAGCCTCCAGAATACCTTCCACCACAGTGCAACACAACTAGCATAAGGCTGTCGCCTTGCCTGGAGTGGCAAGTGGACTCATGCAATTAAGTGACACAAAAAGCACAGTCACACTACTGAGTTTTCTCCTAGTTGGTCTTGAACACCTCCGCACTGTTATCTCTGCACACGTGTAAAACCCCAATAAGGGAGCAGAGAGAGGCAGGCATACCACAAGGAAGAATTTATAACAAAGTTCTTTGGCTCTTTAGGATAGTCATCTAAGGAAAACGTCCATGTTGTTTACCACTATGATGTGACACTTCACAGGCCACATCATATCCCTGCATACTTACCTTGAAATATAACTGTCATTTTCAAGCCTCAGGCAGACAGCAACACTGCAGACAATAAATCCATGATCTCAGCTCCCATCCTGCTTATAGCATGTTGCAACACTTTCTCAGAAAATTAAATATTTAGTAAAAAAAATAAAGAAAAAGCAGCTGCTTTATTCAAGAGCTGATGGTCAAGGCAGGACAGCTCAACAACAGGTACTGTCACTGAAAATAATGTCACTATGAAAAAGCTCATGTACCAGGCTTAATTTGCATCCAGCATGGCCAAGCAAAAATTCACAAGGAAAGAAAATCTAGTTAGCACAGTGATGTTGCAGTTCTGGAGCCTGTTTTCTAGAGATCAGGTTTAAATTCATAGCAGCCACAGCCTTTTCTCTTTATTGCCCTCATACACTCCCAAGGCCCTCGCAAAAAATCACAAATGTGCCTAGTGCTCAGGAGAGTACCAATCACTCATAGCGAGTTACTCACAAGTCAAATTTGAAGAGCTTTCCCAGAGCTGCCCAGGAAAGCTTGCACAACACCTGCCTGTACTGTACTTGTCTAAATCTATGGGTGTTTTATGAAAGCAAAAAACACACAGACTTTTTTTTTTTTTTTAAACCCTTCTTCCTTGTGAAAGTCAGTTTTTATGTGGTGGGTATGAAGCAACCCAGTCAAGTCCCGCTCTGCACACAGGCAGCAGGTGCCAATATTTCCCTTCTCCTGGGAGCAGAATCATTGCTTTAGCCATTAACAGTCTTCCAATAAAGAGCATAAAACCACGTAAGAAACAAATCCTGAAGTCATTCCCCTTAGTTCACGTGTACCTCTGAAATGAAAACATGTTTCTTAGTGAAAGTGACCACAAAGCATTCCAGTATATGTAATGCTGGGGTGAACTGGCATCCTAAGGTTATAACCAAGCATGAGAAAAACACGTCAGGAAAGAGAACTACGGCTATTAATATTTACAGAAAGGATTCTATTTTTTCAGAGCCATCTCTAGGATAATTCTTGATATGTGCCAAGCAGAATTGGGTCTCTGACAGCTGGGCTCAGACAGCAGCAGCTCCCTGGCAGGAGGCTGCCAGCACCGCAGTACTGGGTCGTATCTCCTGGGGTCTGGGCTGGATCTGTTCTGGGCTGCGCGTTCCCTGCCGCCATCCAGCATGTTCTGTCCCCAGACGCCGATGCCGCAGCCTGCCTAATAAGGCCACGCGTGAGTTGACTGGCTGGCTTATAGGTCACCCAGTGTTTACCTTGCAAGCCGGCAGTGCAGCAGCAGCCGGAGAATACCTACCCCTTGAGCAGGCAGCAGGGGCTCAGCCAGCCCTCCCCTCCACAGCTGTGCCCCTGCTCTGCCATCCCTGTGCTTCCAGAGCCCCAGGAATCTCAGTGGATCTGCTCTGGTCGGGAGCTCTCACTGCTCCTACGCCAGAGGTTAAGCTCAGCCAAGACCTCACAGCTGAGGGAGATGTACTTCAGTTTTACCACCAGCAGTATGAAAACTGCAGCAAGTTCAGGTACAGTTTTCACCACAGCACATTTTAGGACCACTAGACTGAAAAAATAATCAGATTTCTCACTGCATGAATTGCTTGAAAGTAGGCCAGCAGTGCGGGTATAAACAGCCACCTCCAGAGCTCCAAGACAGCAGACAGGTACTTGTCAAACACCAAACCCAACTGAAATAGATGAAAGCAAGTACAGATATTCATTTGAGCACTACTATTTAATTATTTAATACTATTGATCAGCTATGGTGAGACTCACTGCAATTCAGACAGATGGCTTCAAAAGTAATGACTTACTCTCCCCAAAATAGCTATCTTGCAAAAAAACCCTGCTTCCGCTGCTCTTGTTATTCAGACTAGTTTTTCTATTATACCTCTCCCAAGGTAATTTCAAGATGCTAGACTTGGATACCATCCTATCCTCTTTCCCTGCATAGAGTCTGCAAGGAAAGCCAGGAGACCGCTCTGTGGTCAGTCAGCAGACAGAGGAGAGCAGCACAGGTCACCTCCTCCCACAGTGCTGCCAAGAGCCCTCTCTCCAAGGGGCTGTTCAGAGTGGCTTCTTCTCCACAGGACAGGACAATACAGACAGCCTTCCGTCCTTCACTTCCCCCATGTTTGGCACTGAACAGTAGAATATTAGAACAGTTCAGATGTTATTTGTACCCCGCTATTTCTAAAATTGGCAATGAATCTTCTAAGCACTTTGCTGCCTTGAATGAAGCATCCCCAGCAAGTGCGCTGCCGGAGGGCTGGCAGAGACTGTTCCCAGTCAGCACGGATGGGCAGAGAGCACAAGTCTACAGCAGGGCACTGGAAAGCAGGCTGAGGATCCTGACCATTGCCCTGGAAACTTTAAACTTTTGCATTTCATAAACTCCATATCGCAGCTCCTTAGTACTAGATAAATGACACCACACTGTAAGGCTTAAATACCTACCTAGTGCTACTAGATGTAACAATAAATTTACCAAATGATTCTCGATGCTAGAAAAATCTCTAACACAAGAAAAACATGACTAGCACCCCACTGAAACTCAACTACCACAGTTATGTCCTGTTCCTGCAACAAACCTGGGGTTCATGCTATTATAATAAAAGTGATAGCATATATGGCCAATTTACTCTTTAAATAGTACATGTTAAAAAATGCAGCTGAGAATCATGCTGACAGTTTATAAGCTTAGCCATTATCATTCTTGGCTGAAGCTGTGCCCAGATGCATACAGAGATCTTGGCTCAGAACTGCTGATTTTCTGCTAAAAGTCTATTCTCACCCAATAAGTGCTTCACTAACACAAAGAAATAGGGCACACACATTCAAAAAAGGGCCAGACACAATTACACACAGCTAGTCCTAAAATAAGCTAATTCACTTTGTGTCCAATTTGCTTAGATCAGCAGCACACTATGCTCTTATGACTATGTAATCTCAATAATGAACGCTGTAGGAAACTGAACAACAAACTAGGAATGCCATGTACTGATGTGTGTGCGACAGACCTGTTAGAGTTTTAGGAAGAAGTCAGGATACCCTTGAACCATGCAAGTCAGTCATAATTCCCAGGAGAATCTCAATAAACTCAGGCATATCCAGAAAAAAAGAGTGACACCCTTACAGGTGACTGCTTATTTGACACTAATTAATTTCAAGCTGTTTTTATAACTACACACTAGCAAATGCTTTCAAACGCTTTTACACTTTTGCAGTTTTAATTTTAAATGGGGAATAAAGTAACAGTTGACTTCTCTTCATTCTAATACTTCCATTTTCCACCTTTGTTCACAGACAGTATATATTTCAAAAGACAAGCTTCAGGGAGGAATTTTCGGGAATGTTTAGAAATACAGCAGCTTCTCCTCCACTGTGCAAAAGATGGAAAAAAAATTTAAAAAAAAATCAAAGCAAAAAAGCAACACTCAATCCATTTTTAATTCCGTATTCAGAATATAGTAAATGCAAAAGGACACCAAAGTGGTAGAGAAGTCATCTTCATGAAGAAGTTTTTCTTTGTTCAGGACAAAGCACCGTTACTGTACTTGGTTATAACTGACTGGTGCAGAGTTAAAGTTCTCACCAAATTCTTCAAGAATAGAGTAGAAAAGTAATTTCAGCAAAATCAAAGGTGATGCTGAAAGAATGGAGTAGTAGCTCACACAAAACCTTTAAGTTGACAATTTTTTTCCACACACACTTCCCTAAACAAGCCACTTCCTCCAAGTGACCTTAGAAGAGTCAGCTGCCACCTCAGGCCTCAGTCACACGAGAAGAAACACATCTACCACTAATCAACAATTATGTGCTGCAGGCACATACTCACTGAGAAGACAGATGGGGTTTCAGTGAGGTAGAAGGGAGGTGTTCTTCCCCTGGTGTACAGATCAAGCTTGAAAGCAAACACTGTGACTTTGTTCAAATGAAATGTAGTGAGCAGAGAAGGCCCGCAAATGGAAACACAAGTGCAGCTGCTTGGGGAGACAATAGGTTTCCTATAGTCCAGCCTCCCTGGGCCACCTCAGGAAGGCACAGAGAACAGTCCCCCAGGGTGGTGCAACCTTGATGCCTGTGTGATGGCTGTGAAGGAGTGCTCTGCCACACCACAGCATTCCTGCCACACAGGAGGAGCTCAGCTGTACTTGTCCTTGATGTTCACACATCTTTCTGAGACTAGAACTGCCATTCCAAACTCTGCTCTTTTTAGTCTCCTAGCTCTCATCCTTGACAATCTGTCTCTTCTGATTATATTTCTGCTGCCTTATGCATACTTTCACTTTCCTCCTGTCCCCCATCCTATGGCTAATCCCATCGCAGTTGTACTCTTCAGAGTTTACAAATCTACTTCTGCTTCTCCCCTGGCTCTTCTCCAGCCCTCACTGCGGGCTCTCTCATTAAAGACCCACTCCCAGCTCAAAGGCTCTCTTCATCCACCCCCTCCCCAAACCAGGCCACCTTTTTGAGCAGGGTTTTACTTTCCTTCTCCAGGAAGCTTCAGTAAAGGGCTGTCCAAACTAGCAGATTTGATCATTACCCTTCCTTTTCCTAGGCGAGATCTGCACATGGGGAACTAAGGATGTGCATTTGGGAGAGCTGGATCAACCCAGAGCACACAAAACTTAATTTCAGGAGCATACTACAGAGCAGGCCAACAACCTGAGGCCAAGAGGTTGGGAACAGGCCAACATGCCTTGGACACTTCTTCTGCAGGTAAATTCCCTTCATCAGTCAACTTATTTGTCCCATGAATAGCACCAAAGGAATGCTATGCTGTCTGAAGAGAGGCCCTAAGCATGTGTAATGGAAAAGAAAGAGACATCCCTTTAAAGAGAAAGGACAGGCATTTTGAACAAATTAGAGTTGGAAAGAATGAAGGACTCCCCAGGTATCTTGATGGTCATTGGTTATTATAGTAGTACACTAACAGTCAGTTACAGAAAGTGCATTGGACTAGGTCCTTGCAAGGCAGGCCTTACAACCCAGGATTTGAAAATATACCTACAGTAATATTTGTCTAAAAGTGAGGCAAAACCACTGCTGAAGAATAGTGCATTATTATCTAAATCGCAGACACTCACAGTACAATGCTTCTTAGCCAGCAGTACACAGTGGGACACAGTCCTGTGCCAGGTGGTACTACAAAATCCTCAGTCACTAGAGGCATCACTGTGAACACAGCCCAGTGCTGAGATAAATATTGAGCCTTCTCAGACAAGGCAGCAGCAATACATTCAGGTGCTGTGGGAAGACAGAGCTCAGGATGGACTGCAAAACCCAGCTGGGAAATGGGACACATTCTACAGCAAGACTCCTGTTTGCTACCCACACCACACTCTCTCCAAATGAAGGACCTGGCACTCCTCAGGAACAGTGAGATGTCATAAGCCTTGGGAAATTTTAGGGGGCATGGACCCTGAGAAGCTTCATTCTTAAAATGCCTCATCATTCTCACAGGCCCCAGAGCCACACCTTAGACTGGACCCACATTTTGTGATTCAAGCAATACGTAGCAGTTGTATATAAGCTTCAACCCCTTATCAGAGCATGTACAGGACATTTAGACAAAAGATTAACTGAAATGCACCTTGTTTATTGCCAGCACAGCACACTGCTCACAGAATCTTCAGAAAGGTCCTCCTTTCTGAAGAGAAAGGGGAGCCTCTAGAAGGCATTCGGGAACTTTATTTCAGCACACTAGCATGACTGGCACACTTACTATTAAGCTATAAATCAACACTCCCCATAAAGGACTTTGAAGTCCAAGCAAGATGCATGTTTTTCTCACTTCCTTCTACACCTGGCCTGATTTTTGTAAGTGCTAATGAGTAAAATAAAGGTAGGTAACATAGCAGCTTCCCTAAATAAATACTTTTAAAATTTGTATTGCACTTCAACATACAAACACCTTGCTCTGATTTAAAAATATCGAAGTCTTAAACAGTCAGGTAAACAGAAAAAAAAGCTCAGTTAGAGCTATAATTCAAGACATTTCGGCTATCTTGTAAGTGTATTGCTTGCCAATGGCTTTAATTCAAACTACAGCAGTATTTTAAACTCCCATGGAAAGTATGCCTGCATTAAAACTTAGTACAAGAAACTTAAACATCCTGACAGCATGTGGCCATGCATGAGATCACTGTGAAAAGCTGCAGCATTTTCTTCAGCTCTTTATTTGCGTTTCCTGGTAAGTTTGAAACCATAATCAGCAGCTTATACCCAAAGTCTAGATGTCAAGACAGCACAGACTGGAGTCAGTCCAGGAGCTGCATTAGCTCACAATATGCAGTAAAATAACAAAATTCTATCCAAGAAGATCCAGAGCACTAGAATGTTATTTAACGAAGGTTGAACAAAACTAGAGGATTGCTCCTAGAGAGGACACTATATAGGGATTTAACTTGGAAAGTATAATTTTGGTTTTATAGTCAAATTCTCACTGTCTTCCCTCAAGAGGGGGGTGTGTGTGTGTGAAAGTATTCTATTAAACAGTTTGGCATATGTAAGGTCTTTACTAGTTGCTTTTTTAGGAGTTCTTTGTCTGCCAAGAATTATCTAAATTTCTTGCAAGTCATTATGTGGAACAGTGTCAGAGCATCCAGTTTCTGGTATTTCAAGGGTCTGAGCGTGTGTAAAAACCAACTGCATAGAAACTGAGTTTTACAAAGGTTTCACAGGAAGAAAGTTTGGTTGATGTTTTTTTAAAGATTTTTTTAATCTATTGACTAAAAGAAAAATTTCTATTAGAATAAGCACACAACTCTTAATTGTATGAGTCTTATTCACCTATCCTATCTTTTTCTCCAGTAATAGGGAAGCACAGAGAAGCAGAAGGCAGGAAGCTTGGTAAGTAACCTTGAAAAATGACTTCCAAACATAGAAAAGTAGGGAAGAGAAAGGAGGAGACTAAAGGATGCCAAGGTGAATCAGCATCAGGAATTCCAGAAATCTACATCAGTGGAGACCACTGTCTTGTTTTATTTAAAAAGTTTAGCAGTTGTTTCTCTCTATTAGTGATAAATTATTATTAGTGGTGGGTTTTTTTCTGGTGGGTAAAGCATGCCACTGAGGGTGTTCACTACTTTGTGGCAAATATCTTGAAAGGAATATCCAATAACACATTGTTAAATACTTCAACAAATTTTTCCCACCCAGAAAAATAAAACTTACATTTTATTTCTATTTCTTTACTTAAAGGGCTCATTGCTCCTGTTCATAGACATTCTTATTTCCCTCCCTCCCCCGCCGCCCCCTGAAAATCTGAGTTTGTGAAGAAAAACAAGTGTGGGCTTCATACAGAATACTTCAGTTTTTCAAGTTTAGAGACTGCAGCAGTACTTTGACTCCCTTTCAGTTACCCTTACTAAGGGATAGGGTTTGGCAAATAAGATGGCAAGAAGAACTAAGAGCAGATTTTGGGACCCATTATGTTGGAATAATATATAGTTACGCCCACCTCCATCTACTGGAATTGCTACAAATAGCTTTTTTTTCCATCCCCATTTTTAATCCTATCAAGTCTTCTGCCAGTTATTCTCTTTCCAAGTAATGGTAGTATTAATGCATCAGGATTGGGTTCTATAAATACTTTTATTCCAACTTTATAGAGCATGCTGGCTATGCGTAGAGCTATGTGTACATCTAATATACAAACAAAGCCTGTATCTGTTACAAATGAGCCACTGCACTCCTTTAAGACCCCGTTAGATTACAGTTTTTCTGTACCTTGTTCCACATCAAAAATTATTTGCATGCCTAATGCTGCTACTCCTTTTTGGTCACATATTTAAACAATGTATTAGTTTTAGCTTCTAAACTTGCCACACAGAGACTGTACTCAGGTCATCCTGAGTCACCCTCAAGCTTAGGGTGACCTGGTGTCCAGCTTAGATTTTCAGGAAATCTCCCAAGACTTAAAGGACAGGTTACTAAAGCTGTGGTACTGCTACTAAAGTGGTACTGGTAGAGGGCATTCACAACTAACCACAGATAATTTCTGGAAAAATATGACAGCGAAATACAGCCACCTTGGCTTTAGTGCTAGCTATATGACTGATGACTTGCATGATGAAGCACCACATGAAAAGGGATATTTTAACATACCTTAATCTTTGAAAGTTTCTGTAAAACTGCCTTCAAGGAAGACAAGACACAGATATGCCATAAGGTACAGCACCAAGGATCATAGAAGACACTGCAGTCTCTCCCTCAGTATATCTTAATTACTGTTAAAACTGCTCCAGATACATAACACCTTTTTCAGATTGTTGATTCAGCAGGTTGGAGGAAGCTGGCTTCTGGCAGAGAAAGACAAATGCTAGCATGGCTACACCCCTCTTCTGGCAAGTAATTTATCTAAATTAGATTAAGCTCTTCTGACCTCCTCCACCTACCCACAGACCGGGTTAAATGCAAGGGTTACCTATCCAGCCCCTTCGATACTAACAGGACACAGCTGAGTAAACAGCTCTGCCCTCTGAACATACAGCAGTGGGATTCAACAAAAAACCCAGCAACAAAAAACCCAGCCTGGTTCCCAGGACTCCTGACACTAGTCAAAAAGCATGAATCATTTTGAGTGTTATAATTGATACTGAAAGTCAGTTTTGCATGATAAAGCCAGATACCATAACTTTAAAAGCATATGTTGATACACACAGAGGTTAATTTAGAGGACATTTGTACAGACAGACCATTAAAAAGAAGCAAGAAGTAAGATGAGCAAGTTAGAAGATAATAACTTCTACAGTAATATGTGTAATCTGACATTGCTTTAACTACAACATTAATCACTTCAGGATACCACACTATAGAAAAATAGTCAACAGCTTTAGAAAAAAAAAAAAAAAGGCACCAAAGCACCAAATGGTATTCTTCTGAGGAGTGTACAGTCCAGTACACATTTTCAGTGCATCATCCAATGTGTATTGAAACAACCACCTTGATAAAACATCCTAATTCAAAGTTTAAAACTAGCACATTGCCAACTTTATTAGCAGCACAAGTGAAACATATCTTGTTCTGCAAAGCACTGAAATTGTTTTTCAATTATTTCTACTCTGAATTTTGTTTCTGCGTGAGGAAAATTATAGATTAAAAAAAACCCACAAAACACTAGAGGCTTCTTTCTAGAATAAACTTGATCTGGTTTTGGAAGTAAGCACCTCAGGCTTTCTTAAAAACAATAAACAATAGAGATGCTTTTTTTTCTTTTTGTTATTACCTTTACAACTACGAATTGACTACTAGGCAACTTCTTAAGTTGAGCAGTGTAGGCTAAGGATGGAAACCATTTGACAAAGAAGGTCTGAAACTATATTTGATAAAGTTCCTTTACATAAATCTGACTTTATTTGTCTAAAAATGACTGCTCTTACAACCTTGATGTTCAAAAAAACCTACAGAAATAAAGCCTTCCAAAGAGAAGACAAACAACTAAAATTTCCTGAGAAAAACAATTACCTTCTCACTTTCCCCCTCCACTGCAGAAATATCATACCAGCAAGCTCTTCTTTGACAGTTCAATGCATGTCTGATTGAACTGAGAAGATTTTTGTAACTTCTGTTTAACCTTGAAATCTGCTGCTTCTATTTCAGACCCAATGAAGTGCTGGTGTGCCTGTAAGCTTGTCTCATTTTTTCCCCCCATACCAGCTGGTCTAATAAATTACCTCTTCGTAACAACCTCATGTTAGCTATGTCCTTAGATCATACACAGCAAAACACCATTATATCACTTCAAACACATACTAAAGCCTGATAAAGAGCACTTCTGTCTTAATAAAAAGCAAAGTCACCCAAACGGCTACCTTTATAATGCAAGGTAGTAATTTAGCTTCTCAGTTCATCACACAGATGAGACTTCATATACAAGGAAAGGCTCACCTTCCAGGAATAGGAGCATTTTCTGTTTAAACTGCTCTAAATGTAAAAAAAAAAAA